>WHVA01001029.1:0-14881 GCA_015179125.1 Gautieria morchelliformis | reverse complement strand
GGGTTATGCCGAATCTCCTTAGGAACGGTGTCCCTAAGATCGCGTCGTAATATTCGATGTTGCTACGTCGAAATATTCGTCGTATGTCCCACGACCAAATTTGATGGTCGTGTTCGTTCCATAGTTGATCGTGGAACGGCTGCCTATGCAGGCTAGCTGCAGCGCGATTGGCTGCTCCAGGGAGAATGTCTTCATCCCTGTAGCTCACGTGAATTCGGGGGATAGCAGTACCCCTTCACTGCCGCTATCCAGCAGGCAGTGGGCTTTTACGCCATTTATTTCCCAGTACCCCGATAGGGTACGGTTCTCACTGCGCGGACGTGTTGGCCGCGTCCTGTGTTTGCTTCGGTGGTGATACACCGGCTCGGCTGCCTTGTCTGGCGTGACCGATGTGCGTGCCACCATGACCTTCGTGGTGGTTTCGTCTTCCAGCGCGAATCTGATTGCACTGGACCTGTAGGTGGTGTCTTCCACCTCTTCGTCCCATTCATAGTATTGGGACGGTTCAGGGTCCCATTCTTCAGTGGGCGCATCTCCGTTGTCCGGAGTGTCGTTGTCCGGAGTGTCGTTGGGTTGGGGATCACCTTCCCCCTCTTCATCAATCTGTTGAAGAGAACTTTGACCGAGATCCGTCTCCGGATCCTCGGCTTCACCGTCGCGCCTCACGGCCGCTGTCCTTATACCGGACCTAAGCCGGGGGCACTCTGCCTTCTTGTGGCCAGGTTGGCCACATTCAAAGCATGTGGTGCTGCTTTGGCTGCCGCTGGGCCTATCGTTAGGCCGGCCCGCCGTTTTCGTCGGTGGGGCAGGTCGGGGGGACGACCCTGACGCTTGAGGCTGTTTAGCTTCAGGCAGGCATCCAGTTTGTGCTGGGCGTGAGGCGGTAGCCGTTGTCCTGTTCCGCTTCTTGCGAACAGGCTGGGCCTGGTCAGGCCCGTTTGTGTCAACGGCTTGTTCCCTGTGAGCCGGGCAGCGCTTGCCGTTGCTGCCGCGCTTTCTGCGTGGCGCATCCCCATGTTGTATCGGGATGCCTCCTCGATCATCCGGGCCGTCTCGAAGAGTTGCTCTATTGAGCTGCTCTTGGCATTATAGCCCTTGTTGAGGACCTCGTTGCGCAGCGTTTCGCGCAGCGCCGATACGAACCATCTCCGGAACGTGTACTCGTCTGGCGGCTGTATCATACGTGCCGCGTATTTCGTGAGCTCGTTCAGCATCTCCTGAACGGTTTTCATGCCTTGCATGACCGCGTCGAATTTATTCGATGCGTGATGGTACGTCAGTGTGTGCAGGAACCTTTTTTGAAGGCCTTGCATCACTGTTTCCAGCGTCCAGTTGCGGACCTGGCGATCGAAGCGTTCAACATTTCGAAGGAACCACTCCTGGGCTTCGCCGGTGAGGCGAGTGCCCACATAGCCGACCTGCATGTCTATGCTGGTTGGCCCTAGGAGGCAATTCATTTTTAGCCATCGTAGGATGGCTGCCATGAAGATTTCAAACTCTTCGAGGTCAGATCCCCTGGCATATGGCTCGGGGTGAGCCAATTTTATGCCGGCTTTTGCTAGCACAGACTTCTCTGGGTCTGTGTCCGCGGCGTCTGCTAATGCCATGCGGATCATCCGTGTGATCCCGTCGTATGGCTCCATTGGTATGACGTCGGCCTGGTCAGGGATTCCCTGGCCTTCCGTTGGGGCCATGGATCGCTCGCGCGGTTGTGACGCTGCACGGGGCAGGCTGTTATATGCCCTGATGGGCCCCGGGCCCGGATCGGGCTCGGGATCGGGAGCATTTTGTGCTCTCGGGTCCGGGGGCGTTTTGTGCCTGGTGTCCCCGGTCAGTCCCGCGTTGCGGATCCGTAGCCTGCTGTTGTAGGCTGCGCGTGCCTGCCGTGCGTCTTGTACGGCTTGCGTGAGCTGCTTGTCAGGCAGCTGAGTGGTGTGGCTGTGGGCCACTGTCTCTTCAGCGTTTTTCGCTAGTAGCTCGAGTGCCCATGTGTGGCGGCGTGCGGCTGCGGCTTCTTTACGCTGCCAGTGTGCGACTTCGAGCTCTAGGCTCTCGGTCGTCGTTTCAGAGTCAGGCTCTGAGGCGACCTGATCCCTAACGATCTGTTGGATCATTTTACGGCTGTCCGTTGGGGCAGCCGGTTGTTCTTGAGGTTCGTTTCTGAACCTTACGTCCTGTTCGACCGGGATGGCTGGCGGCGGCATTCGCTGCTTGTCTCGCTCCTTTCAGCGCGGGTCTTCCACGTCACGACTGCGTTCGTTGGCTGCGGACTGTCGCGAGCTCGGACGAGTTGCGTCGCATTCCCCACATGGGCGGAGTGCTTTCTGGACGTCCTCCAGTGTGGCTGCATCTTGCAGCCTGACCTCCTCCGCCTGGTGGAGTTCTTTGCCGATTGCCATTAGGGCGGCGGCGGTGTTGTCAAGCTGCGATGCCAGCTGATCGTGCTTGTGGCGCGTCAGCGTACTTCGGTGCAGCGCAGCCTGCACCTGTTTGTTCAGGGCCTCTGCCGTCTCGTGGTTGATGGCGTGAGCCCTCGAGCTCTTGTGACTAGAGCTCGAGTATTCCGAGTCCTGACCATCGTCTGGGGCTCGTCTTTTTTGCCGTCGTCCCCCTTCAGGGACGATCGTCGTCGCTCTACTTCGTGAGCATCGGTTTGAGTCGTGGCTTTGTGCCCGCCTCGACGTTGTTGCTCTACCGTCCGACAACGGCGAGACTTCTCTGCCTGTGAGGGCAACACTAATGACGAAGCCACAACCAAAGATACTCAAGGAGATAAGAGCCGATACTAGGACAATGACCAACTGTGTAGTGGGTATCCTCAGGTTATAACTCTACCAACGATAGATACATGGGGACTTGCCTGTGTAGTGGGTATCCTCAGAGATTGTTACGACCGTTCATTTCCGACTTCCGACCCTCAGTTCCGCCACTCCTTCCGCCCCTCCAATAGTTCCGCACAACGTTCCGCCCCTCCGACATTTCCGACATTCCGCCCCTTGTACATTTCCCTTGTTCTTTCGACTCTATTACTCGGACCCACCGGACCCACCTCGCCATCCATCAAAACCATATATCCGGTCACCCTTGTAGTTCGTTGTCAGATATGTTTTCCCGACCCCTTGTTCTTTGCCATTGTTCTACCTTACCCTGAACCCCCTTGTAGTCCCATTGTTCCCAATAGGTTAGTTCCCACACATTGTACTCGACTTCCGCTTCCTCCGGAATTTGTTTAGTACAACACCATTACTTGTTGCTCTGCGCTTTGTATAAAAACCCCCTCATGTATGTCTGTTATTCTGCAATCAGATAATCACCTTCGATACTTGATTTCCTTCGCTCCATCTCCTGTTCTTAGCACAGCGAGTCTAGCAAGATCTCAGTCTCTCTCTCAGCCTTCCGTCTTCCGCCTTCCGCCTTCCACCTCAGTTCCGACTCAAGTTCCGACCAAACCTCTGGTCCAGTACTTTCCGACTTCCGGCTCATTTCCGAAATACCTAGGACGATAGTTCATTGGGGGCGCAACCTATAAGTTGAAGCCGCTGTCCTTTCCAGTTCCGACTTAGTGGAAATCTCGATACGTAACAGAGATCAAGCTGAGGAGACGCCACCACACGGGCTACAGTCTTATAGCGCTGGCAAGGCTTACATAATAGGGGAGACGGAAACTTGTAGAAGGTTACGGAAAGTGATGGAAGGTCACGGAATGTGACAGAATGTGACATGTGATGGAAGGTGATGGAAACTCATGGAAGGTGATGGAAACTCATGGAAGGAAATAGAAACTTGTGGAAGGAAACACGTGAACCCTGACATCACCCCCCTCTCAATGCTTGTCGTCCCGACAAGCACAGCTGCCACCTAGCCCCCAACATCCACCGAGACATCGTTTCCAAGTATTCCACAGGCGGGACCACCATCTCTCCTGGCCCTTCCCTTCCTGGTAGCACAGGTCGATGATGAGCTCAGGGGGATTGGGGTCCATGGGCAAGTGCGGCCCTCGAAACCTTGCTCGACGTATTCGCTCTCCTGCCACGTTACAGAAACGCCGCCCCACCCAGCCTTCGAAAGTGTAGGGGGTTCCACAAGGGGGGGTTCCATCGTTGAGGAAGACAGGGTCGCCGATGTAGTACGTGTTCTCTCGTCTGTGTCGGGGTCTGAGGAATGCGAGTGCAGGGCAAGTGGGCGCCTGACTCTTCGCTGGTGTGAGGTCCTCAGAGCTGACGGACCACTTTGAAGACCATGCGATGTCGAGATCACGGCAGTCAAGCATCCTTTGTAGCTTGGCTTCACTGGCTGCTCTGGATGATGAGAAGCCGGAGAAGTGCAGGAGGGTGGGATCGACACATGACATGTTTGGCAGGTCAGAGAGGTTTTGGGTGAAGCTGGGGAGGGCAACAAGCTCAATGGCGGGCAAGGACATGGTTGATGGATGTGGTGGGGTCGATGCAGTGGAAGTGAGCGGTCACAGGTGGAGAGGGGATATATAGCTTATCGGAATGAATTGGTTAGGCGGAGGCCGATATCGCTTATCTTTGGGGTTCTGGACCTTGGTATTATGAGTAGACGCTCTGCCTGCTGTCCAGTCAAAGAGAGTTTGCCTGGAAGGTTCTGTGAAGTTCTGAAATCTCTGGAAGGGGAGGGACATGTATGTGGCTGCTGAGATATGCTGAGGTGCCTCTGGGTTCTGCCGGTGAAATTCCTTAACAAGTCGCTTTGCCCCAGAGACATCTTTCGCTGGTAGCCAGAGATCGTCGGCAGCTCCATAGCCCTTCCAGCGCACGAGATACTCCAACCTTCCACGGAACATCCTGCTGTCTAGAATCCTTTCAACTTCATATTCTTCGGCTCCATCCCGTATGACAGGGGGGGGTGGTGGAGGGGCATGACGTTCAAGAATTGGGTCATCTTCATATGGCCGAAGCAGGACGACAGAGAACACTGGATGTGTGCGACCAAAGGATGCAGGAAGATTTAGACCATAGGCATTTCGTGAGACCACCTTATTAACAGTGTAGGGGCCTAGCCACTTGTGGTCTAGCTTTTTCATTGGGCGAGTGGTTGTGATGTTTTGTGCATTGAGCCAGACCTTGTCACCAAGCTTATAAACTGGGGCGGCTTTATGGTGCACGTCATAGAAGCGTGCCATGTCCTCTGCTGCCTTGGACAGGGCTGAACGAGCTTCTCTTGTGGCCGCTTCCATCCTGTTGTGAACTCATCCAGGGCCTCGAGTCGAGTTTCCCGACTGGTTCCAGTCCCAGCATTGGATGTTGGCCACTGTCCAACATGAAGGGTGTAGTCTGGGTTGAGGCATGGATTCGGTTGTTATAGGCAAACTCGGCCAAGGATATCCATTCAAACCAATCATCCTGACGCTGGTTGATGAATAGTCGAAGGTATTGCTCAATCTCCTGATTAACCCTTTCAGTCTGTCCATCAGTTTGGGGGTGATAAGCAGTAGAGGCAGCGACTTTGACACCAAGAAGTTTGTTCAGTTCACGCATGAACTGGGAGATGAACTGTGTGCCTCGATCACTGATGATTTCTTCAGGGAGCCCATGAAGTTTCCAAACATGATCACGGAAGAGTCGGGCAACTCCCACCGAAGTTACATCTGAAGTGGTGGGAATGACATGTGCACGCTTTGAGAGGCGATCGACGACAACAAGGAGAGCATCATAGCCATGACTGGTAGGCAGTTCTACAATCAAGTCAACAGACATAACCTGCCACCTACGGTCTGGGATACGGTTTGGTAGAAGCTTGCCAATGGGAGAAGCAGGGAAGGTTTTTGTCCGGTTGCACAGGTCACAGGCCTTCACGTATTTTGCAATGTAACGTCCCATCCCAGGCCACCAGTAACTCCGAGCAACTAGTTCAGTGGTTCTCCAAGACCAGGGTGACCGGTGAGAGGCATGTCATGGTGCGCTTTCACTATGTCATGTCGTAGTTTTGCATCAAGCGGCACGTACACTTTGTTGTGATAGAGGACAAGCCCATCCTGTTCAGACCACTCTTCCCTCGTAAATTGCCAGAGGAGCCCAGTTCTTTGAGAGCCTTGACAACCTTTTCATCCCGGTCACACAGTTCCTTACTCGATTGAGGAAAGCATCACCTTCACCTGGGACTAACTGCGCGCCAGCCTCTGGGGGATTCGCCTTGATGTGGAACAAGTCAGGGGTAAGTAAGACTTGATTTTGGTTGTCTTCCTCCCCCGCTTATGATCCACGCGTCGTGAGAGTGCATCAGGCTTGGCTGAATGACGACCAGGACGATGGATCAGCTCAAAATCAAAGCGAGAGAGGTAGAGTGACCAGCGTGCTTGACGACGGTTCAGGTTTTGTGCAGTGCGGAAGTAGGTGAGATTCTGATGGTCATTGAGAATCTCAATCTTGTGCTTCGTTCCCTCTAAGATGTGGCGCCATTCCTCTAATCCCCGAATCACAGAAAGAAGCTCCTTGTCATGGATGGCATAGTTGCGTTCAGCATCATTGAGGCTTTTGGAGACAAACCCCACAGGCCGCCATTTGCCATCATCACATAGCTGGGACAGTACTGCTCCTGTGGCATAGGCTGAGGCATCTGTTCAAGACGAAATGTTTGTCTTGATCAGGGAGGACAAGGATCGGTGTTGAGGTGATGAGGAGTTTGAGCTTGTCGAAGGACGCTTGCTCTGGGCCATTTGGATCCCAAGACCATTGCACATCCTGTTTTGTCAACTGGTTGAGGGGCTTTGCAATGTGTGAGAAGTCTTCCACAAATCTACGGTAGAAGTTGATGAAACCAAGGAATGATTTGACTTCAGTGACGTTACGTGGTATTGGCCAGTCCCGCACCCCTGCAACCTTGACTGGGTCCATGGCAACCTGTCCTTGAGAGAGGATGAGGCCGAGATACTCCACCTCTAGTTGCTCAAATAGGCATTTTTCAGGTTTGAGGTACAGGTTGTTGGCCCGGAGGATTTCAAGGACACGTCGTACAATCCTACGATGTTCTTCAAGCGACTCTGTGAAGATGAGAATGTCGTCCATGAACACCACCACAACCCCTTCATCGATGAGACTCTTGAATATGTCATTCATCATCGTCTGGAAGGTTGCTGGGCTGTTCGTGAGTCCAAAGAACATGACTAGAGGTTCATACAGGCCCCTATTTGTCCGAAAGGCTGCCTTCCACTCATCTCCCTCTTTTATGCGTACATTATTATATCCCCAGCGAATGTCAAGCTTTGTGAAGTATTTAGCCCTTCCAGCAGCAATCTTATTCATGATGTCTGGAACAAGGGGCAAAGGATAGGCATTCCTGATTGTTATATCATTGAGCTTCCGGTAGTCTTGCACAAATATAAGACTGCCGTCCTTTTTCTTCACAAAGAAGACTGGAGATGCCATAGGTGACTTGGAAGGACGGATACGATGGCTCTTCAGGTTCTCCTCAAGGCAGTTATCCAGTTCCCTCTGCTCAACCGGTGACATTGGGTAAACCTTTGTGCTGAAGGGTTGTGCACCTGGAGTGAGCTCAATTGCGTGGTCCCAGGGCTTTCGAGGAGGTAGTTGGTCAAATGACTCCTTAGAAAACACATCCTTGAACTCCTGGTATGGTTTAGGGACAAGGTCCTCGAAGGATCTGACTGGTGCAGACTTGCTGGCCCGTTCAGCAAGCTGTTGGGAGACAGTCCAGCCTGCGCCAATCATTTCAGGACTCTCATTCACAAAGATGACAAAGGTCCTGTCTCCTTCCTCAAGTAGGGAGCGGGTGTGCTGTATGGAAACCTCCTTTTGATCTACACTCTCTTCTGTAACAGTTTCGACTGTGGGCCCTCTGACAACAGGTCTGCCCCCACATGACTTGGGACAGCATGTCATCTTCACATCTCCTGTACGCCAGTCAACTTCTGGGTTGTGTTCAACAAGCCATGTGTGACCAAGAATGATGGCAAGTCGTCCAAGGCTCATGACAGAGAATGTGGCACGTTCTGTATGATCCCCAAAGGTGCAAATGAGGTCGACCTCTTCCTTGATTGAGCCAGCCTCATTTGGGGTACCATCAATATTGTAGACGGGGATGGCACGGGGTAGGGGACGGGTTCGAAGTCTGTGTTCCCTTACAAACTCCACATCGATGAACATCCCTGTAGCACCACTGTCAAGGAGGGAGTCAATTGCAAGTGGATGCCCTGTGTCAACAGAGTGGACCTTGAGAGGTACTTTGGTGCATCGGCGGAGGTCCGCAGTACGGACATATAGAGGGACTGGAAGGTTTGCATTAGCAACTGGAGCGATGGGTTGGGTTTTTGGCATGGCTGGTTTGGTTTCAGTTCGATCAGGGATAGGAGAAGGATGCATCATATCGCCTGTGATCCCTATTGTACATGTTTCGAGAACTGAAAACCGATTCGTCGAGCGGGGCATGTCTTTCACCGCTGACTGGCCTAAAAACCCTTTCCTTCCTCTTGGACAGGGGCTTCCACCTTCTGTTTGCGTTCCTCTATCGCTGCTGCTACAGATTTAGAGACAATTGCTGCAATGTCTGCCTCTGTGAGGTTTGCACGGATCCGTGGCTTGCGAGGTTCAGGACAGTCTGGTGAAATGTGACCAGGTCTCTTACAGTTGTAGCAGGTCCGTGTTTCGGTGTGGCGGCGGGATGAGTCAATGTCCATAGGTGTCGCATTACTGGGTGGTGCTGTGACAACAGGAGCCGTAGCAGGAGTGTGGAGTGGTCGGGCAGGAGGAGGGCGATTAGAGACATGAGGTGTCTGTGCCTTCCTGACATCTAACAGACGGCGATGATTGCAGTCAATCTGACAGGCTGCTTCCTTCCAGGCTTTGAGGTTGGATGGAAGAAAGGGCTGGGCATGGATCTTGTCAAGGATACCTGCTGGAAGGCCACGAGCATAGGCATCCTCGAGTGCCTCATCATTAAAGCCTGTCCTGCCTGCCAGGATCTCAAATTGAGCCGTGTATTCATCTGCTGACATTCCTGACGCCATCCTAAGGTCATGCAGCTTAGTGCGAGCTGTTCTGGCACGATCTGGGTCACCAAAGGCCTCCTCCACACGTTTAAGAAACCCCTCCAGAGTGGATATAGAGGAGGTGCCATCAATGACAGCCTGTGTCTCGTTGTGTGCCCATATCTCCGCAGAGCCTCCCGTCATGAAGGAAAGAGCATATAGGATCTTTGTGCGTTCATCTGGGAAGGATGCTGGCTGGACAGCGATGGACAACTTGATAGACCTGATAAACCCTTCAGTCTCTGCACGGTCTCCATTGAACTTCTCCGGTTCTGCTGCTTTGATAGAGCGAGTAGATGGAGGGACACTGTGAGGTGCTGAGGGCGCAAGGGCTTGAGCAGCAGCAACAGCAGCGTTGGTGGCAGCATTGGCTAAGTGGTCGTGAACGTTAGCAATCTGATTGTGCAGTTCCTGATTCTGCAGTTGAAGTTGCTGCAGCTGCTGTGCTTGGCTGGAAAGGAGGCCTCGAAGAAATGGCCCATGGTCACCCAGGGCGTCCCAGTATGCGTCTGGGGGTTGGTCTGCCATAGGCTGAGATGAAGGCTGGTTAAGAAAAGTGTGTGGGGTCGTCCTATGAGCTTGATCTTCTGTGAGGGCAACACTAATGACGAAGCCACAACCAAAGATACTCAAGGAGATAAGAGCCGATACTAGGACAATGACCAACTGTGTAGTGGGTATCCTCAGGTTATAACTCTACCAACGATAGATACATGGGGACTTGCCTGTGTAGTGGGTATCCTCAGAGATCAAGCTGAGGAAACGCCACCACACGGGCTACAGTCTTATAGCACTGGCAAGACTTACATAATAGGGGAGACGGAAACTTGTAGAAGGTTACGGAAAGTGATGGAAGGTCACGGAATGTGATGGAATGTGACATGTGATGGGATGTGACATGTGACGGAAGGTGACGGAAGGTTATGGAAACTGATGGAAACTCATGGAAGGAAATAGAAACTTGTGGAAGGAAACGCGTGAACCCTGACAGTATCTATTATTGTCGCCACCCACATGTACACGCATCTTACTAACGAATTAAGGTTACCAGGTCCATGGACACGTCCATAGACGTGTCCATGGATGCCGTGCAAATGGCCGGGTTGCTCTCAAATGGGCCTGGCTTCTAACTGTTAATAATCGGGACGATGACACCGCCGAGGCAGAGCCGGCACGCACTTAGCCGGAAGTTCGAGATCGCTCTTGACTCCGGGATGCTGGTGCACCGGCACGGCATCGGCACAGCATCAGCTCGAAGGATTGGTAATATAGGAACATCATATTTAGTGTAGAATAACAGATTATTATTACTCCTTCGTTCCACAGGTTATGGGCCCCGGCCATAACTAAATTACTACAAATCTAGCTTACTCCAACTACGCTCTATACTCCAACGACTCAATACCGATCAATGATGTCGAGTAGCAATAACACGTAAAAGATCGACCCCTTGAACGGGGATAATTACGCGGCATGGCGCCGGCGGCTCGAGTGGATACTCGATGATTTAGATCTGTGGGACCTGGCTATCGGCAGGGAGACGGAACCGAGACCGGCAGATGCCGACAACGTCACTGTGACCGAGCAGCAGGAAATCGACGATTGGAGAAGGAAGGACAAGAAAGCTAGAAAAGAGATTTGCCTTAGAGTCACCGATGAACAACTAGTTTACATCAATCAGATGATGTCTGCATTTGCTGTATGGACTAGTTTACAAGCGATATTCGAATCTAAGGGAGCCGTGGGGATTGTAAATCTCCGAAGAGATTTCTTCCGGACGCTTGCCAAGGACGGCGCGAACATGGAGGAGCACGTATGCAAGCTCCATGGCATTCAACAGGAACTGAATGTGCAGGGACATTACATCAGTGACACCGAGTTCTCGAACACGTTGCTGACATCATTACCAGATTCTTGGTTGGCGTTTATTACGGCAGTAAACGCCAGTGGAGCCGGGATGACAGCTGATATATTAATAGCTCAAGTCCTCGATGAGGATCGAGCATGGAAAGCTGGATCGGCACGGCAGACGGCGCTTAAGGCGCAACAACGTCACAGTCCCAGGAAAGATGACTCAGGAGCAACAAAGGGAAAATGTCGAAATTGTGGCAAGAAGGGTCATTACGTGAAGGACTGCTGGGTGAAAGGTGGCGGCAAGGAAGGCCAAGCACCAAAGTGGTTCAAATCAGGGAACAAAGCGATGGTTAAACAAGCAGAAGAAAAGGACTTCGTGTTTGTATCTAAGGAGGTAGCATACAGTGCTATATCTGCATCCGACTGGCTAGCCGATTCAGCGGCAACAACACACATAGCTCGAAGCCAAAACGATTTCGCTATCTATGCCGAGGAACCATCAGAAATTGAAGGAATTTCACCTGGTGCGGTACTACATACACAAGGCCGAGGCACTATATACATGGAATTCAAGATCGGCGCCAAGATGAACACGATTGAACTACGTGACGTCAAGCATGCACTAGATGCGCCAAACAACCTTATCAGTGTAGGGCATCTAACTGATAAGGGCAACACGGCCACATTTACAGGCACCGGCGTCGAATTCAAATCACGCGCCGGAGTTATTTTCGCACAGGGACAGAAGCGCGGGAGGCTATTCTGTATGAAGGCACGAGTCACTTGATCAATCAAGGCACGGGACTTTGCCGCAGCGGCAAAGGGACGGTCATGGGACAAATGGCACAGGATACTCGGGCACGTCAACATAAATTCCATAAAGATGTTGAAATCTAACGATCTAGTTACTGGACTTGAGATAGACGAGTCAAAAGAGCCAAGTCAGTGTAAAGCCTGCATACAAGGCAAACGGCACGTGGAGCCGTTCCCCAAAAGAGCCGAGGACACTGTAGAACAGGTCGGTGACCTAACAGTATCCGATGTATGAGGGCCTGCCCAGACCGAGGGACCATCACGTGAAAAGTATTTCTATTCTTTCACGGATATCAAATCCAGATACACGGTCATTTATTTCGGGAGCACCAAAGATGAAGCGCTCAAACACTTCGAGAAGTACAAAGCATTCCTCGAGACCCAAACAGGTCAGAAACTGAAGAGGGTTCGCTCAGATAATGGAGGGGAATATGTCAATAAGAATTTCAAGGAATTTTGTGCAAAATATGGCATTATCATGGAGACCACAGCTCCATACTCCCCAGCCCAGAATGGAATTGCCGAACGACTCAACCGGACCTTACTCGAGCATGCACGGGCAATGATATTTGCCAAGAACCTGCCAAAAATACTCTGGCCTGAGGCCATGGCTTACGCATGTTATATCAAAAACCGATCACCCACGCAAGCGCTTGGAGATGACGCAACACCGTTCCAGGCACTATTCAGCAAGAAGCCAAACATAGCGCGTCTAGAGGAATTCGGGACAAATTGCTGGGTTATTGTGCTGGATCAACGTCGAGCCAAACTTGATCCAAAGGCAGAAGAACATATATTCGTCGGAGTAGCAGAACATGCAAAAGCCTGGAGGTATTACAATAAAGTCTCAAAGCACATTCAAATCTCAAGAAATATCACATTCGACGAAAGTGACAATAAACTCTATCCTATCCCGGATAACAACGATGACGACAGTACTACGGCACCACTCGAGGGGGAGCACTCGCCGCGCGAGCATGTGCCGGACCCGATCACATCTACCCCACAGATGTCATCACCCCAGACGATGCCCGTTCCTGATCCACCTGAACAAGCGCCAGCTCCACAGATTCGACGGAGCGCGCGTATCACTCAAAGACCGGATTACCGGAAACTGAATGATTCAGGACGCACCGAGCAGGTTTACATAACAAGAGAAATCGTCACTGAACCTGAGAATTACAGAGTGGCGGTATCACGTGATGATGCGCCGATCTGGGAGAAAGCGATGGAAATTGAAATGGATCAACACAAAACATTAGGAACATGGGAATTAACAGAACTACCACCCGGACGAGTAGCTATCGGTTGCCGATGGGTATACGCTGTCAAAACGCAACCGGATGGACAATTCGATAAGGCTAAAGCAAGGGTTGTGGCTCAAGGATTCACACAGAGGCCAGGGATGGATTACTACGAAATAACTTCACCCGTGGTCAAATTCGATTCACTACGTGTTCTATTAGCCATCGCAAACACACTCGATTGG
This sequence comes from Gautieria morchelliformis, assembly GCA_015179125.1. Taxonomy (NCBI): domain Eukaryota; kingdom Fungi; phylum Basidiomycota; class Agaricomycetes; order Gomphales; family Gomphaceae; genus Gautieria; species Gautieria morchelliformis. The sequence goes on along the minus strand of WHVA01001029.1, from coordinate 1,718 downwards.
GAAATCGAAATGATGGATGTCAAAGGCGCCTACCTCAATTCAACCATAGATGAGGAGATCTACATGCATCAGCCCGACGGTTTTGATGATGGATCTGGATGTGTTCTAAGAATATACAGAGCGCTCTACGGACTCAAGCAATCGGGACGAGCTTGGCATCAGCGCTTACGCAAATTACTACTTGATCTCAGCTTCCATCAAAGCACAGCCGATGAATGCGTCTACATCAGGCAAGATAAGGACTCAATCGAAGTCATATCAGTATACGTGGATGACTTCGGACTATTTGCTGATTCCAAAGAAGGGATGGTTAAGCTCAAGGGGGAGCTTCATGGAAAATTCCCTTTAACAGATTTAGGAGAAATGAAGAAAATCTTGGGAATTAGGGTTGAGAGAATAGGGATGAGGGAACACTGACCATGTCTCAAGGACATTACATCGACATCATACTCGATCGATTCAACATGGCTACGGCACATTCTGTATCTACACCCCTGCACAAAATGATCAAACTCACAACACCTATGGACTCAACAGGTCCAACTGTTGAAGTACCCTATGCCAAAGCAATCGGATCACTAATGTATGCAGCACTCGGCACGCAACCTGATTTGGCTTTTACCGTACAACATCTGAGCCAATTCACTACTACTTACAGAGCCGAGCACTGGATGGCGATCAAGCACGCGCTCAGGTACCTCAAGGGGTCACGTGACGACGGCATAACCTTCCGACGAGACGCTGGTCTCGACCTCGAAATATTCGTTGACTCAGATTATGCTAATAGAAACGATGCACTGTCTATTAGTGGCTATGTAGCTATACTAGGAGGGGGAGCCATTGCATGGAGCTCGAAGAAGCAGTGAACGATCGCGCTATCTACCACGGAGGCCGAATAGATGGCATTCACTGAGGGTGCCAAGCAATTGATCTGGCTGAGGCGCTTCATCGAGGAGCTAGGAATAGATCAAGCCCAGCCCACGTCACTTCGATCAGACAATCTAGGCGCCATTACACTCTCGCATGACGCAACGTATCATGCGCGTACCAAACATATCAATGTCGCATATCATTTCATGCGTGAGAAAGTGGCCTCTCACGAGGCATCACTTACGTGCGTACCGGACGAAGGAGACGTAGTGGACATATTTACAAAGGACTGGACTTGCACCAACATAGGTACCTATTAGGGAAATTAGGATTTTGCCGAAGGGACTTCTCACTGAGGGGGAGTGTTAATAATCGGGACGATGACACCGCCGAGGCAGAGCCGGCACGCACTTAGCCGGAAGTTCGAGATCACTCTCGACTCCGGGATGCTGGTGCACCGGCACGGCATCGGCACAGCATCAGCTCGAAGGATTGGTAATATAGGAAATCATATTTATATAAGGACAGACGATCTTGTATAGATTGTAGAATAACAGATTATTATTACTCCTTCATTCCACACTAACTTGCCAAAGCCCGGGCTTTACTGGATATATATAGTTCGTCTTTGCCCGGATTCGGATGGTGAACTGTATATACATGAAACAAGGGTATTCCCCGCGCGGTCTCACTACTCACCTGAGCCTTATGTCGAGTCGACCGAAGTAGAAAATTACCACAACGGAGGGCAGATATGGGACAGGCATATACTATACTTGACATGATCGATCGTCGCACCGTTCCCTGTGGGTGAGTTGCTGTGTCGAGCGACATGCAAGCATCTTGCA
>WHVA01001028.1:0-14984 GCA_015179125.1 Gautieria morchelliformis | reverse complement strand
CCAATGTCAGCGAGCCCATATTATACTACACACTCCGCAGCCAGGGACAACACTTGGCACTCACCATCAACCCTGCATCCCCCTGACCTCCCTGACCCTTGATCGACCCTTGATGCCACCTGTTACGCAAGTCGCTTGACTTCCGACACTGTTCCAAGAGTGGAAGTCAGAAAGTGGAGTGGAATTGGCAAAGCGAACAAAACTGGTGGAAGTTCTCCCAGAAGCGGAATCATTTCCAAAAGCGGAGTCGGAGATGGAAGCGGAACCGGAAGCGGAGTCGGAAATGGAGTCGGACTTGGTGTGGTGTCAGAACTGGAAAATAGGGTGTCCCCTGACAGTGGACAGGTATACGCGGTTGCCGACTGCATACATGTCGCTATCCTGGTGTTTTTTATTTGGGTGAAACACCTGCGTTACATGGTGCTCTAGTATGTCATTGTGCGCCATCATCAGGTTCCATCGAGAACGTTGGGCGAACCGGGACACTCCTTTGAAGGGAGTGTCCGCCATCATAGGCAGGTCAGTCTGCGGCATGTAGCCGTGGTCAGCTCGAAGGGTGCGAACCCTGTGGTGGTGCTAACATTGCTGTTGATGGCCACTTTGACCATCGGGCACTTGTGTGCCCAGTCCTTCTGGTCATCTCTGATGACCGTCCATAGGAGCTGTCCTATCGAGCGGTTGGCCTGCTTGGTGGCTCCATCCGTTTGTGGATGGAATGCGGTAGCCATGAGGAGCTTAGTTCCCATGAGCCGTTGAAGGTCATGCCAGAAGATTGATGTGAATTTTGAGTCTCAATTGGAGACAATGGAGTCGGGGCCTCCATGGATCCTGATGACTTCCTTGAGGCATAGCCAGGCTACTTCCTTCGCTGTGACCCTTGTCATTGTTGGGATGAGGTGGATGTGCGATGTGAGCCTGTCTATGGTTACCATAAGGTAATCACAGCTGTCCAATTTGAATATTGGCCCCATGAAATCGATTCCAATCGATTGATATGGCCTGTCCAGGATGGGCAGGCTGTGCAGAAGGCCTTTGGGCCACTGGGTGCCAGTTTGTTCATCTGGCACCTTGTGCACGAGACGCAGAACGTCTCGATGTCGGGACCCATGCCTTGCCACCAATATGATCTTCAAATATAATTTGAGGTTTTCATGTGGCCATAGTGGCCCACTGTCCTGTGTGCCTGATCGATTATGATTTCGATCATAATCCTTCCCCATGACAAACAGTCCAGGGGATGCAATGACGTCCCTTTTGAGCTGATTTTTTGTCCATATCAGCCCGTTCTGGATGCTGAACCTTGGGTGGGCGTCCGGATATGCCATGGTCTTCGAGAACATGGCGTCTTCGTGGTATGCATCATGTAGGACCTTCGGCAGGTCCATATCTCCTTCAACTCGCACATGCAGCGGCATGCCATCATTGCCTGCGGCAATGGTGTGAACATTGTCATCATTTTCAGGGGCGACATTCATCTCTGGGTCCTGTGAGGGACCTCCATGTAAGGTGCTGGCCTCAGTGGTCCACACTTCTGTTTTCTCCATGAGGTGGATCGACCATCTCATGGCCGCTGCCCGTAGTTTGATGTATCTATCGGTGGGCAGCAGCTCTCTCTCTGGATCGAGGCATCTGCATTGACGAACATGTGTTCCGGGTGTCGGTCGTCATTGTGTCGTTCTCGTAGTAGCGAGAGAGACAGCCTGCACCTGTTTTCACCACCATCAACATGCATGGTGTGAAGTTGAAGTGGGAGAGGAATTCCCACCATCTGACTGTTGGTTCAGACAGGTTTTTCTGGGTCTCAAAGTATTCCGAGGCCTTTGTGGTCAGTGACCAGTGTGAATTTTCGCCCTAGGAGTTTGTCCTCCACTTCATCAGGGCCACAAGCACGGCGATAGTCTTGTGCTCGTGGTCCTGTAGTGGTGTTGGGCGACGGTGAACTTCTTTGATAAGAAGCCTGCTGGCCAGCACATTCTCCGTTGGGGCCCTGGCCATATATGGTGTCCACACCCGACTTTGAGCCGCCTGTGATTACCCAGATGGGGTCATTGCTCCATGGGTCCACCAGTCATAGGATGGGGGCCTTCCAAGCCAGTACCTTTATGCTTTGTAGGCACTTGTCCAGCAACATTGTCCATTTGAATGGCCAGTTGTTGCGGATGCACCCCGATAATCGGGTGGGGTATGCGCTCACGTCTGGCATGTAATGTGCCAGGTATTGTACAAGGAGTGTCACATGCTTTGAATGTGGCCAGCCAGGGCACAGAAAAGCGGAGTGTCTGCAGCTCAAGTCTGGCATACGGACAGCAGCCGCAAGACATGGCGAAGACAAGGATCCAGACCCAGATCCCGACCCAGATCCCAACCATGCCCCTCTTCCACAATCGATGAAGAGAGGTAGGGTGAGCCTCAAATAATGAGGATCAGGGAGATGCAGAGCTCCCTTAGATGAATGGGAGCCCAAGCCATCCCAGTATTACAACTGGGATGAAGAAACAGTGGAAATCAGACCACATACAGGTCTAGCGCGATGAGAGTGGCGCCAGACAATGACGGCGCCACCCAAAGTAATGGCGGCACGTGCAGTGGCTGCCCAGACAAGGTGGTTGAACCGATGTACCACCATTGGAGCAAGCGGTGATCGCACCCGCACGGCCACGAAACAAGAACCGTACCACAGCCAGCTAGGGTTGCCCTTACAGCAGAAACGTCTCTCCCCTAGAGGACCTGCAGTTGTACTGCACGTTGCATTCGCCATAGGTGCGTTCAGAATCGGAGATAGGATAGCGACTTGGAGATCACAACCTCTTCCGTGCACACCGCGTACGACAGCCCCTCTTCTTATGTCAAGCTCCCAACCCCAGAAACCCTGTCCCATACTTCTCCTATTCAAACATGGATCCAGATGATCGCCTTCGGAATATGGAGGAGGAGTTGACATGGAACCGGATGAAGACCAATGCGATTGAAACAGCCTTACAACAATTTTGGCTAAGTTATATATTCCATGAAGTGGTGGAAATGCAATGCAGGATGAGTCGGATTTTGGAAAAGCAGAAGTAGCGGAAGAGAGGATGTCCGTTTTATGATGTATATTAGATTAAAATGCTGTGATAAATGACTTCTATTGCTTAGCGACTGGGACCGCTATATTTGTCCCGTCGCTGTGTGCTGACTAAGCTTGGCCAGACGCGTCTGTCACTGATGGATGCTGGTCACGTGACCGTGTCGATGGAAAAGCGGGTTCGATCTAGAGAACGGTTATCTCAAAAGGCTTCACTTTTAGATAGTTTAGAGTAGGCAGTGATAGTAGACTCTCAACGAATATTTGGAGAAAACTATCAAGGATTAAGTTCTGTAGCTATCAAACAATACTACAGTCACTTCAGGGGGTGAAACAGTAAATTCTGGATGATCGATTCATACATTTGTGGTAGCTATTTATACTATAATAGTGATGACTACTAGTGTTCAGGATAATGAGTGAATGGGTCGAAAAACTATGTGTAAAATAAAGGGGTGACTATTTTTAGTCACAAAGCCATGAAAAATGGGGATAATAACAGGGGTGATAGGCTTTGGAATAGAGCCTTGTACCTACTATACAAAGCCCCTGTCTACATGACGTTAGGATAATAATCAGCTGGACGTGTCATGGAGTACAATAGGAAATGAAAATTAAGTTTCTCTTGTGCAACATAAATGCTGCTCTTGGTGATGGGGCCGCCATCTCTGTGCCTCTTCTGTGGGGCAGCTAATTGAATATATGTGCTTGGAATGATGTTCTGTCATCATTCTGTAATGTCTGGTGCTCCTGCACAGTCTATGTACCTCTGCAGTGTTTGGTACCTGCACCTCCTCAGTGCCTGTGGCCTGGCACCTGTCGATGTCATGGCCGATGCCATCTGCTGACAGGCGCGCTGTCTCTGATTGGCCACGTGTGGCCGATGCCTTCATTCCTGTATCTTATCTAATCGATAGATAAGATAGCTACCAATCATGATGTCATCTGCTGGTTGCGCATATCAATGTCTATGATGTCGTGAGTGTCGTTTCCATTCTTTAATAGTTTCTTCTTTTATTTCTTTTGTTAGTGTCTATATATAAGGATGATTTAAATAACATAGTTGCATATATCATAACAGTCCACAAAGTTGGCAAAGATCAAACCCGCAACTCTGGCGGACTTTGATGGAGATCGGGAGAAGGGACGTGCATTCTTCAACACATGCAGCATCTACTTCACAATTGTCAGAGACCTCTTTCCGAATGACCAGGCTCGGATTCACTGGGCATTGTCCTTTTTCAAGTCAGACCGCACAGCCCGTTTTGCAAACAAAGTGATCTGACATGAAGCAAAGGGCAAGGACAACTACTTCTGGGACTGGGACACCATTGAGAAAACATTTTCCAACCAGTTCTGCCCCAAAAATGAGCAGCTCACAGCCCTTATGAAACTTGATGGGACCAGCTGGTACCAGGCCAAGGATCTGGTCAATGACTACATCAATCGCTTCCAGGAGCTCATCGACCTTGCGGAGTATGACGATGACAAGATGATCGTCATCAAATTCCAAGAGGACTCGATCTGACACTCCAGAACTAAGTCGCACTGCTTGGGGATGGAGCTCCAGATTTCGATGACTTGGAAGGGTGGTACCAAGCTGTGCAAAGGGTGTCCCAAACAGGGAAGCAAATGAGGCCTTTGTGGAGACAAACCGGAACACGACACGCAGTTCCGCTCATCCTACTCCACCTGTGTTGAGACCCAGAAGTGCATTCATTCCGACACAGAAAATATTTCCTACGGTTGCTCTGCCTGCCCCTATCAGGAACACTACCCCCCTCCCTCGAAGAATGCCCCCACCCCGATGGATGTTGACCGCATGTGCGGAAAAGGCAACGGAACCGTCACCTGCTTCCAATGCCAACAGCCAGGCCACTATGCCCGCGAGTGCCCCCAAGCTTTCTACATCCGGCTTATGACCACAGAGGAGAAACTCAAGCTCCTTCCAGAGTTCCTTGCACTGGCAGACATAAGCAGAGTGCCCACTGCAGAAGAAAGTTGCGAAAATGCAGAACATGACGCGTCAGAAGTGGAAGATGCGTTGGATTTATGACGCGCAGTGGGTGAGATGTGTAGAGGACAGGAATTATAGGCAGTAGGTTCGGACTTGATACTCAAAAGAAGACTAGAAATTAATTCACTCTCTCAGTGAATTTAGTTGTCACTGTAAATATATTATACACTACCTAGAAATTAATTTCACTACAGGATTTCTAGGTCAACAAATCGAAGAGAAATAAGACTAATTTACTTGCCTCTCTCAGTGGATTTAGTTGTCACTGAGAGAGGGGGGAAATGTGTCTCATGCACATGTACTACTTGCCGGTGCTTTAGCGCCTGTAGAACGTAGCGCGTTGGTGAACAGCTGCAGCTCAAAAAGGAAACTTGTCCACAACCACCACAAAGGGTCGGTTGGACAGAACATGAAGAGAAGTAGAAATACAGCCTTGAAAAATCAAAGAAAAATTTGACAAATCATAGAATGAATGTCAGCATGGTTTCAAGTCAAAATCAAAAGAAATACGAATGGTGGAATCTATTTGGCTTGATTTTGGTGCAGAGCATAAATGCACCCAACAAGATGTGTGCCCCTGCTGCCTGTACATAACCGGTTTTCCTGTCTTGAAGTGGAGAATGAGAAGCCCCAACAGACCCACTGGATAAAGTCACACAAAAGCCAATCCGACACCCATCCATCCCGCATCGCCCTTGGGAGAGACGCCTCCGAAGCGCTATGTTGTTGCTGCCACCCCTGGCCCCAAGTCACTAGTCATTAAGGTGGAGATCCAGACAGATACGGCGGAAGTCAAATCCGGACCCGCCCTTGTCGATTGCGGGCCACTGGTCAGTTTATGGACCGGGACTATGTGGAACGGAACCGACTGACCACGCGGAAGTTGCAACGTGCAATCCCGGTGTTCAATGTGGATGGAAGCCCCAATGAGGCAGGGTCCATCACGGAGATAGTAGACACAATTCTCCGCTACGATGGACACATGGAACGCACTTCCTTTGCAGTCACCAGCCTGGGGAAGCAAGACATCATCCTGGGTTTACCTGGCTTCAGGAGCACAACCCGGAGATCAATTGGCAGACTCGGAAGGTACTGATGAGTCGATGTCCAGCCAAGTGTCACATGTGCCGGTCGGAAGTGCGGAAGGAGCGCCAGGAGCAGCGGAAGACCGAACGGCTCATACAGACATGTCGTTCTGGCCCCCATCCACTGCTTGCAGAAGAAGATGGAAGCGGAATTTGAACCGGTCCCACTTCCATTCCAGTCCGATTCTCATTCCGACTCGGCCTGGAAGACACTCTGGAGGAAGGGGGAGCGCTTGCTGTACGTAAACCTTGCCGGAAGCGGAACACATCCGCGCACCGAAATATTTCGCAACGCCTTGCTGAAGCCTCCAAGAAGCATGATAAGGGAGGCGGAAATTCCGGAGTACCTGTGGGAGTTGAGGACGTCTTTCCAAGGAGTCGTTTGAGCCCTGCCTCCACGGAAGCTGTGGGACCATGCCATCGAGTTGGAGCCTGGGTCAAAGCCCACCAACTGCAAGGTCTACCCGCTGTCACCCAAGGAGCAGGTAGAGCTCGATGCATTCCTTGCGGAAAACCTCCGTACAGGGAGGATCCGCCCCTCCAAGTCACCCATGGCATCTCCGGTGTTCTTCATCAAGAAGAAGGATGGCTCGCTCAGACTTGTGCAGGATTACCGGGCCTTGAATGCGATCACGATCAAGAACCGGTACCCCATTCCACTCATTTCCGAACTGATCACACAACTCCGCGGGGCAGAGTACTTCACTAAGCTGGATGTCCGCTGGGGCTTCAACAATGTCGGATCCGGAGGGAGAGAGTGGAAGGCCGCATTCCGCACCAACGAGGACTCTTTGAGCCACAGGTCATGTTCTTTGGCCTCACCAACAGTCCTGCCACGTTCCAGACATGATGAATGACATTTTCCGTGACATGATAGCAGAAGGGGTTGTCTGCGTCTACCTCGATGACATCCTCATCTTCACAAAACAATGTCGAACATCGGGAAGTCGTGCGGAGAGTGCTGGAAGGCTCCGGGAGTACAACCTGTGTCTCAAGCCGGAAAAGTGCAAATTTGAGCGGACATGGATAGAGTATCTATGGGTGATCGTGTCGGAAGGAAAGGTGGAAATGGACCCAGTCAAGGTTTCCAGTGTGTCGGAATGGCCTGTGCCGCAGAACAAAAAGGAAGTCCAGTCCTTCATCGGGTTTGTCAATTTCTACCGGCGGTTCATCAAGGATTTCTCCTGCCATGCCCGTGCCCTCTTTGACCTCACCAAGAAGGATGTTGGATGGTGGTGGGGGGAGCCGGAACAGGCCTCCTTTGACAAACTCAAGGAGCTGATCACCTCTGCCCCGGTCCTGATCTTTCCCGATGACTCTCACCCTTATCGAGTAGAGGCAGATTCTTCTGACGCAGCCACAGGAGCGGTCTTTTCACAGCTGTCATCAGAAGATGGTAGCAGGTGGCATCTGATTGCCTTCTTCTCCAAGAGCCTTAATCCAGTGGAGCGTAATTATGAGATCCACGACAAGTAAATGCTGGCGTTCATCCGGGTGCTGGAGGAGTGGCGACACTTCCTTGAAGGTGCTCTGTGTCCGTTCGAGATCTGGACAGACCACAAGAACCTAGAGTACTTTGGCACCTCCAAGAAATTAAACTGGACGACAAGCACAGTGGTCCCTATACCTGTCTCAGTTTGACTTCATGCTCCATCACCACCCCAGCCACACCATGGCAAGCCCGATGCCCTATCCCGTGGTGTGGATCATGGAAGCAGAAGCGGAGACAATGCCGACATGACATTGCTCCGCTAAGCCTCTTTGCAATCCGTGCACTTAAGGAGTGACCGCAGTTGGGCGGAAGCGGAAATGCTCTGGGACATCCGTAGGCAGTACTGGGATGGAGAGAAGGAGGAATTGGTAGTGAAGGCAGTGGAGGAGCTGCGGAAAGGGAATTCACGGTCAGTACGGGAAGCGGGGTGGTCAGAACGTGATGGGTTGCTCTGTTGGGTGCATTTATGCTCCTGCACCAAAATCAAGCATAATATATTCGATTTATTGTATGGTGTTTCAATCTCTTCTCACATTGTCCTTGTACCATACACCCATTTCTCTGATTATTTTCGAAATTTTCCAGTCACTCCCTACCTCTCCATTTTATTTTGTTATTTCTATTTTCACAAGCGGCTGCACCCAGGGAGTCTGAATGACTTCGACGCGCGAGCTCTTGGGCGCTAAAGAGCCGGTAGTAGTACATGCACAGTGAGAGAGATTTCCCCCTCTCTCAGTGACAACTAAATTCACTGAGAGAGGCAAGTAAATTAGTCTGGTATTCTCTCGATTTATTGACCTAGAATTCCCTGTAGTGAATTAATTTCTAGGTAGTGTATAATATATTTATAGTGACAACTAAATTGACTGAGAGAGTGAATTAATTTCTAGTCTTCTTTTGAGCACCAAGTCCAGTCCTACTGCCTATAATTCCTGTCCTCTACATGCTCCACTTCAGGCGCAAGGTGTACGTTCCGGATGGGGTGGACCTCCACCGCCGCATTGTGTGCCAACACCATGACACCCAGGTCACAGGGCATGCTGGCAGGTGGAAGACGCTGGAGTTAGTGGCTCGGAACTACTGGTGGCCTCAGATGTCCAACTACATTGGACAGTGCATGAAGACATGCGACCTTTGTCTCCGGACCAAAGCACAGCGGCATCCGCCCACCGGAGAGCTTGTTCCACTCCCAATTCCAGAATCCCGCTGGACACCATCGGTGTTGACATCATTGTTGAACTCCCAGAGTCTCATCGCTACAATGCAATCGTGAACATCGTGGACTCGGTAAGCAAGATGTCCCACTTCATTCCGACACACACAATGATCACGGCCCTTGGAGCGGCCCGCCTGTTCCTTGCGCACGTCTGGAAGTTGCATGGGCTCCCAAAGCAAGTCATTTCTGACCGAGGTCCGCAGTTCGTCGCAGAACTGACTCGAGAGCTCTACCGCCTGCTTGGGATAAAGCTGGCTGCCACCACAGCATACCATCTGCAGGGTGACGGACAGACAGAATGGGTCAATCAGGAGCTGGAGCAATATCTCCGCCTCTTTGTCAACAAGAGGCAGGATGACTGGACGACCTACTTCCACTGGGGGAATTCCAATACAACAACCATGTACATTCCACCACGCAGCAGACCCCCTTCATGCTTGACTCAGGATGATGCCCGCGGATAGGCTTCGAGCCATGCCAGGCAGAGTCCTGACTCGAGACAGTGTTACATATTGAGATTTCCGCTAAGTCGGAACTGGAAAGGACAGCGGCTTCAACTTATGCATTGCACCCCCAATGAACTATCGTCCTAAGTATTTCAGAAATGGGTCGGAAGTCAGAAAGTACTGAACTAAGGGTTGGTCGGAACTTGAGTCGGAACTGAGGCGGAAGACGGAAGGTGGAAGGTGGAGAGACGGAGGTCTTGCTAGACTTGCTGTGCTAAGAACAGGAGATGGAGCGAAGGAAATCAAGTATCGAAGGTGATTATCTGATTGCAGAATAACAGACATACATGAGAGGCTTTATACAAAGAGCTGAGACAACATGTAATGAGGTAGTACTAAGCAAATTCCAGGGGGAGCGGAAGTTGGGTAGACATACGTGGGAACTAACTAATTGGGAACAATCGGACTACAAGGGGGGTTCAGGGTAAGGTAAAACAATGGCAAAAGAACAAGGGGTCGGAAAAACATATCTGACAATGAACTACAAGGATGACCAGATGTATGATCTTGATGAACAATGAAGCGGGTCTGGAGGGTCCAAGTAATAGAGTCGAAAGAACAAGGGAGTAGGACAAGGGGTGGAATGTTGGAATTATTGGAGAGGCGGAATGTGTGCGGAACTGAAGGTCAGAAATCGGAAATGCACGGTCGTGACAGACTGTCAATGAGTTCTGAGACCACATGGACTCCACCCTTTAGGAAGCCAAGTCCGCCCTTGCAAAGGCCAAGGACAACATGGCAAGGTACTACAACCAATGCCGGGTTCCTGCCCCAGAGTACCAAGTCGGAGACAAGGTGTATTTAGATGCGAGCGACATCCGCACCACATGCCCTTCAGAGAAGCTCGCCCACCGCTACCTGGGGCCCTTCACAGTGATGTGGAGGGTTGGACGGAACACGTACCACCTCCGACTTCCAATGTCCATGTCCCGCCTCCACCCCGTCTTCAACGTAGTGAAGTTACTCCCTGCACTTGAGGACCCAATTCCAGGTCGGAAGGCTCGTCCGCCACCTCCACCGGAAATGGTAGATGGGGAAGAGCACTATGTGGTGGAATGGATCCTGGACAGCTGGTTTGTGCCAGGACGACTCCAATTCCTTGTGAAATGGGAAGGGTATGGGTATGAGGAGAATTCGTGGGTCCCGGAGCAAGATGTCTCCACTCCAGACAAACTCCATGAGTTATATAGGACACACCCTGGTGCCCCTCACCGAATCCATTTGCTAGCCTTTTAATCCCTTGTGTCCTGTGCTTCAAGACGCAGCACGCTAGAGGGGGGGTGATGTCAGGGGACACCCTGTTTTCAAGTTCCAACACCACACCAAGTTCCAGGGACACCCTGTTTTCCAATTCTGACACCACACCAAGTTCTGACTCCATTTCCGACTCCGGTTCCAGTTCCAGTTCCACCTCCGACTCCGCTTTCGGAAATGATTCCGCTTCTGGGAGAACTTCTACCAGTTTTGTTCACTTTGCCAATTCCACTCCACTTTCTGACTTCCGCTCTTGGACAGTGTCAGAAGTCAAGCGACTTGCATAACAGGTGGCATCAAGGGTCGATCAAGGGTCAGGGAGGTCAGGGGGATGCAGGGTTGATGGTGAGTGCCAAGTGTTGTCCCTGGCGGCAGAGTGTAGTATAATACGGGCTCGCTGACATTGGGGGTCCTTAGACTTTTCTCTTCGGATTTCCCCTTGTCAGTTGTGTGGTAGTGTGATCTCCACAGCCAACTAGGCCTTACATCCACTCAGAACCTGACCCTGCCCAAAGGAAGGGCCAGGAAGCTGGTGCCACAATACATTGGCCCGTATCGCATACTCAAGGCCCACAACGAGGCCTCGACGGTAACACTCGAGCTACCAGACGACCTGTAGAACTGGCGTGTTACACCAGTCTTCCACACCAGCCTTATAAGATGCTATGGGGCCAACAACGATGACCTGTTCCCTCGTCGAGAAGTGAAGTTGTTCTACAACTTCGGCACGAATGATGAGGAAGAATGGCTTGTCGATGAGATTTTATCCCACAGGTGGATAAACTCAAAGGACCTGGAATTTCAGGTCCGATGGACCCTAGGCAATGTGACATGGGAGCCCATGCCAGGGTGTAAGGACCTGGAAGCTCTGGATCACTACCTAGAGCTTTGGGGCATGACTAAACCACACGACCTGCCTAAAAGACACCAGATAGCGTAGGTCACATATAGATCACGTGATACGCTGGGCCATGCCGACAGTGTCGGTTAAATTTTCACCTCGCTTCTTGAGAAGCAACCACCATCACCCCATCATCCTCTAATGAAGATGATCCCACCCAAAGATGCCATGGACGTCGATCACTCGACATCCATGATACCATCATCGGCCTCCAAGCAAGGGGCTGCAGCAATCCTCAGTGCTCCTACAGCATTGGAGGAGCACTGGAACATCGTGGGATGGAGAAATGGCCTAGCCATCGTCCATCCCGACAGGTGTGATACCTGCTCCACCTTCGTGGCACACCTGAAAACCGCCACCAACGCCAACCATGTCCTGTTGGCGGAGAAAGATGTTGGCAAGGCCATGTACACGGCGTGGCCAACATGGGTCAACAAGGTCGAACACCACGCAGGGAGGAACACGTTATCAAGTATTCACGACCTTAGGCAGGAGGTAGCAGCCCTGAAGGAGGACATCAGGGCCCTTGACAGCACGCTCGAGACAGAGCGCGCCAGGTCGTGAGACCTGGGGAAATTGGTCCAGCACTTGCAGTGCAAGCTCGCGACAGTGAAGTGAGCAGAGCCGGCACCCCAACCCACAGCGGGCCCATTGTGCCACACGACGGCCCTGCTACCATCGCGTGCCAAGGCGGTGCTGGCAGACCGAATCGCCACCCCAGACCACACCCCTGGCCAGCCCATGCCAGGCCTCATGGCGCAGATGACCAGTCCCCCCAGCCCATCCTTCATGGGACCCAGCGAGCCACTGGTGTCGATAGACAACATCCCCGATGGCTTCTACTCAGATGACCCAGATCTGGAACATTACAATCTGGACCACCCACAGCACATCTCAAAAAAGGGATGTGCCCAAGGTTACTACAAGCTCCTAACCTACAACCCCATCAGTGACATATGCAAATGCATCACCCAGGAGTACCTGGAACAGTTGCCGAGTTGCACAATTGACAACCTGGCACTGGGGCAGGCGCTGGCCGTGGCCCAGGCTGAGTATGTCGTGTCCAAGCAGGAGAGGGCCAGACAGACAGTCCTCCAGCCCGCACCATCGGTGTCATTTCCCCCACCAGCAATGACAGTTCCTAACCCTCTCTTGGGGGAAGGGGAGCTCATGCCTCTCAAGGACCCACCGTTTTCCAGAACGGGCCGCGGTAGGCGGCCCGTCAGAAAAGAATGCAGCAACTGGCCGAATGGTTGGACCTCTGCAACACCAAGGAGCAGAGGTTCTGGGACCTCCTGACGGAGGCTAGAGAGACACCATTGGGCTCCCACATGCGTGGGATGGTGACACCACGCTGAAACGGGCCCGGGATGAGGCCCAGGCCAGCAGCCAATGGTCAGGCTACTTCCTCATTGGTGAAGGAACTGCCAATGATATTCCGGACATGCTCCAGGGCTGGTTACGCAACAACGAGGGCATCCCACCGGCTATCCACGACAAGCCAGATGGCAGCCTGAACATCCACGACGTGGATGTATGGATATGGATGAGGAGGCTTTCTCCAAGAAACACCAAGCCTCCCCCCCATCAGATCGCGAATGTACGATCTGTTCCGCGTCACCGACCAATGGCGGAACTCATGCCAGCCAATGAGGTCCAATATGCCATTGGTGACACCCTGAGGCGTCGATCACCGGGGTATTCCCGTCCAAGGCCGATCGTCCCGGGACATCCCTCTGGACGAGGTCCCCCAATGGCTCACCAAGCACGGCGGAGTAACCCAGGACAGCGCAGCCAGATCGAATTATTCATCCAGCATGAGCTGACCAGGGCTACCTTCAATGCACCTGCCCAGATAGGGCAGGAGAGGCTGCGATGGGCGGCCCTACGGGACTGCCACCGAGCGGCAGCCATGACCGCAGCACCCTCAACGGCCACCTGAGCACAGCTAGACCAAGCTAGCCGCCACTTGAGGCCCATTGCCAGCCCACGACCCGGTCGCCAAAGCGCCTTCAGCAGACATGGGCATTGACTCCCTGCCCCATTGCCCGCCGACAGCCCGGGTCTCCTGACGTACCTGCACTCACCACCAGCCCATACTCTGACATTCCATGTCAGACACAGACTCGAGGACCTCACCAGTCCATCTACGAGGAACCTGAGTTGTTCATAGAAGGAGGGTGTAAAACCCTATTTATCGCATTCCCTTAAGGGAATGCGTGCTCCTGGGATGATAGATAATGTAGAATCCTTATGATCCACTTATAGTTCTAGATGGGAACCGCGCAGCGGTTCCCCAGATCATCTTAGAGAGAGAGAGAGAGAGATAGTCAATTAGAGTGCTCGAAGCGCTAAGCCCTGATGGTGCACTATACTACTGTGTAAGAGATTCTACTTAATCTATCTACCTGATGTATTGTTATTCTGTGGCAGTTAGACTGCATGATATGGGAAAAAGAGACTAGGACTGGTTTTGAGTGTGAGCATAGGGAAAAGAGATCCCTATTCACAGCCATGATGACCGGCGCGGTGCCAGCGCATCACGGTCGTAGGCTCAGCAAATGGCCAGAGCTGGGTGGTCAGGGTTGGTGGTGCGAAGTGTGGACAGGTCAGTAAGCTCTGTGGGAGCATTATGCGTCGGGGGGAGAGTTGTTGGATGGCCTTACACTGTCACTAGGTAGCACACGGAATACCACATATTGGTCGAGTTCTGCTTGCCCTTGTGATACAAGTTCTAAGATCCACAACTCATTACAGAACATGTGTTTGTTGGGTGTTGACAGGTACTCTTTCTCATCATAGAATGTCAATACACTTCTTGCAGTGTTTTATGTGATCTTTGATTGAATTCGAGTATATCACAATATCATCTAGGTATACGTCCATAAACAACTATGTGGTGCAAAGATATCATTCATTACAGCTTGGTAAGTTGCCGGTCCGTTGCAATTGCCCTGTTGCATTACTAGGCTTTCCATGTTCCATCAGGCATATTGAACATTGTCTGACCCACGTGGTCATCTATGAGGATCGTTCATAAGCATCCCTTCTGTCAACCAGTGTTCAGAATGGGTGTCATAAGACATTGGTGAGAATAGTCTCTATGTTGGGAGAGGGCTAGCCAGCTTATGTGTGCTTTTGTTCTGTTCACATTTATCCAGCACAGTGTGGATGTAGGTTCACGTTAGGATGTTTCTTATTACTATTAACATAGGAACTGCATTACCACCTGGATGAAAACACCATCTGCCAGTATTATAGGTAATTGTCCCGCTTTGTTCTCCAAAGACTTTTTATGGCTTCAGGGCAGTGTGAGGCCACCAATTGTAGGTCTTTGACTCATCTATGATAGGGATCATAATTTATTGCGCTGAGCAGTGGCAGAGGAGTCCTTCCGCAGAGTGGCATATATTGGTAGAATACTCTCGTAGCTGTTGTGGATCTGCTGT
>WHVA01001027.1:0-14991 GCA_015179125.1 Gautieria morchelliformis | reverse complement strand
ATACGAAACCAGGGCGAGAGGAAAAAGAGCCATCAATGAAATTGGAAGTACACCAGAGTCGATGAGAGTAGGGATAGAGGTAGAGAGACCGGGAAGGTGTACATGGATGATGAAGGATGAATCGGAATGGGAGCTAGTAGAGGCGAATAAACACGCCGGTGGTACAGAGTTGATAGGGCTGTTATTTGGAGGGACAAACAGGTATAGGAAGAGTCATGAAGAATGAGTTGGGGTCTAGTGGGAGAGAAGTTCCAGGTCCACCAAGTAGGGCAGAAAGCTGTGCGAAGGATTGGTATGGAGAAGGGTGATCCACGAAGGGATAGGCTGTCCTGCGAATAAACAAGGGCTCAGGCCTGCCACGGGGGCAGGAATCTGTGTAGAGGGTGTTGCAGGGAGATTGTTCCTCGAAGGGGTGAGGTTGTCCTGCGAAGGGAAATAGCGCAGGCCCACAAAGTGGGGGCAGGAATCTGGGCAAAAGCTCATTGCGGGGGAAGGCGCCCTGCGAAAGGGTGAGGCTGTCCCACGAATAGAAATGGCGCAGGCCGTCATGTTCATCCGCAATGTCCGATGCTCCTGCGCAGTCTGTACTCCTCTGTGGCGTCTGGTGCCCGCACCTCCTTGGTGCCTGTGGCCTGGCGCCTGTCGACGTCATGGCCGATACCATCTGTTGATAAGTGTGCTATCTCTGATTGGCCACACGTGGCCGATGCCTTCGTCCCTGTATCTTATTGTAATCAATAGATAAGATAGCTACTTGGTTGTGATGTCATGTGCTGTCTGCGCATGTCGGTGTCTGTGATGTCGTGAGTATTATTCCTATTCTTTTGATAATTTCTTCTTTTGTTTCTTTTATTAGTTTCTGTATATATTATGGATGATTTAAATAGTATAGTTGCCTATATCACAACGCCCAAGACATAGCCTCGGGAGTGTGTTCATATCCCTTCCATTCTACTAAGTACTCCAACCTCTTTCAGTGAACGCAACTATCAAGGATTTTTGAGATTTCGTATTCATCGGCCAAGTCGATTTCGATAGGGGGTGGAGGATCTGC
Organism: Gautieria morchelliformis; assembly: GCA_015179125.1. Taxonomy (NCBI): domain Eukaryota; kingdom Fungi; phylum Basidiomycota; class Agaricomycetes; order Gomphales; family Gomphaceae; genus Gautieria; species Gautieria morchelliformis. The sequence continues at coordinate 13,937 of WHVA01001027.1, read as the reverse complement.
ATGTCAACCTGGAATAGTAGACGTTGTGGCAGGTTCGAGAAGGGATACATGAACACAGGGTGAATCTGGCGAAGTTCCAATGGTAAGCCTAAGCGAAACACATGAGAAGATATTTTAGCCGTGATGGGATATGGGCCAAGTCTTTGGTTGTCAAGTTTCTTCGAAGGCCTTTTTGTGCGAATATTTCACGAGTCAAGCCATACTTTGTCACCAACCTGAAACTCAGGAATTGGAATTTGGTGACTGGTTGTGGCTGAAGTGCACTGGGTAATTGATTTCTTTATCTGATCTCGAAGGTACTGGTGAAGGTCCTTGAGATCTTCCAACTGGAAATAAGCATCTTTGGAGGCGACTGAAGTGAGAGATACTTGGCGCTTCGAATGGAAACCCTTGTTGGCGAAGAAGGGTGTGACCTGAGTCGCCGAATGGGCAGTGTTGTTGTAAGGCAAACTTGGTGAGGGGAGGAGGTCAACCCCAGTCATCCTGCTGGTAGTTGATGTAGATGTGAAGGTATGCTCTAGGATTTGGTTCACTTGTTCTGTCTGTCCATTGCTTTGAGGGTGGTAGGCTGTAGAAAGATTGCCTCTGATACTGAGGATTTCACAGAGCGAGGTCCAGAATTGAGACGTGAAGTGCTTCCCTCGATCGGAGATGATGTTGCTGGGGCTACCATGTTTAGAAAATACATGGCGAAGGAAAAGCATGGCAATGTCTCCTGAATCAATATCTGAAAATGTCGGAATAAACAGAGCCATCTTCGTGAGCCGGTCAACAATGACCAGGATCATGTCATGTCCATCTGAGTGTGGGAGTCCTTCGATGAAGTCCATGGAGATCGAATCCCAAGGTCGTTGGCTGATGGGCAGGAAGTGAAGAGGACCGAAGGGTTTGTGATGAATGGACTTAGCATGGCCACACTTGGAACAGGAGCCGATGTAGTTGGTGACGAAATTGGACATATTCGGCAAGTGATACTGTTTCCAAATTTCTGCCTGAATAACTTGTGCGAATAGGTATGCCGTTCGGCGAATAGGTGAACCAATCAATGTTCACAAAGTAAGAGGGCTGCCCGAACAGGGCTTGCCCTATCTACAGTCGTAGCGAAATAGCCCGTGCCACTTGACGATGTAACGTGCAAGGTGTCACGGAAGGTTTGTCTAGGTAGCGACAATCCCTTCTCTGGCGAAGCGACAGCACAGAAAATAATTCGAAGGCTAAGGTAACGAAGATGAAGTATGAGAACTCACCAGTGATGCCTAAGTCCTCTTCTGGTCGAAGATAGGAATCTACAGGAGAAGGCTCAAGACGATGATCACAGCGAGGTCAAGTTTGCACAAGATGGAGGTATGATAATTGAACTGAGGAATATACATGCGAATGTAAACTACTTATATCGAATGCTTGTATGGTATCAGCGAATAGGACAGAGGCGGTCGTGAGTTAGGGTTGGATAGGGGTGCGCAGTCATGATACGAAATGGATGGAATAAACATACAATAGAGTGAAGGAGGGGTGCGAACATGAAACGACAGAGATTAAAGGTGGCAAAGGTACTTATGTACGAAACCATGTCTTGGGACCTGTATGCATGCTATCCTGCACGGACTCTTCATCTACCGGGTTGATCCCACACGACCTACGGATGGGACGTCCCGCAAACACATTCTGGCCATATGAACACCCAAAGGGGTTGGATTGAGAACATGATGGGGCTAGTGATGAATCATCACGCCGGGTAAATGGTACAGATCGTATTTGATGGCATGCCTGCTGGCGAAATGTATGAGCAGTGAACAGCGGTTTGGAGAATGGGGCGAACAGCGAATAGAGTGGACATAGGGGAAGAGTGGTCGAAAGGTGAGGTGAACGCTGGCGAAGATGCTAGGGAGTGACGAGGGGGAATATAGAGGCAGTGGGGTGAGGAAAATAAACAGGTCATGACAGGTGCCCTGATAACTGCTGATCATGCAGTGAGCGAAGGATGTCCAAGCGAATATCATTGTGATCGGGACATACGTTCGCTGTTTGTACAACAGCATTTTGCCATCCTCTCCAAGTGACCAGGGGTCTGGCTTCGCATTCAGAGCGATGCTCACCATCGACTGAGACTGAAGACGAGTGATGTGGGCTGAGGATAAGGGGTTGGTCAACTGGCCCTGTTGGATGGATGTCAACAGTGTTTCAGAGTCAAGGATGATGGCACGAATGAGTTGCCTGGTCTTAAACATCGACAGGAAGTTGTGAGGATTCGCTAATGCATAAGCACCATCCACCCATTTGGGGTACATGTCGCCCCAACGGGTCAATGCATCAGGCTTCGTGCCGAGTTGCCCAGCTCAGTAGCGAATGATGTAGTTGAAACCTGACAGGTGTTCAGACCATCGAACCTGGCGTTGGGTCAGCTGCTTTGTAGTTGCGGAGTACTCAAGGTTTTTGTGGTCGGAGAGGACGAGGACCAGATGGGATGCTCCTTTGAGGTAGTTCCACAATTGCTTGAAGGTGCAGAAGATGGCAAGGAGCTCCTTGTCATAGATCCCATAGTTCCTCTCGGCCGGTGCCATTCCTCACGAATAGAAGGTGATTGGATGGATATCACCATCGGAGGGGGTGATCTGGGAGATGATGGTGGCGATGGCATAGTCCGAGACGTCTGTTTCGATGACAATGGGGTTACAAGGGTCGAAGTGGATGAGGACTGGAGCTTTTGCAAATGCAGCTTTGAGTGCTTTGAAGGCCTCCTGCTGCTTCGCTTCCCAGGCAAACGGAATATCCTTTCTGGTCAAGTGAGTGAGTGGCAGGACAATGTCTGAGAACGAAATGATGAATCTTCTGTAGAAGTTCGCAAAGCCCAGGAACAATTGGACTTCACGAATGTTCGTTGGTACAGGCCACTTTGTGATAGCAGTTGTCTTTTCGACGTCCATGGAGACCCGAGCAGGAGAGATGATGAATCCGAGGAATTCGACCCAGTCAGAATGGAAGAGGAATTTCTCAGGCTTTATGAAGAGGTTGTGCTTCCGAAGACGGCGTGAGGACCATTCGGACATGCTCTAAATGATCCTTCCTGTTTTTGGAGAAGATGAGGATGTTGTCAAGGTAGACTACAACGAAGAGGTCAGCCATGTCTTGGAAGATATCATTCATGAATGCTGGAAAGTAGCTGGGGCATTCGTCAACCCAAATGGCATGAACAAGATACTCAAAAGACCTATCGAGTTTGGAAGGCTGTCTTCCACTCTTGGCCAGAGGTGATCCGAACATTGTTGAACTGGTGCGAAGGTTGAATTTGGTATAGACGTTTGCACTTTTGAGTGGGTCAATAAAGCGCGGAATCAGTGGGATAGGGTACTTGTTTTTTCGCGTGATACAATTCAACCCTCGTAGTCCACACACATTTGCAGTGTACCATCCTTCTTTTTCGCGAACACAACAGGGGCACCACCAGGCGACTGGGAGGAGCAGCATGAATCCTTGCCAAGCATATCTTTGAGATAGTCACGGAGCGCTTCTCATTCACTGTTCGAGAGTGGGTATATGGGACCATGAGGTGGTGTGCCATCGTTCTCGATCTCAATGGTGTGGTTGTAAGGGCAATGTGGGGGTAGGTCCTTGGCTTTAGCACACGAGAAGATATCAAAGAAGTCGTGGTACTCCTCTGGTACCACAGTCCTGAACATCTCTAACTCAGGCTTCAGTAGGGGGTTTTCATGAAGGAGTGTAGTCGGGGCTCGTGCGTTGCCTACAGCATGAAGCAAAGTGGGTTCGGGGATGGTTGGGTGCATGTTTAACATGAATGTTTCTTCTTTGCCGAGTTTCTTGATCAGCTCGAAGGCGGATCAGGAGGTGAAGAATGGAATGGGAGGTGGTCATCGGCCAGCAATTCTGTACATGGTGTACACATAGGTTCAGTTTCTATTATGCTTTCTTTTGTGGCTGAAAATGGATGGATGAGAGTATTGGGAAGCGATATGGAGGACTCAGAGGAGTGAGTCTCAATAGGCTTGGCTGAGAGAAGTAATGGTTCGTCATCCACGTCGAACGTCTGTTCGTAACCAGAAACATTTGGAATAGGAGCGGGCGAGGAAGTGACATCTGGTGGAAGGACCGGGATGTAAGAGAGTGGTCTAATCGCCGCGTTTGGGACGCAACCCAAGGATGGGGGGACAAGTTTGAACCAGGAACTGACAGTGGCGAAAGCATCGAGGCAGTGTGGAGTTCAGGAATATTGTCAAAGATAGCCGGAGGGGAAATCATCGTGCAGGCCATAGTGACCGTCATACATGGAAGCATGGAATCGGTGCCGGAGGGAAAGGTAATTGAGAGAGAGCCCCAATCGATGGTGGGTTTCATAGAGCGAAGCCACAGAAGCCCGAGAACGATTGCGGCCAAAGGATGTAACCTTGTGACAAGTAGCAAAATGTCCTGCAAAGAGGAGTCACTGAAGGTGAGACTAGTATCTAGATACTCATGAATGAAACCAGCAGTGGCTGGCTTCCCGTCGAAAAGAGAGAGAGCAATGGAAGAACGGAGCGATGTACATACGAAACCAGGATGAGAGGAAAATGAGCTATCAATAAAATTCGAAGTGGCACCATAACCGATGAGAGTAGGAACAGAGTTAGAGAGACCAGGAAGGTGTACATGGATGATGAAGGACGAATTGGAATGGGAGCTAATGGAGGCAAACAAGTACACAGGTGGTACAGAGTAGATAGGGTTGTTGTCTGAAGAAACAGAGCAGTTGTGGGTAAGAGTTGTGAAGGATGGTTCGGAATTCAGTTGGAGAGAAGACCCAGGCCTGCCAGGTGGGGCAGGAATCTGTGTGGAAGATTGTTGCGGAGGAAGGTGACCCGCGAAGGGGTGAGGTTGCCCCATGAATAGAAGTGGCGCAGGCCTGCCAGGTGGGGCAGGAATCTGTGCGAAAGATTGTTGCGGGGCAGGGTGACCCACGAATAGAAGTGGCGCAGGCCCGCCTGGTGGGGCGGGAATCTGTGCGAAGGATTGTTGCGGGTGAGGTTGCCCCATGAATAGAAGTGGCGCAGGCCTGCCAGGTGGGGCAGGAATCTGTGCAAAAGATTGTTGTGGGGTTGGGTGACCCAGGAATAGAAGTGGCGCAGGCCCGCCTGGTGGGGCGGGAATCTGTGCGAAGGATTGTTGCGGGTGAGGTTGCTGTTTTGGAACCCGTTGAACTAAACGTAAAACTGTGGTGTTAAACACAATTCTAAAGTTCAATCAGAGATTTGACTTTACAAGCACACGCAAGCTTCGAAACTATTTTAACGGAGAACCCAATTAAGAAATTATACTCCGGTGAACAATCAGAATCAGTATTGGTACAGGAAGTGTAGCAATAGAGATTTAACTGAACACATGTAGTTCTTAGATTGTGCAATACTTTGTGAGGTCAAAGAATGTTGTTAGGCGTCCAAGGGTCCAGATACTTTAAGGGGGAAAGCTACCTAGAGTCTTAGGACCGCGGGTCGAGTGAATTAAAGACAACAATAATCCCCAAGACGTGAAAAGATAGTTCTGCACTTGAACTCTTCCTCAGTTCAAGTATGTCACTATTCTTGTGGCTTTTCTGGTTTTCCAACTCAACAAACATAGGATATTAACTCACTTACCCTGAGTTAGGTTAATATCTGTAGTGCGTTGATTGATCAAGAAAGATCAATTACTCAAAAGGCTATTAACCCACTTAACTCAGAGTTAAGTTAATAATCTATTGTGTGAATTGAATAACTAATAACCGAGTCTATTAGATCACTGCTCAGAGTGGCGTCTAATGGTACAGGATTACTAATCAGTTACTCTTAGTAATGTTGCTGTTCGCAGCGCGATTAGTCAGAGCCTGCTGCAATTAAAATAGAGCACTCTTGTACTTCTCAGAGCCAATCAGAGTTGCTGCAATCTTAGACTGTAGCCAAGTCAGTGAGCCAGTACTTCGGTACAAGGCTGTGTTGAAGTCACACTTCAGTTACTCAAGGTATGAGTGGTTTGGGTGAAAGATGATTGATTGCTTCACTGCTAAAACTGCAGGCTATTTATACTGCATCTATCTAGCTTATGTAACTACTGCCAGGAACCTTGTAGAGGCTTCTACTACTGTGAAGAACCTTGTGGAAGCTTAGAGAAGCTTCAGGAAAGGTTTGGAAACTATTGGAAGGCTGTGGAAGGTTCTATTGCTATATTGGGTTAAAGCCACAGCTCACAGTAAAGCTAAGAGTATGTAAGAAACTCCCACGCTCATGTGATTATCATGTGACGAAGGAAAGTCATGTGACTTCATGCTGGATTGAGGTCATGTGACTGTGTCACATGATTGTCAGGTGACCGTAGATAATCAAGTGACTTTGAGGTCAGGTGATTGTCAGGTGACTGTGGATGATCAGGTGACTTTGAGCTGTTTTGAGGTCATGTGATAGTCATGTGACTGTGGGGGATTCTTAGCTAAACTATCAAGAGATTGTTGTATCTTGTGGACCCAATGTGAGTGTAGCATAGAAATATTAATACAACCTTCCTTGAGGACATTTGAAACTAATTAACTACCTAGTAAATGTTCATAAATAGGTAGCTACTTTGTGGATGATCCCTAACAGTTGCCCCGTGAATAGAAGTGGCGCAGGCCTGCCAGGTGGGGCAGGAATCTGTGCAAAAGATTGTTGTGGGGTTGGGTGACCCAGGAATAGAAGTGGCGCAGGCCCACCAGGTGGGGTGGGAATCTGTGCAAAGGATTGTTGCAGGGGAGGTTGTCCCACAAATAGAAGTGGCGCAGGCCCGCCAGGTGGGGCAGGAATTTGTGCGAAGGATTGTTGCAGGGGAGGCTGTCCCGCGAAGGGGTGAGGTTGTCCCACGAATGGAAGTGGTGCAGTGTTATGACCCATTCCCGGATCTGGACCGAAGCTTGGCTTCGGCTCTTGTTCGGGAACCTCGGGTACATCTCGGCTTCCTTTGGGTTTCCCTTCGCACTTCCCATCACCCCTGATTCCCTTATTAGTTAGTTCCCCATTTGTCTGCCCCTTGTTTCCCTGACCGTTGATCCGATCACATCCTCTTAGCGACCCTGCATGCTACTTCACTATATAGACTTCCAGTCCATGTACAGTAGCTCCCCAGTTCAGATATCAAATTAGCTTATTGTACTTAAGACCTTTGCTTGCTATTGAAACCCGTACCTCGGCTTATAGCCAAGACCGCTCCTGAAATTAGGGCAGAACACAGAGTGGGTGCAACCCTAGAGGTTGAAGCCAAGCCCTCCGACCCGAGACCCGAGTTCGGCTTAGTATAGCCAAACTGCGGTACGAACACGACCTTAACAGTATATCTGAACTCTCCACACTCTTTGTTCAGAATGCCGATCACCCGATCTTACACCCATGCCGAAGGCAACCACGTAACGCTGACGATCGAAGCTCGGCGTGCATGAGGTGCCTCGAGCATCCCAGAAAACCCCCCGTTCCATCGCTGGTATTCCAACCCCCCATCAGTACAACCCACACCCAGGCACCAAGTAATTGGTGCTGGCTGAGGGCATGTCAACGAAGTTCCCGAAGAACTGAACGCTGAACCCCCCGAGCCGAGTGACCCTGGTGATGGTGGTGGAGGTGGCGATAATTCCAATTCCAGTTCTGAGCATAATTCCGATCCCGAAGTAGCAGACCCGAGACCTAATCCCAACCTGAATGCAGCGGCAAATGGCAAGGAACAGGTGGGGCAACTGCTCACGGCTTTGGAAAAGCTTGCAGGCAATGGGCTTGGTGGTGGTGGAGACCGAAGTGACTCAAAAGCTAAACTCCAGGAACCCAACCAGTTCAATGGCTCAGACCCAAAAAAGCTCCGAGGATTTCTTCTCCAATGCACGTTAAATTTCCGTGCCAAACCCCAGGCATTCCGAGATGGTTCTACGAAAGTGAACTACATTTTGTCCTTCCTCAAGGGAACAGCTCTGGATTATTTTGAGGCCTACCTTGCAGACGATCCTGCTGACGAACCCGCATGGGCTTCGGATTATACAGCATTCATGGAAGAGCTCTACCTAAATTTCGGCCCCTACAATCAAGTTGCGGATGCTGAAATTGAGCTCGAGAATCTGGTCATGAAGGATAACCACAAGGCAACTCAGTTTTTCGTCGAATTCTACAGACTCACATCCGTCCTTCAGTATAACGATTCGGCTTTGTATCACCGAGCCTACTTGGCTCTGCCGAAGCGAATCAAGGATGAAATGGTGCATTTCGACAAACCCCAAACCCTTGACGACCTCCGGGACCTTGTTCAGAAGATCAACCAGAGGTATTGGGAACGTCATGGTGAGCTCTCTTGTGAGACTCATTTTTCCCCCAAACCCGAGGCCAAGAACGCAGGTCAGCCAACCAAAACCGAGGCTCCCAGAACAACAACCGACGTCAAGGTCAAGGTTCCGGCAACTCCAATGCTAATGCCAATAATAATCAAGGCAAAGGCAAGGACAAGCCGAAAGGGATAATCAGTCTGAGGGTCAGAAAAAACCCGAATCGGACAGACTCGGCAAGGACAGCAAACTCACTCCCACAGAATGCCAACATTGCATGGATAACAACCTCTGCTTAGTATGTGCGCAGAGTGGCCACCGTGCGAAAGAGTGTCCGAGAGCCATGTTGGCCTGGGCAGCCGCGGCTTCTGACGGGAAGATGTCTGACGAGAAGCCGATAGCTCGGCTTTGGGCCCAAAAAAATAGTCAGCGGCCCTACGGCCTCCACGCATACTGAGGGTCGCGTTGACTCGGCTTGCGCATTGGGGGAAGTAAGAATCAATGCTTCTGCTCTCTGTTCCCCGAATTCTCTTGTAGTTAGTTTATCTTGGTCTCTGCTCCCCAACCAAAAGTTTAATGAACTAGTAGATTCTGGTTCTACCCACTGCTTCATTGAATCAGTTTTTGTAAGTAGAAATAGCCTGAAAACCCGATCCGTAGATCTAATCCCACTCCGCTTGTTTGACGGTAGTACAAACTTGGTAATTACTGAAGCTGTAGAGCTACCTATCCATTTCCCTGATGGTCACACCCATTCCGTAGACTTTTATGTCACCCCCCTTGATTCATCTGTTTCGGTAGTTCTTGGACACAACTGGCTCACCCGCTACAATCCATTGATTGACTGGGTATTGGGCAGTATTACATTCCGAACTACCCTTCTGGGCAGTCCTGTGGACAACCTGCTGGCTCCGGCTGCTCGTGCCTCTATGGCCGAGACCGAGCCAAACCCGAGCTTGGAAGCTCCCCGAGTGGCTCTCCTGAATGCGGCAGCATTTTACCGTGCCTGCAAACTAGAGGGTTCACAATGTTTCCAGCTAAGCCTGGCACAACCCGAACCCAAGATGTCAGCCCGTTCGGCTTCTGTGCAACACGATCTGGTGGATCTAAAGGATATTCTGAAGAAGTACCACAACTTCGCGGATGTCTTTAGTAAATCCAAGGGAGATGCCTTGGCTCCCCACCGACCCTACGATCTAAAGATCGCTCTGGAGGATGGTGCTACTCCTCCTCAACCCCCGTTATACTCGCTCTCTACCTTGGAGCTTGCCACGCTCCGAGCCTTTATTGATGAGCACCTGAACATGGGTTACATTTGGCCCACTCGGTCCTCCCACGGAGCTCCTATCCTCTTTGTCAAAAAGAAGAGTGGCGAATTTCGGCTTTGCGTGGATGTCTGAGCACTCAATAAGATTACAAAGAAGGACTGCTATCCACTCCCATTAATTACCGACTTGTTGGATGCACCCCAAAAGGCTAGGATATATACCAAAATCGACCTTCGGCATGCATTTCACCTCATCCGAGTCGCCAAAGGCAACAAGCGGAAAACAGCATTCCAGACCTGTTACGGCTCGTTCGAATGGCTAGTCATGCCATTCGGCTTGACCAATGGTCCTGCAGTTTTTCAACGTTTCATGAATGATGTCTTTGGAGATATGCTTGATGTATGTGTCATCATGTACCTTGACAACATACTCATCTACTCTGATGACCCGGCTAAACACAGGGAACACGTCCGTGAAGTATTGTGGCATCTTTGGAAACACAGTCTCTATGCTAAACCTGATAAATGCGAATGGCATTGAGATTCCGTGGAATTCTTAGGGTATATGATGTCGACCAATGGCTTTACCATGTCCAAAGGCAAAGTCAAAACAATCCACAATTGTCCCGAACCCCGGAAGGTAAAAGACATTCAGTCCTTCCTCGTCTTCGCCAATTTTTACCGCCGCTTATCTACAACTATTCTGATATCACGGTCCCCCTAACCCGGCTTACCCAAAAAGGCACCCCATGGGCATTTACCAAAGAATGCCGAAAGTCCTTCAATCACCTCAAGGAGGCTTTCACTTCGGCTCCAATTCTGTCGCATTGGATTCCCGACCGACCCATGGTCAAGGAAACCAATGCCTCGGATTATGCCCTCGGTGCAATCCTGTCTTTGTTCAACGAGGAGGGCGTCCTACACCCAATCACTTTCCATTCCTGAACATTTTCCGGTGCCGAATTAAATTATGATGTCCATGATAAAGAGTTATTGGCAATTTCTGAAGCATTTCAATGTTGGAGACACTATCTGGAGGGCTCCGGCTCCACTATCGACGTTGTTACCGATCACAAAAACTTGGAGTATTTTGCCACCACAAAGTTGCCAACCCGACGACAAGCCCGCTGGTTCAAATTCCTCTCGCAGTTTAACCTCATTATTCGGTTCTGTCCCGGGAAGCTCGGTACAAAACACGACGCCCTAACTAGATGATGGGACATCTACCTTAAAGAGGGAGGTAATGACTACGGCTCAGTCAACCCGCAAAATTTCCGACCAATTTTCACTAATCAACAACTGTCGGAATCCCTCTGGGCAACTTGTCTGCTTGAACCCGCCCTCCGGGCAAGCATTGTGATGGACTCCGAGAAGCTTCGCGCCAACATACTAGCCAACCTGGCATCTGACCCCGTAGCCGCTAAGCATCTCGCGATAGTTCCGACCTGAGATGGACACAAACTGAGGACTGTTTCCTCCGCCTCGATGGCCGCATATACGTTCTCGATGCCGACGATCTCTGGCTCCGAGTACTCCAGTACAAACATGGTCACGTACTCTCGGGACATTTCGGTCAAAACAAGACCCTAGAACTCATCAGATGGGAATATACATGGCCTGCACTTCGGTCTTTTGTTATCAACTTTTGCAAGTCCTGCACTACTTGCTTGTGTTCAAAGTCACAGCGTCATAGGCCTTACGGCACCCTGCAGCAGCTTCTGATACCCGAGCAGCCTTGGAATTCCATCTCCATGGATTTTATTGAGCAGTTGCCGGCGTCTTCGGGATTCACTGCGATCCTTGTAGTAGTTTGCCGCTTAAGCAAACAGAGCATATTCATCCCGACCCATGACACGGTCACATCCGCAGACCTCACCTGCCTGTTTGTCTTGCACGTCTTCTCGAAAGCACGGTGTCCCCAGCCATGTGACATCTGACCGGGGTTCAGAATTCGTTTCGCATTTATTCCGTTCCTTGGGCAAGGCTCTCGACATGAAACTGCATTTCACCTCGGGATATCATCCCGAAGGCAATGGCCAAACCAAGCGTGTCAACCAAACTCTGGAACAGTATCTTCGTGTGTATTGCAACTATCAACAGGACAATTGGTCCGAATTGCTACCACTCGCCGAGTTTGCGTACAACAATGCTCCCAGTGCAACTACCGGCATATCACCCTTCTTTGCCAATAAGGGATACAACCCGAACCTCATGGTTCACCCTGAATGGGACCTCGCATCCTCCCGAGCCCAAGACTTCGCAGTTGACCTTGACCAGCTTCACGCTGCCCTGAAAGAGCAAATTAAATCCGCTCAATCTCAGTACCAGGTCTCGGCCAATGCGCGTCGTGCTCCCGCTCCCGAGTTCGCGATAGGATCCTCTGCGTTTGTAAAAGCGCAGTTCTTCCGGACAACCCAGCCCTCGAAGAAGCTGGCTGAGAAGTACCTCGGTCCCTTTGAGATTATTGGCCAGGCCGGATCCTGAGCTTACATTCTACGCCTTCCAGATAACCTTTGGGCAGTCCACCCAGTCTTTCACATCTCCATGCTCGAACCCGCAATCCCGAATACCATCCCGAATCAGGTTCAGTCTCCGCCGCCTCCAGTTGAGATCAATGGCAAGACTGAGTACAAGATTTCTGAGATTCTTGAGTCCAAGGTCAACCGACGCCGTAGACCCTGTAACCTCCTGTACCTTGTCCGTTGGGCTGGTTATGAAGGTACCGATGAAGAGACGTCATGGGTCCTCACGACCAAGCTCGGCCATGCAACTGAGATCATGACTGACTTTCACTCGGCCTACCCTTCCAAGCCTGGACCATGGGTTCCTTGAACCCGAGCTTCGGCTCCCTGTTTCCTTTCACTCATTTAATGGTCACTTTCTTAGTTAGACAAGAAACAAAAACACTCTTTTGTTATGTTTTTTTCTCAGCCGTTTTGCCAAATAGCTACGCTTGTAGTTCTCGGCTTTCCTCTCTCTCTCTCTCTGTCATTTCACTCCGTCCCCGATCCTGATCCCGAAACAGAAAAGTACCAAGAAAAAAAAAAGAGAAAAAAAAAAAAAGATTCACATAAGTATAGAGAAAAACAACCAAAACATTAGTTATTTGTCTCCCATAGTCTCATCCTCACTCACTTCCGCACCCTCTTCCCCCTCATCCTGCTCGTCTTCCCCATCCCTGCTTTCTGAACCAGAATCCGAATTTGATCCTGATTCCGCTCCCGCTTTTCCCTCTTTCTCTTCACTCTCCTTTCCTTTTCCCTTATCCCCTTCCTCCACTCCATCTCCACCCAAACCCAAACCCAAACCCAAACCCCTAGCCACATCGAACCCACCACAATCTGAATGTGTCCCCATCCATAAGGATGCATTCTCGGCTGCAGTGGACCACAACTCCAGCCGCTTGTTTAACCTGGAATTGTGCCACTCTATCCACTGCACAAACTCCAGTACCCCCTGAAGCAAATGGTTGCTCCGTTCAAGCTGCTTGCTCTGCCGAGTCAGCAACCCCCTCACCATTCGGTAAACCTCCGCTCCCAAAAATCCGTTGGGCATTAAGCCCTTAATACCAGGTCCCAATGGACCCGCACGGATGTCCACCGTCGGAATGGCTCCCGACAGTTTGACCAGCAACACCTTGGCCTTTTTCAGCCCCGGTCCCTCGGTCGCGTCCTCATCCTTCCGCTTGCGCTTCCCGTCTGGGAAGCTGCACCGGACCTTCCGGTCCACACACTGCTGACACACGGTCTTTTGTCCACATAGGCACCAGGTCTGGCGACGCCTGCATGTGTTGCATGGTTCACGCTAAAAAACATAAGTCAAAAAATCAACTGAACCGACCCGACCCGAGGACTCACCTCTTCATCAGACTCGTCTGATTCCTCGGTCAATTTCTGTTTCCAAGAGCCCGAGGCTTTTGGCTTTTCCTTGGCCACATTCCTCTTGGCCGCGTGCTTCATGGCGATGATCCGCACTTGTGTGGTGGCCGAATCCAATGCGCACGACTCGGGTGACGGAATATGGATATTTTGATCCACATCAGCTTGTCAAATGGTTTCAGCTTCCAGCATATCGATTAATCGCTGGCACTCATGTTCGAAAACCGGCCCTTTTGCTTTCCGAGCCTTGTCGGCTTTCACCTTCAAAGCCCGCTTCTCTTCCTCCCATGCCTCTTTGGCTTTCCGTGCTTCCTCAGCTTTTAGAGCCTCAGTGATCCGCGCGGCTTTGGCCTGCGCCTTCCGTTCCGCTTCAGCTTTCTCAGCATCCTCCCACTGCTTTTTCCCTGCTGCAGCCTTGCGCTCCTGCACAAGTCACCGCTTCTCCTGCAACTCCCTCATCTGCTCCATGGATTCGCACTCAGCCCTGGCAAGCTCTGCG
>WHVA01001026.1:0-15037 GCA_015179125.1 Gautieria morchelliformis | reverse complement strand
CACGTCTTGCAATACTCCTTGACAAAGGATCTAATCCCTGGCCAAGTATAGTCTCGTCGGATCAGCTCCAAGGTCTTGTTGACCCCGAAGTGTCCCGAGAGAATGTGATTGTGCTTGTATTGCAGGATGCGAAGTCGAAGGTCTTGGGCCGCAGGAACATAGGTTCGGTTGTCCAGCTCAAGAAAACCCTCGGGGTCTGTGGTCCACCTCGGGTCATTAACCAAGCCGAGGTGCGACTTGGCTATGGGGTCCGAGGGGAGGTTTGCTAGTATGTCAGCTCGAATATGCTCGGTATCAAGCAGTGAAGCGGCTCAGATACGACGGGAGCGAGGTTAGTAGCTCTAAGGGACGATGCCAGCTGGTGTTGGGTAAACACTGGCCGTAGGTTCTGTGGGTTTATGGTGGCATAGTCGCTATTCCCCTCTTTAAGGTAGACGTCCCATCGTCTAGTGAGAGAGTCAGGCTTCATTCCAAGGCGACCAGGTTGGAAGCGTATGGCGAGGTTGAACTGGGATAGGTATTCTGACCACCGAGCTTGTCGACGGGTCAAGAGCTTCGTTGTTGAAAAGTATTCGAGGTTCTTGTGATCGGTGATAACGTCGACAGGGTCGCCAGAGCCCTCGAGGTAGTGTCGCCAGCGTTGAAACACTTCAAAAATGGCTAGGAGCTCCTTGTCATGAACATCGTAGTTGAGCTCGGTAGAGGTGAATTTGCGGGAGTGGAAAGCAACGGGATCAAGTTCGCCTTCCGAGGTTCGCAGTGATAAGATTGCCGCTAAGGCATAATCTGAAGCATCAGTCTCTACGATTAGTGGAAGGTCAGGAATCCAGTGGGTAAGGATAGGAGCGGTAGTGAACGCCTTCTTCAACAAGTTGAAAGCCTGCCGACAATCCTCGGAAAAGTTCCAAGGGGTACCCTTGCGGGTGAGTCGGGTGAGAGGAATGGTGATGTCGGAGTAGTTGTGGATGAAACGTCGGTAGAAGTTGGTGAAGCCGAGGAAGGATTGGATGTCGCGAACTTTGCGAGGTTCAGGCCAGTCTTGAATGACCTTTACCTTGTTGTTCGCCATAGTTAGGCCCTCGGGAGAGAGTATGTAGCCGAGGAATTCAACCGAGTCGCGATGAAACTCGCATTTGTCTTCTTTGGCGAAGAGGTTGTTGAGTCGCAGTCGTCACAAGACTTCTTTGACATGTTCAACATGTTTGGAGGGGTCACTGGAGTAGATTAGAATGTCATCCAAGTATACCACCACACAAACGTCCAAAAGGTCGGCGAAAACCTCGTTCATGAATCTCTGGAAAGCAGCAGGGCCGTTAGTGAGACCAAATGGCATAACCAACCATTCAAAAGACCCATAGCGAGTCCTGAAGGCGGTTTTCCATTCGTCACCCTCGGCCACCCGTACGAGGTGGTAAGCGTGACGAAGGTCAATCTTCGTATAGATGCGAGCATTCTTTGGAGCATCAAGTAAGTCAGCAATCAATGGCAATGGATACCGATCTTTTTCAGATTTTGTTTAAACCTCGGAAGTCGACCACAACCGAAGTGAGCCATCTTTTTTGCGAACAAACAATACCGGTGCACCATGAGGCGAGCGTGAAGGTCGGATGAAACCGATGTTCAAGTGCTCGTCAATGAACTCGCGAAGTGCTTTGAGTTCGGAAGCCGAGAGGGAGTAGATTGGACCGATAGGTGGCGAGGTCCCTTCTTCGAGGTTGATTTTGATATCGTGGGGTCGGTGGGGAGCTAGAGTGTCAGCGCGTGCTTTGCTGAACACATCTGCAAATTCGTGATATACTTCGGGAACATGTTTCTTAACGTTCTCAGAAAGCTCGGAAGAACTTTCTCCCGATGTTGCCCCTCTGGCGAGGAGCTCAGGCGAAGCCAGATTGAGCTGAAACACTTCGGACCCTTCCAATCTAGATGCACGCATGAAAGTGGGTGCATTGATTAGGGAAACGAGGGTGCTTGCAACTTCGGAGGCGAGGTCGGAGGCGGGGGCGAAGATGCCGTAGGTGAGGTCGAAGTCGTAGCCGAAGCTGAGCGGGCTGACGTCGCCGTGGTCGCTGGAGTCGTTGTTAGGTCGATGGTTTTGAAAGTAATACTGCCCAATACCCAGTCAATCGACGGATTGTAGCGGGTGAGCCAGTTGTGGCCAAGTACCACGAGCAACTCGAGTCGAGCGAGGTTACGTAGAAGGTAACCCATTGTTGTTCGCCAGTCGGAAAGCAAATACAGAGGTCTGGAGCTTGGGTAATGGTAGTGTTAGTACTACTGTCAAATAGTTTCAAGGTATAGGGAGACAGGATAAGCAGGCATAGAGTACTTCTGGACAAATCTGGATTCAATAAAACAATCTGAGGACCCGCAGTCAACTAATGCAACAAAAGCGACGTTGGGGAGCGAAGGCGAGGTTAGGTCTACATTAAGGGAATCTTTGGACAATGAATGAGAAGCGGCGCTGAGTCTGAGCACACGGGTGAGGTTACCGCGATCCTCGGATCATGTGGTTCTGAGGTTGCTACCTATTTTTTCACCTCCATAATGGAGGCCGAAGTCCCCTCGTTAGGGGTCTTCGCTGCCCGACCTTTAGAACCGCTACCATGGTAGACTTGTTCTTCGGGCAGTCCTTGACGATGTGGACTTTGGTGCCGCAAAGCAGACAAAGGCCTTGGTCGACCCGACGTTGGCACTCCTCAGGGAGTAGTTTGCCATCCTTCCCGAGCTTGCTCGAAATGTCGGGCTGGCTCTTGTTGTTCGAAGAGTTGTTGTTGGAACCCTTGCCGCTGTTGTTAGTCTTGTTGCGGTTCTTATTGTTATTGGAACCGCTGGAGGACTGGTTGTTGTTAGTGGCATTGCTGCTGGACTGATTAGCGGCGCGTGCAGGCTGGGAGCTACGACCATTGATCATGGTGTCGTATTCCTTACGCTCCCAGTAACGGCTGTCGCATTCCAGCGCGAAGTTCCTAAGCTCGGCGAGGCTGCGGAATCGAGGGAAGTGAAGTAAGTCGTCCTTGATTCGTTTGGCCAAGCCCTTGTAGGCGAAGTGTCGAAGGGCCACATCGTTCCACCGAGTCCGAGTCGAAGCTCGGGCGAAGTCGATAAAAAATCGCGCGGCCTTGTGGTGCTCTTTCATAACGATTTTTTGAGGTCAATCTCGGCTTGGGCAGTGTTGTTGTATGGGCCGAAGTTGAGCTCGAGCTCGGCCTTGAAGCTGTCCCAGTCCTCGAGCCAATCTGGCTCAGGTTGGACTTCGCCGAGGATCGCCGGCTCGAAATACTGTAGAACTGAGCCGGACAGGCAAGAAATAGCATACTGCACCTTCGAGGCCCCAGTCTTGAAAGCTGTGGGGCAATCTCGGAAGTTGAGTACGCATTGAAGGAAGAAGGTGTGAAGCTTGGCCTGGTCAGTACCGTCATAACTATCTGGTTCCTTGACCTTGGCTCGTGCTTCGGACTCGCGAGGTTTCGCGAGTTTGATGAACACTCGACGCATAAGCTTGTTGTCCTCGAGGTCACCGAGGTCCTCGGGTGGTAGGTTGGGGAGGTCCTGATCATTGTCAGAACTTCCAGAGCCATCACCTGGATCACCTGAAGGATCACCGGGGTTAGCCCTACCTTTGCCTTTGTTATTAGGCTCGGCGGGGTCTGCGAGGGGTATCCCCGGGGACGGTGGTGAGTCGTCGGGGGCTTCCGAGAAACATCGTTGTTCTGAGATACCCCGAAGGGTGCAAGAACGAGTTATCTTGGACATAGTGAATAAAAGGGATATGTAGGGTGTAAGCAGTCTGAAAATACTGTTACGATACGATCCATCGTAAGGTTGACCGAGGTCGGGGACGAAACCCGAGGCAAGGTCCGAGGTTACGGGGCAAGGTTTGGATGGGGAAGTCGGAGAGGGACTTGGCTTCAGCTTATGTGCTGCGCCGACCCTACGCACGAGTCCCAACTTCAGAGGTAAACAAATAAGAGGCGAGGTTTGGCTTAAGAGGCGAGGCTTAGAAACTAGCTAAGGATCGAAGGGATACGATAGTTGATTTTCAGACTGAGGAGTAGGAATGCATACAAGGGGGGTTATATACGAGCAAGGGTACGAGTCAGGGGCGAACATATTAGTGGAGGTCAGGGCGAGGTCAAGAGGCCGAGGTCAGGGCGAGGTAATATACGAATGATGTGTGATGGAGCGGAATCAGTAACTAAGGGGATACGGGCATGGGAACAAGGTCGGATATGAACTCAAGCTCGGGCTCGGGCTCGGGCGCAGGATAAGGATCATATGTACTCGGGCACGAATATCACAAGGCTCGGGCTCGGAAGAAGGTTCTACCAGTAAGTAACCGGCCAAAGGCCGGGTTCTTACAGATACTGGTGCACTGGCACAGCATCAGCTCAAAGGATTAGTAACATAAGAGCATCGTATTTAGTATATAAGGACATATGATCTTGAGTAGATAGTAGAATAACAATCTATTATATCTCCTTCATTCTACAATCGGAAACCCCAGAGGTCAGAACTAGAAAGGACAACAGCTTCAACTTATATGTTGCGCCCCTGATGAACTACCATCCTAAGTATTTCAGATTTGACTTCCAGATGTCAGAGAAGGCGGAAGTCGAGAACAGAGTGCTGAGGGTCGAGGGTCGGGTCGGAAGAGGTGGAAGAGGCGGAGGACAGAGGATCGAGAGCGGAGAGAGACAAAGCTTGCAGGACTCGCTGTGCTAAGAACAGGAGATAATGCGAAGGGATTCACGTAGCGAATTCAATTAACTGATTGCAGAAACAGAAACATACATGAGGGGGTTTTATACAAAGAGCTGAAGCAACAAGTAATAGTACGGTACTAAGCAAATTACGGAGAGGGCGGGAATCAGAAAGATATACGGGGTAAGTATCTAATGCGGAACAAGGGGATGACAAGGGGGGTGCAGGGTAGAGTAAGTACAATGGCAAAGAACAAGGTGCGTAAGTACAATAGGCATCGGAACAAACGGAATTACGGAAATGGTATCTTGCTGTGTTCAGGGTCAAGTACGGGGGCTGGCGACTGGAGGTGGCCAGGGGTACTGAAGAACAAGGGGTCAAGGTTGAGGGTTGCAGATGTTGCGGAATAGAGTCAGAGGTGGTGCGGAGGTGTTCCGGAGGTGGCGGAGATGGTTGAGCGGAACGGTCGTAACACATATGCACACTACACACCGGGGAACACCCTATGCATACTGGGGTGCACTGGGAGAACCACAGTGCAGGTTGCAGCACAGAAACACTTTATAAAGCACCTCAAGTCCCTTCAGTCGGTACCCCCGCACCTTGGGCAACCCAGCTGGTAATGAGGCATATGACCCAGACCTTTATGAAGTAGATGATAGGTATATATGAACATCCCATATGGTGAAAATGCTTATAATCATCACACCTTTTGAGGATATACACACAGGGAGCACATGACATAAAGGGGACATGGGAAACATGAGAAGAGGATATATTTTACATGATGCATTTTATTTACCCCAATGTGTTTGACCTTACCAATGCATTTGACCTACACCCCCGCGCAAAGCGCGGGTACCCACCTAGTTGCATTAATACTTGCCACTTTCTGAAGGTTACAAACCAGAAGAGAATTGTCCTTTATCCAGCAATATTTGGGCGGCCTGCAAGGTGTCTGTGTACCGCACATATTCTACAAAACTGACACTGGCCACAGGGACGGCGAGCAGTATTGTACCCTTGGTTAAATGGGTCGCAAGGCGCAGACGAAATTATGCTGCGATGGTGGCTGACGATATGTGCGTTCGAAATTTATGGGAGCAGCGCAAGCCACCGAGATAAGCGCCATGGCCCGATTTGCGATCCTTCCTGCCACGTCGCGAACATGCGCCGTTCGTGGCTCCTGCTACTTCTTCCTTTGCTTTCTTCGACGCTCGCAGCCACCAACGATTCAGAATCTCTAGTATGGGGCACATGGAGACCTGGTCTTTATTTTGGTCTAAGACCTCGTCTGCCTCAATCCTTAATGACAGGTCTCATATGGTTCGGCACCCAGGACTTCGAGTCCTTTATGCGTCCGTCAGAGTTATATTTACGTCACTTCTGGGCTTAAGTCTCTTTTTTATGTCTAGGCCCACGTCACCAATGTGATCAAGGTGATGGACTGGACGCATATACTTGGACTACGCACGATCCTAGAGAGGGCGGTGTCCAGGTACTTAAGGATGGTAAAAACAACGTGGAGATCACAATTGAATGGTTGAAAGTTGCGGGAGGAGAAAATGGCGGCAGCTGGGCTGCACGCATCAAAGGCATTCCTATGTACCCTGGTTAGTCGTTCCTACAGTTCATATGACATTATCACGACAGGCCACTCGTAGACCTTCCCATGAGAACCTCATTCATCCCGTATTTCGGACTGGAAGGCTTAGGGTCTTTGGAGTTGGACAACGTAGAGGAGGAAAATGTACGCATCCTCGTTGCTGGGCTGTTGGCGCAACTTACACCAATGGCTGCTGCAGGGGCTGGAGGGCCAAGTCTCCTTCTCGGGCGCGTCCCCAGATCTCGGGGATTTCAGAATCAGGATTGTAGAACGTAAGCGACAGCTCAGATCCAGTGCTACTATTTTTACGAGGGCCCATTGCTTCAGACCCGGGCAACTCGGGCGTCACTGATGGATTCCATGTACAAGATTTTACTGAAACGCTCGGAATGACTCACTTCCTGGGTGTTCGTGTGGAGGATGGTCACACTTGGCAAGCGAAGGGTCAGTTCCTTCTGCGTGATTCGAAGAGACACGGTGACGTGCTATGCAGATGCTATTATGCCTAAGATACTCGAAGGTGCTCAGGCACGTGTCGGCTCTTATCAAATAACTGAAGAGCAGGGGCCTCCTGATCCGTCCTTCGTCCTTCGCTTACCCAACGAAGTCTACTCCGGAAGTAACCTCTTCGCTGTCCAAAAAATATTTGATGGGAAGTTCCAATTCGACATATTCTTCGAAAGCGGTAGTGCAAAGCAAAAACTGGACGGTTTGTTTTTATTATTTTGTTCGACTAATCACAGACTGACGTTGAGCAGCATCCCTCATTGATCACGGCATCCCCGCGTTCACCGAAGCTTATGGTCGCCGATTCGAAGCCATCTTTCCGTTACCCGCGTCGGCAGACCCTTCTAAACTTGCCTTCTCCAAAGCAATAACATCGAATTTGTTGGGCGGCATCGGATACTTTTATGGAAACTCGCTTGTTGACCGAGCATTTGCGTATGAATGGGATGACGACGAAGAATTCGGCGAAGATGGAGAATCCACCAAAACTCAACAGGGCAACGCAAGATACTCGGAGCCAAAAGAACTTTTAACGGCAACTCCAAGTCGTAGCTTTTTCCCGCGAGGATTTTATTGGTGAGACAATTTGTATTCGCATGCCCCTCCATGCAATCGATCCATGGTCTACCACAGGGACGAAGGCTTCCACCTCCTGCATATTGGTGCATGGGACACTGGCCTCAGGTAGAAGAGCTCACATTCAGAAAGTCTTGGTAGCACTAATAATCTCAAGTTTGGAAATTCTACGTGATTGGATTAATCTCATCGATGAAGATGGATGGGTAGCCCGAGAGCAAATTCTTGGTGAAGAAGCTCGTAGCAGAGTATGTCTTTTGCCCTGCTCTTGCGCAGTCCAGAATAATTTTGATGTCTCAGGTTCCGGCGGAATTCATAACACAACATCCTACATACGCGAATCCGCCGACGTTGACTATGGCTATCACAGCTATTATTGCTCGCATGCGGTCCTCCGCACAGGACCCTCTATCTGACCTGGGATTACAAGATGCACAAGTACCAATGTTTGCTTCCGAGCCGTCCGATGCCTCTTCTTATCAGCCCGCGGCAAGCGAAGCGCTTAGTTACCTGAAATCAATTTACCCTCCATTGAAGCGTCACTATGATTGGTTTCGACGGACGCAACGTGGTCAAATCAAACAGTATTCGCGGAATGCACGATCAAGGACAGAAGCGTACCGGTGGAGAGGTCGCTCACCAGATCACGTCCTCACCAGCGGTATGGACGACTACCCCCGTGGCCCACCACATGCTGGAGAGCTACACTTGGATTTGATCTCGTGGATGGGATTTTTCACACGCACTATGAAGGATATCGCGAACTTTGTGGACGAAAAGGATGACGAAGATGGATTCGCAGAGATCGAGAAAGCCATCTTAGATAATATAGAAGGTCCGTCCAGCTATACCCTACTTATAGTCTCCGTATCGCCTCACTATAGTCGTCCAGACTTACACTGGAGTGAAAGTGAGCAGATGTATTGCGACGCTAATATTGATGAAGATGGTATGTAAAATCAACATTTCCATATATCATGACAGTCAGTTCATGGAGGGCAACTCGATAGAGGAGTCATATCACGTGTGCCACAAGGGTTATCTATCCCTATTCCCTTTCATGCTTGGGCTACTGTCGCCAGACTCGCCACACCTTGGGCCTAGCCTGGACCTCTTGCGATCACCAGATCATCTGTGGTCACAATATGGCATCCGTAGCCTTTCCGCCTCCCACCCATTATTTGGCCAAGGCGAAAATTACTGGCGAGGGCCTATATGGATCCAGATGAACTTCCTTGTTTTGCAATCACTGCACAATGTATGTTTCTTCTTCAAAAGAATTCCGCTCGTTGCTAACATACCATGATATAGATATACGCTGCTCGGCCGGGGCCGCACCAGGCTCGTGCCAGATCTATTTATACCGAGTTGCGCGAAAATATCATAGAAAACGTACACAATGTGTGTAACCGCATTCGCGTAGGCTTGCATAATAATAACGCCCTAACAGGAATACGAACGTACCGGATACGTGTGGGAACAGTACGACGCCCTATCAGGGGAGGGACGAAGAAGGTAGGCATTTCCTGCCCTCCTTGACCTCCTATCTTAAACGAGTCCCCACGCTAGTCACCCTTTCACAGGATGGACGTCATTGGTGACGTTAAGTACGAACGGCTTCTGCCTTTTCTTTCGTGTTTTAACCCCTTGGTTACAGTTCTCTCCGAGAAATATTGAGTGGCGCCACTGTGACAATAACAGTGAACCTGAACCAAGGTCTATTTTATTGTAATCACGGTTATTGTAATGCACTGCATCTTCCACAATTCACCTTTACCATTATTTCCGCAGCATATCACCGGATAAGTGCAAGAACGGAATGTGATTGTTTTGGAAAAACATCTCCAAATTTATAAGATTTGCTGACAGGTATGCCTGAGAAGCTTACTGGGTCGTCAAAAACTTCTACCTTCAGGTAGCCGAGCCATCCTGGAAAAGGTTCTTTTTCCCTGCATGTGTGTGGAACAAATAAGTATGTATTTAAGCGTAGCTGAACGTACCCGGCCGTCGCCGTCGAGTATTGTTACTGTAATGAATTAATAAATACATATGAAACCTACCTAGAGTACAGCAGGCATATATCGCACCTGACGCCAACAGCCTGAGTGAACACTCGTAGAAAGCTCATCTACCCACGCACACAACCAAGCAACAACACCGTATATTGGGTATCTCTCTGCGGCGGGATGTTGAAATAGACAGATGCGAAGCGCAAGAATTTACTTTGTACAGTGCCAATAAGTATATTATACAGTATTGCCGGAGAAAGAACGCGTTGTGGAACCATATGTACGCGTCTGGGTTCTGTACGTACGGTGATATTCTCCAACATATACTTGTGAGAGTAGAATGCAAAAACTGGCAGGTATTTCAACCACTAATACAATACTTATCTGCGGCTGAAGTATACGGGCAGCCTTGCAATCCGCCTTTGTAACTTCTTATTTGACCCTGTTGACACCTACTTATGTCGCGCCTTTACCACGACCAGTGGTACACTGGCCAATAACAAGCCAGAAGCCCCCACTATTATTTTTCCCTGCCACGATCTACCGGTGGAATCATGAGCCAGTCTCTCCATCCAGCTTATATGCGCCTGATACTTACTCGATGTACGTGCAGGTGTGCCCTACCGGCGTCACGATCCCCACAAAGTAGTCAAAGTCGTGGCTTGGGACGGAAGATCTGGCGAACAAAAGGAGGTCTCATACACCAATCGTAAAAGCGTTGGACACGGCACTTTTGGCATCGTTTATAGAGCCAAAGTCGCATCCCCGCAAGGCGAGGACGATATTGCCATAAAGAAAGTGTGGCAGAACGAACTTGTGGGCACCCTCGCGACTCGCTTCGATGGAGCAGTATTACTGATGTACTTTTGTGGTCGGCAGTCCCGAGAACTGCAGATATTACGACTGATATCTCATACGAATGTGGTCGAGCTAAAAGCGTTCTACTGGTCCCATCCCTATAAGGATGAGGAGAGTCAGGCGCGTCCCCCCTTTTTTTATTCTTACGCATGCTTAGCATAGCTCCGCAGGACAAGGACCAACTCCGCATAAACCTTGTGCTTGAATATGTTCCAGACACCGTCTACGACGCATGCGACCGCTACATCGGGCTTAACGAACGACCTATACCCATTTTCGAGACCAAGTTATACATGTATCAGGTCTTACGCGCACTCGGGTACATCCATTCGATGGGCATCTGTCACCGTGACATCAAGCCGGATAACCTTTTAATTAATCCTGCCACTGGCGTGCTCAAACTGAGCGACTTTGGTAGCGCAAAGCTTCTTGTTGCGGGAGAGCCCAACGTAAGCTATATTTGCTCCAGGCACTACCGCGCCCCTGAGCTCATATTTGCGGATACCAACTATACAACTTACATTGGTGGGTGCCCTAATCATAATGCGATAACATTCGCCTGATGGGTAACGTGGTGGTAGACATTTGGTCGATTGCGTGTGTGATGGCGGAGCTGATACTAGGCTACCAATTGTTCCGTGGAGGTTGCTGGGTTAGCCAACTGGCTGCGATTGTCAGTGTACTCGGCACACCGTCGCGCGAGCAGATCAAGTCCTGGAATCCAAAGTTACAAGATCGTAGATTTCCACGAATCAAACCCCGCCCACTCTCCAAGGTATATCCCTCGCACTAATTTGTATAATTCTGATGTTACATTTCTGGCAGGTGTTTCCGTCTGAAACGCCGGAAGAGGCTACGGATTTACTTAGCAAGTTACTAAAGCACACGCCTGAGTCGCGATTGAGTGGATACGAGGCCATGTGCCATTCTTTCTTCGATGAACTACGTGTGGAAGGTCAGAAGATGCCAAACGGACAAGATTTACCACCATTGTTTGATTTTACGCGTGAAGGTACGACTGTCTCTTTCCTGCACGCTGTGCCTGCTCCTGACCCTGTCTCGCAGAGTTGTCGATTCATCCCGACTTGATGCGACAGCTTGTACCCTCACATTGCGAGCTGGAACTAGAGTCGCGGGGGATCCGACTGGATACGTTTGTGCCAATAGCGCTAGAGCGACTTACATGTCTTCCCCCGAACCCGCAGTCGTGGTGCCTCCTACAGCCCAGAACGAGACCGATCTGTCACCGATACAATCCCCCAGATATCTTACCCCCGACATCTCCCATTATGTCTGGGGGGGTTGTGAAACCCAGAACGACGTTGCACTGTCGCCAACGCATTCTCTCGGAGACAGCTGGGGGGTCCCTGAAACCCAGAACAGTTGGGGGTTCTCTGAAACCCAGGACGAGGTTGCCCCGTCGACAGAACCTCCCCGAGACGTCCAAATTAACACCTCCCCCTCCAATGTGCCTACCAACAGTTGGGTGTTGCCTGAACCCCAGAACAGTTGGGGGTTCTCTGAAACCCAGGACGAGGTTGCCCCGTCGACAGAACCTCCCCGAGACGTCCAAATTAACACCTTTCCCTCCAATGTGCCTACCAACAGCTGGGGGGGGCCTGAAACCCAGGACGAGATTGCCCCGTCGACAGAACCTCCCCGAGATGTCCAGATTAGCACCTCCCCCTCCAATGTGCCTACCAACAGTTGGGTGTTGCCTGAACCCCAGAACAGTTGGGGTTCTCTGAAACCCAGGACGAGGTTGCCCCGTCGACAGAACCTCCCCGAGACGTCCAAATTAACACCTCCCCCTCCAATGTGCCTACCAACAGCTGGGGGGGCCCTGAAACCCAGGACGAGATTGCCCTGTCGACAGAACCTCCCCGAGACGTCCAGATTAGCACCTCCCCCTCCAATGTGCCTACCAACAGTTGGGTGTTGCCTGAACCCCAGAACAGTTGGGGGTTCTCTGAAACCCAGGACGAGGTTGCCCCGTCGACAGAACCTCCCCGAGACGTCCAAATTAACACCTTTCCCTCCAATGTGCCTACCAACAGCTGGGGGGGGCCTGAAACCCAGGACGAGATTGCCCCGTCGACAGAACCTCCCCGAGATGTCCAGATTAATACGCCCTCCAATGTGCCTACCAACAGCTGGGGGGGGCCTGAAACCCAGGATGAGATTGCCCTGTCGACAGAACCTCAAGGAGATCATTAGCTCATACCATAGAATATATATATATATTTTTGGAGTGATAATCAAAATCATATTTCTTTGTGCGTCTAGAGACTATTCCAAATTGCATGCAATATTGGAGACGTCAGTTTACCCGCCGTCGTTGAACTCAGCGAACACCCCGCTATTTGCGCAAATTCGGACTACAAATACTAACCCACAAAACGCGGTGGATCTGCAGACGATTGGATCATGACGGCAGGAGCAGCTGTGGCATGGATATGCAGGCTGGACGTGGGTCACACGGCTCCATTATCATGATGATGCTAACTTGGCTTATGTCTTCATCACGTATTACTTTGAAAGTCGTCTGTTGTGAGTATGTCTAAGCTACTAGTCCGAATGTCATACCTGCACGAACCCACAATAAGGCCAGAGAGAACCCATCGCGACCCCCCGATTGGCAAGGGACGTGTATTCTGACCAGTGACTGGTGGGCTGTATGCCAGAAAATGTTGGAACATGGCACGACTCGGAGCAGCGACCCCGCCATGGACAGAATTTTATCCCAGTACAGGGTGTTACCTGGCACACAGGCCACGACTCCTTGTTTGGTTGGCGACGCACAGCACGCAGGAAGTTGTAAAGTACTACGTATCATCCTGCTGTTACAATGACCCCGACGCTTACTTGATGTTTAAATCGTCGTTTGTTCAAGGAAACAAGCTGCCGGACGCCGTGCACGTAATTCCCCAGAGCCATGGGGCACGAATCGCGATTCGTTCTTGTTCTTCCAATGTGCATAAACTTGGTATTCACCTTACCACATTCCACACTGTACTTTTAGTGGTATCCCCTACGTATATTCTGTCTGAGCCAAATTGACTCGGTGACTGTGTCGCTCGCAGTCTCATCACTTGAATGTACAGTTGCATGCGGTCAATTATATTTCGAAATAAAGCAGGGCAGCTACATAAATGCGTGAGCAATGTGAGTACTTTTCGGGTAATGCGTTGGGGGGTATAAGGATGATGCTACACAATGTACGATTGCAAAAAATTTGGAGCATTGAAATGAAAAACCGAAATGATAGATGATGGTCGCAGTATGGTGCTCCGGCGTGCTGTATCGCCATGCTCGCAGTCGAGGCTAATCATAAATAGCACCCGAGAAAGAATCGGGGTCGAACACGAGTTGGTCAAATGAAAGGGAGTCTAGTCCTGCAAGCTCTAATGCGGGGGGATCGTCGCTGGTCTCGCTCCCAACGTCGTCATCCGGGTTATCTAATCCGAATGATGGCGACAAAGTTAGATCCTGATTAAAGTCCAGCTGCGCTCTTGATGATAATAAGTTCGGCTCCAAAGACTTTGCAAGTGCTTCACCGCCTTGCTGCACGATTGCAGGAATGTACGACTCCGAAAGACGTATGTCATCTTCGATCGTCTGATCGCATTCTGTTGACGGAGCCGCGGAGGATGAAGAATCAGTTCTCTCCGAAAGCGAATCAGGTGAAAACTGAGCTGCCGTGTCTACGGCAGGTGCGGCTGGCGGTGTGTGCTGTGTCTGCGAATGCGGTCGGGAGGCATGATCAGTGGCGAAACGGCGATGGAGATCTAGAAAGGAGAATCCGCCTTTGCTGAGGAAGGACTTGGGTCTGCCGGGGGGCGCGGTCTTTCCTGAGGTCGCCAGGGACGCGGAGGAATGCGACACTGCAGAGGCTGGACCTGTCACAGGGACGCCAACAGCTGCAAGGCTCGTATGTGGCTCTCCTAGAGCTTGTGAACCGACATCGAGGGAGGCTTCATACGCACAAGTCGATGTCTCATCTGCGTCAACCGCCACAATGGTAGGGTCGGATAACCCTGTGGAGGATGCACCGCCTCTCAACCCAAAAAGCTGCGTCACCGACCTCCGCCTGGAGAGCTTCGACGCGTCTGTCGATGCGACCAGAGACGAAGAGGAGCGTGCAGCTGGGGGGCCCAGATCCGGACGGGGCCGGTCATTGTGCGCTTTGGCCGCGCTCTCCGTAGGAGCTCGGCCCATGCCAAACAACTGTGTCACCGACTTGCGTCTGAGCAGTTTCGGGTCCCGCACGGACGAGGAGAGTGCTGCAGGTGCGACTTCAAGGTTGGCATCACCAGCGATCGCATGGGCGTTGGCTTGGGGACCTGGGAGCGGAGCCAGGATCCGCCGGCTTCGTCTCCGCAGCAGACGCTTCGGCTCAAACCAACTCTCTTGGCCCGCAGGCTCTGCATCGGCACCCTCCCTGTCCCTACGCTCTAGGTCGTCTGGTACATGTCCCGGGCGACGGGGCGTCGCACCGCTCCAACCTTTGAGCGCCATCGCGGCTCTGGTTATGAGAGACATCGTCTGTGATTTTTTCAGCACTGGCGGGTCTTCGTCTCGTGCAGGCGATTCAAGGGCCTCATAATTCGGTGGTCTGTCGCCAAAAATGGATGAGCGCCTCGAGGCATGTTGCTGGTCCTCCCACTGCTGCTCATGTGGCCCATCTGCTTCCATTAGATACCTCGTGTTGGAGTACATGGTGGACTCTGCTTCGATCTCTGACGATCCTCTGAGCGAGTCCGAGAAAGACGATTGAGAG
>WHVA01001025.1:0-15078 GCA_015179125.1 Gautieria morchelliformis | reverse complement strand
ATTCAGACAGGGTAGATGACGTGTCATTATAGCTTGTAAGCTTGCCGTTCGGTGTCTATATTGAATGACAATAACCTGGTCATCACAATGTACTACGTCGGCACGTTCATCACAGGACGTGAGTTTATGGATTCGCCCCCGTACACGAGCCTCAGTGCCGACCTCATTATTTCCCATCGCCGTATTACCCACAGTCGGTGAGTTTCTAGTTCTGACCCATTCCTCGAGAATCCTTTCACCCGGGTATGTTCTTGTACTTCGTCGCCATCTGCTTCCCAGGACGTGAGCCTCACCACCCCTTGCTTTCCGTTGTTGTTCTGTGATGCTTACCTCCATGGCAAGGTCGATTTCAAGGGTGAGCGTCTTATGTACGTCTACACCGGCGCGCTTGTTGAAACATATACAGGTGATGTGCCGGACATTATGAAACCCTGTCATGATTGGGCCAGATTCAACTTCACGCCGAAGTGTAGATACTCTCAAACGTTTCATTCCTGATGTCGTATTCCATTCTCAGGGCCAGACGAGGAGCAAGTACGGGACCACTATGATCGTGCGTGCTCCTAGTTTTCACACACAAATTTGTGTCTAACGTTCAGGTGTCGCGTTTCTTCAAACGGTGACGATTTCTACGAGTGGTTCCTGGGTCCACGCATCGTCTACACTTCGGGGGGGTGAGGCTTGACCTGGAACGAGAGGAAACTCTGGAGGAGTCGTAGGAGAATAGGCTCACCCTCGTGTGCGAGAGACTGAAGCTAGAACCGACGGACAGGCTGCTTGAAATTGGTTGCAGCTGGGCCACGCTCGCAGCGTTTGCCGCCAAGAACTAGGGTTACGACGTCCCTTGCAAAAAACGAAAAAAACCTCTGTTTGGGAATGTGCGTATAGCGACTAATGGCGGGGACGCTGATCATATACTTTGCTGCGACTATAGGGACATTATACCAAGATAGTATGCTCGAGATGGCTAAGGTATGCATTGTAGATATGGTCGACTGAAGTGAGTATTGAGGTGGTGGCAGCACGTCGGCATCAGGCGCTATGGATCGTTTTGAGGCAGGTGTATGATTTGCTAGATGACGACGGGACATTTGTCTTCCAAGTCGCTGGCTTGCGGCCTGCCCGGCAATATAAACACCTCGTCTGGTATGCCACGGGAAGATCCCTTGTCATCCCAACACACTTACTTGCTTTCAACGATCCAGGGGCATGTTAATGAATAAATATATTTTTCCAGGTGCTGACGCTAGCTGTTGGTAATAACACAGGTAGTGCAGTACTCTCTTCTTCCCTGTACTGATCACATGTACAAATTGTAGCTCGAGGCCGCCGGTTTCGAAGTTAAGAACATCGATGTTTTAGGCGTCCACTAGTCGGCCACCATTTATCGGTGGTACAAAAACTGGGTTTCTAATAAAAGCAAGGTTTTCGCCAAGTACGGGGAGCGCCGGTATAGGATATGGGTATATTTTTTGGCATACTCACCTATTGTGGCACGGTAAATAATCCATTCTCCGTTCTCTTTCCTGCCATTCTTGACGTCATCAACCTACCCAGCCAAGGCGGATCTGCGGCTTTCCAGATTACGCTGCACAAGAATATATATGCATACCATCGTATCGAGGGCGTTAAAAACCATGCGTCGATTAAAGTCACCCCAAAAAAGGAGATATTCTAAGCCGCCACAGCCTTCACTTTTCATATGTCTAATTATCCTGGCAGTCTCGTCATCTTATTTATTCATGGTGTTCCTGTAGACGGTTGCCTACATGGTAACTGGTATATGATGCGTTTTGCGTTCTTCTGTTGGATTGAATGGGTGTGTTTCGAGTGACTCCTCTGGCTATTAGGCTTTTGGTCGCGAATGCTGCAGGATGCGAATCGGTCAAGCTCTATAGCGCTGCTTCTAGACGTCTGTGGATATTTTCTCGAAAACTTATATTTTTTGTCTGCCATCCGCTGGACAGCCACTGTAGCACAGGTAAAACTGCCCGGTCGCTACGAACGTATGGCTGCCCACTTCTCAAGTCATGGGACCATCCTCTTGTTTCCAAGCACATGTTAGCACTGTAAGGTCAGTCGCTCAAGGGTAGATTTGATGTGATATTTCACTAATCAGACATAATCATCTGCGTGGTGAGATGGTCATGGGGGTTTAGAAATTGAGGTTGGGCCGTCACGTTCCGCCTCCCCTTCTGAATATCTACCCTGATGTGGGAGTAGGCCTGGGGGGGCTCTGCACGCATCGATTGTCGAAGATTCAACTAAACGGCCATACATGGCACGTCGAGCAATATGGAAGTGTGGAACAACAGTGAAAACCAAGTCAATTAAAGTCAAAGTCATGACTCAGTTGATCAGGCCTGGGAGGGCTGGGGTCATGAGGCCTTGAGGCCTCTGAGGCATGATTCATGATCTGAGTCTAGGTACCTATGATCTGCCGCCGTGACGTCTATAAACTACAGTGTTGATAGGTAGGGAGCCCAACATTTTTTACTCTATGAGAAATCTGGGTTGGCACCATGGATGAATCTACTGCTCTATATAAGTTGGGTTATCTCCCCCGCCACTCCCCCTGTGTGCCTCCTGGACTAAGACGGGCCGGTCGGTGAGTCTCTTGTTGATCAAGCTCGGCGTCCTAGGAAGGCGATGCTAGCTGCTCATTTTTACCAGCCGGCAAATGTTGACCCGCTCGTCAGCATGATACCCCGTGCGTCACGCCACACCGTGCAAACGGCCAATAAGCCTCTACGGAAATATATATATATCAACACTGCTTTCCCAGAGTCTGACGTAATTACGGGACTTCATTAAAAACCCCACCGTCGTCGCATTGGCGGATCTACTTCGACGACATAGACATAATCGAATCGCTTAGTTCACTGCTTGCGTTTCGTGAGGCAGCGCCTTGCATGCATATCACGGTAATCTTTACGGGCATACCGCTCATGGCTGGTGGGTAGAAAACATGAATACACAAACTACAAGGGAAGAGTAACAGAGTGCTTACCAGATAGTACACTCGAAGATCTTGCCTCGGTTTTTCGCATTGACGTGACGGCTCGCATTCTGTTTGTGCGCAAAGTATTTTCCACTGTAAGATCAATAAGGATGAAAACTCGCAAGGCCTAGGAATTGAGACAGACGTACCAGGTGATGCATATGAAGGGCTTCAGCTCCTTCAGATGAACGCGGCGAATGTGAGATATGGCCTCTCGCCTCGTGTCGAAGTGACCTTGGTGGGAACAGCTCGGGTCGTTACAACAATGGTGTGTCTGGCCCTCGACTTCGGTCGTGGTGATGTACCCTTTGAGTTCGGATGTCTTCACAATGGTACCAACCGGCATGTAGATGTGTTGGGGATTTCCGTGAGTGAATGCAGGGGGAATATTGGGACCAAGCTTGCCGGACGCTTGTGAAGTATCACCATGAGAAGATGAAATTTTTACACAGTACATCTGGAAGACATACTAGGTGTATCTTCTATATCCGTGAGCTTGTCTGATGTATGCGGTATCAATGATGACAATTCTATTGATGTGACAGGATACAACATGCAAGACTTACCAGCGGCATCCCCTTTGTCCAGGCTGGGAGCTGCAGTGAGGGTGATGTATTTCAGGTCTTGTGCTCTGCCAGCGATAGAATCAAATACCACAAATGGCCTGGCCCGCAGTGAAACCAAAGGGGGCGATGTCTGGGAGAAAGACTGTGAGGTAAGGTGCTATGTGCATCTCTGAGATGAATAACTGGATGAGAATGAATCAACACACTGACGAGTATCGTTTGCTGTATGAGAATGATTAACATCTATGACGGCATCAAGACAAGGTGTGAGGGAACATAATGACGAGGAGCGACATGTTGAGACGAACCATTGGTTAGCCATGGCGCATGCTCGTCCAGAATGAAATTCAGGTTGTCGCTGGCAATGGAGCTCTGGGATGGGTGCATGGATGGTTTTGAATGAGCGGTGCTGTGATACTAGTAGACAATGGGGGGGATGAAACGATGATAGGATGATCCATAGGACACAACCATTATATACCCGGGGCTTGTTGCAAAGCCAGCGCGCTTCCACGTCTGGCAGGAAGTGCTTATATCAACGCAGTTAAGGTTCTGCGGACGGTTACATGCAAACCCCCTTGAAGGAAGCGACGAGGCACGATTGTATTCTCGTCGCAACAGAGTCGCAAATTATCAGGAAGTGTCGACACGGTCTTCCCACAGGGATGCAGCAATGCTGCATAATAGCGCATAATCCGAGAGGGTTGCGCCCAAGGGGTGACGACTTGTATCTGCACGCCACTGCACTATTTGTGATACCCACCGTATTTGCAAATGCGAGGGTCCGATAGGAGACCTTGCTATTGCAGATCTCCCGCATTCACGCATAAGCGCCGGAGACGCCAAGCAGTGCAAGCAGTGATGCTCGCCCGGGAATCTGGCCAGATGAGTTACGTATATTCTTCTCGCTGTCGATGACCCTCTCCACGCACGCACGGTCGAGGACAACTTCAGCGCTGACCTCCTCCAAGGATAGGGTATCCCTTTGTTTGCGATCATTCATCCTGGCCACTGGCAAGCATGATACTAGCGCTCATCTCTATCGCCTGTCGTCCTATTGAGTAAAGGAGCTGATCGTGGGCTTTTGAAGTACCCGATGTACACGGATCCTCTCATTGCCGACACCCGGTGGCCCCGTTGCACCCACGATGACATGCGGCAGATCGTAGAATCCGTTGGGTTGGCGGTTGGGGTTAGTCTGGCGCGCACAGTAGTGTGCCTTCAACGCCCTTCCACCAGGGTGACCGTGAGTCACACGCTTCTCTTCCTCTCCTTCCTCACACTAGGCACGCACGGCCGAGGACAAGTGTTGCTCTTTCTTCCCGGGATGGTTATACTATGGATATCGCCGCTCCGCTTTCCTCGTTCCTCGTTTTCCGTCGACATGCCCTTGATAGAGCGTGAGTTTTTCCGATTCTTCCCCCATTCCTCTAATCTACCTCTGTGTATATTTTCTTGATAGCGAGTGAGTTTCCCTTGCGATCTACATTTTCCGCCCTGTCCGCTGTCCCCATCCATTTTCGCAGGGATATAAGCTATTGAGTCTTCCTACGTAATTCCTTCGCCTCTGCTCACAAACCGCTCCGCTACCGACTTCCCCATTCCAATTGGTGGGTTGCTCTTCCCTCTCCACCTGCGTTCTGCGACACACCTCCCTGTCCTCCATATACCTGCTCTTCACAGTGACTTTCTGACATCCGCCCAATCATATTCCTCTGCTCATCTTCATGTTCGCCATCGACCTTCTTCTCCTAAGAGGTAAGTTTCTCGCTCAATTATTGCCAGTGCTTCGCTCCTGCCTGCGTCTCTTGTCTTCGTCGGGCGTGAGTTTCGAACTTTGTCGTTTCATCTCCGCTCCTCTGCCCATTTCACTGTCCTCCATCGACAGTCTGTTGACATCGAGTCCTAACTATATCTTGTCGATATCCGCCTCACCTCGGTGTCCTCTTCTGTCGCCATCCTCTTCCCAGGTTGTCTTACATAAGGGCCTTTCCCCAAAAGACAATAAATTGGATGTAAAAAAAAAAAAGGGATCCAGGGGCATGTTCGTGAATAAATTATTTTTCCAGGTGCTGACGCTAGCTGTTCCCTCGGTTGGGTGATAAGACAGGCGAGTGCAGTAGTCTCTTCTTCCCTGTTCTCATCACATGTAGCTCGAGGCCGCCGGTTTCGAAGTTAAGAATATCGTTGTTTTAGGCGTCCACTATTCGGCCACCATTTATCGATGGTACAAAAACTGGCTTTCTAATGAAAACAAGGTCATCGCCAAGCACGGGGAGCGCTGGTATAGGATATGGGTATATTTTTTGGCATACTCAACTATTGTGGCACGGTAAATAATCCATTCTCCACTCTCTTTCCTCTGCCATTCTTCACGTCATCAACCAAGGAGGATCTGCAGCTTTCCAGATTACGCTGCACAAGAATCTAAATGCATACCATCGTATCCAGGGCATTAAAAACCATACGTTGATTAAAGTCACCCCCAAAAAGGAGATATCGTGAGCCGCCCCAGCTTTCACTTTTCATATGTCTAAATATCCTGTCAGTGCCGTCATCTGATGTATTCATGGTGTTCGCGTAGACGATTGCCTACATGCTAGATCTACAACCGAGTGACAAATGACATGGTAACCGAGATGTTGACCCACAGCATGATACCTCGGGCGTCACGCCGAGCGAACCTCGACAAAATCCTTGGCGCACACAATGAAAAAATCTATAATTAGGTCCAGACACAAGTCTCAGTCGGAAAACCGTGCAAACGGCCAATAAGCCTCAACGAAAATATATATTTGTCGACAAGGTCTGATAGAATACGAGAGCTTCATCAAAAACACCACCGTTCTCGCATTGGCGGATGTACTGCTACGACATAGACATAATCGAATCACACTATCAAATTCTTATTTCACTGTTTGCTTTTCGTGAGGCAGCGCCTTGCATGCATATCACGGTAATCTTTACGAGCATACCGCTCGTGGCTGGTGGGTAGAAAACATGAATACCCGAGCTACAAGGGAAGAGTAACAGTATGCTTACCAGATAGTACACTCGAAGATCTTGCCTCGGTTTTTCGCATTGACGTGACGGCTCGCATCCTGTTTGTGCGCAAAGCATTTTCCACTGCAAGATCAAAAAGGATAAACACCCGCAAGGCCTAGGGATTGAGATAGACGTACCAGGTGATGCATATGAAGGGCTTCATCTCCTTAAGGTGGATGCGGCGAATATGAGATATGGTCTCTCGCCTCGTGTCGAAGTGACCTTGGTGGGAACAGCTTGGGTCGTTACAATGATGGCGTGTCTGGCCCTCGACTTTGGTCGTGGTGATGTACCCTTTAAGTTCGGATGTCTTCGCAATGGTGCCAACCGGCATGTAGATGTGTTGGGGATGTCCGGGAGTGACGGCAGGGGGAATACTCGGACCAAACTGGCCGGATGCTTGTGAAGAATCACCATGAGAAGATGAAAT
Organism: Gautieria morchelliformis; assembly: GCA_015179125.1. Classification (NCBI taxonomy): domain Eukaryota; kingdom Fungi; phylum Basidiomycota; class Agaricomycetes; order Gomphales; family Gomphaceae; genus Gautieria; species Gautieria morchelliformis. The sequence continues at coordinate 8,036 of WHVA01001025.1, read as the reverse complement.
TTTTACACAGTACATCTGGAAGACATACTAGGCGTATCTTCTATTTCCGTGAGGTTCTCTGATGTACGCAGCATCAGTGATGACTATTGATGTGACAGGATACAACATGCAAGGCTTACCAGCGGCATCTTCTTTGTCCAGGCTGGGAGCTGCAGTGAGGGTGATGTAATTCAGGTCTCGCGCTCTGCCAGCGATAAAATCAAATACCAAAAATGTTCTGTCCCGCAGCGAAACCAGAGGGGGCGATGTCTGGGAGAAAGACTGTGAGGTAAGGTGCTGCGTGCATCTCTGAGATGAATAACTAGATGAGAATGAATCAGCACACTGACGAGTATCGTTTGCTGTATGAGAATGATTAACATCTATGACGGCAGCAAGACGAGGTGTGAGGGAACATAATGAGGAAGAGCGACATGTTGAGACGAACCATTGGTTATCCACGGCGCATGCTCGTCCAGAATGACGTTTAACTCGTAGCTGGGAATGGAGCTCTGGGATGGGTGCATGGATGGCTTTGAATGAGCTGTGCTGCGATACTAGTAGATATTGGGGGGAATGAAACGATGATAGGATGAGCCGTAGGACACAAGCATTATATACTGGAACCTTCTTGCAAAGCCAGCGCGCTTCCATGGCTGGCAGGAAGTGCTTATCTCAACGCAGTTAAGGTTCTGCGGACGGTTACATGCAAACACACTTTAAGAAAGCGACGAGGCGCGATTGTATTCTCGTCGCGACCTGGGCCGCGTCGCAAATTATCATTAGAGTAGGTGTAAGTGTCGACACGATCTTCCCAGTCGCAGCAATAATGCATAATAGTGCATAATCCGAGCGGGTTGCGTCCAAGTGGTGGGTTACGCGGCGCCACTGAACTATTTTGGTCTAAGCCGGATATTACGTAATCACTTTTCCTTCCGAGCTCGGAGCAGTGGATGCAGGGGCCATGCTTTCCGTAATCAGCCCGGGAGTGGCCGAAATCAAGGTACCCAGACAGTGGCATAGGTAGTTCAGACCTCAAGTAGGGCTGCGGCTCAGCGCGCTCAGCCATGATATCATCCGTCGCCGCGCCAGCCACACACTCGTGATGCTCCTCGAAGGCAGCTCGCCCGCTCTCGTCTCTGTTTGTTTTTCTTCCTTCCTCCCTTATATCACCACTGCTCAGGGTATGCTACGTCTGCAATACCGTTGTTTGCGAGTGCATCCGTGGGGGCCTGGTAGCGCGAGTTCGAGCACGAGCGGGCGGGCCCGTGGGGTGCGTTGGAGGTGCGGGGTACGTACAGAGGTTACCCGCGATGTGCGGGCGGTGTGTGGGCGGTGCGTTTTGGACAAAAAGCGGTGCATGTCTCTATATACAGAGCCTCCTGGCCGGGCCGGCCTCGACATTAGCCGCATTCTGTACAGCATAGAATCACATGGTACGTGGAGATGATGACATGAATTGCATATGGTAGTATGTAAGGACCCTGTAAACCTGGAAATCACGCCTGTTTTGGTAACTGATTCGCAACGTGTGGCGCCATACGTGTCATTCGGACCGAATTTATGTAACTACCCATTTAGGGAAAATACCAAGAGTGGTGTTCTAAGACTGGGTTTACCAACAAACTGCCGAATGCGGTTAGGCAAGCCAGGCTTGCGCAGAACAGCGTACTGACAACACATTTTGGACCGGCTCCCTCCCGAGTGACAGAAGCGGCTGTTTGTCCAGCTCGCAGTAGAGTGGATGATTGCGACCGATCAGGTATGTTCGTCATATTATCACTTGTATTCATTGACTTATATTATGTGCATAGCCTATAGCGGTGTTTGATAACCCGCGATTCAAAGAAATGCTCGAAATGGCATCTCGTGCCAAGGAGAAACTCAAGCTTCCTGGCCACAAGCTGGCCCGCAGCAAAGTCTTAGAGCTATTCCAGGGTCATTTGCGTGATCTCAAGAGAAGATTTAAGGTGAGTACAGACACCTATTCTGTAACCAACGTAACTACAACTCGCGGACCAGGGCACCGATATTCGAGGTTTGATCTCCTGCACATGTGACGCATGGCAGGCCTCGAATGTCGATTGGTATTTTGCCGTCACCTGTCACTGGGTTGAAAAGGATTTGGGAGGTATAATGAGTCTCTAGAATTCTCTTGTTGGTTTTGTACGTGTCAACGGCGGCCATTCAGGTAGGCGGCTTGGACAAGTCCTGTTCAAAGTCTTAGACCGTGTTGGGGCTGTCCATAAGGTATGTTCCATGCCATTACCCTCTCTCTAACCGACAGCCTATTCCTTTAGATCGGGTGGGTGACCTGTGATAACGCCTCTAATAATACCACGATGATGGAGGAGTTGGCCCGGCGCATCAAGGAGCGCACAGGACAATCATTCTGCCCAGTAGAACGACGCATCCGGTATGTGCTTTTATTTTCAACAAGTTATTTACATTTAACTATTGGTTATAGCTGTCTCGTGCACTCCATCAATCTTGCAATGCAAGCCCTTCTTGCCGCGCACTCACACTCCCCGCATTACAATGCGGATAAGCCCGACGATCACATCCCAGACACTGAGGCATTGAAACTAGATGCTGTTGGACTTATCCGTGCAATTTGTGTCAAGGTATGTATGCCCATTGCAGACTGTCCATGGGTACATTCTAACAACCATTCCTGTAAGCAGTAACGGTCTTCAGCCAAACGCAAGGAAGTATACCGTATGCTCCAGGTCCAAAACCAGGTCGAGCAGCCGACCACCCTCTTACTCGACATGGTTGTACGCTGGTCATCCACGTATATCATGCTTGACAGAGCATATCGCAACAAAGAGGTGTGTACTCACTACCAGTATATACCCATATGTACAAATGTGACCCTGTAGCATGTCAACCGGTTCATGCTCGAAATTGCACACCTCGAGAAGGATCGCACGAAGTCCCTGAAACTCATGAAGCTGTCACTTACCCCAGGAGAATAGGACTTGGTGAAGGCCTTTATACAGCTCCTTCGGGTAAGTTTGTCCTGGCTATCAACTAAGTCATTTCTAAGCATCTCCCCTGTATCAGTTTGCTGACGCCGCGCAGCATGAGTTCTCGGCTGAACAGTATCCTACGCTGTACCTTGCAATCCCAGGGTTAGAAGGTCTCCATACGGCGTGGTCCAGCCGCCTCATTGCATGGTCTGGATACGACGAATTCCACGGACCACTTACTGCCGGCATCAATAAACTCGCCCAATACTATAACAGAACAGACGAATCACAAGTGTATATAATGGCTATGGGTCAGTAGCATATATACAAGTAGTCCCTGCATACTAACACATTGGATGGCAGTGCTTCACCCTGAACAAAAAATGACACATTTCGAAAAACACTGTGGAAATGAACTGGTGGACAGGGTGACACAAACGGTCAAAGCTATTGTGAGTCACCTATTGTTTGATCTATTATTCCACTCACTGGTCCTGCAGTTCAAGGAGCGTTGGGATGCATCAAGGGCTGCACCCAAGCCATCTGATGCAGTTCCTAACCTGAAGAAACGTCAGTTCCAGGATCTACTGGGCACACTGAGTGGTGATGAAGAAGAAGACGCACCGGCTCGCTTGGTGCCTGCATCCAGCTTCTCCAGCGACATGTCAGACAGCGAAAGCCCCTGGCTCCAGGCATACCGAGGGTACATTGGACCAGTGGAGCCGATACTTGATGGGATGGGGCTAATTGAGTGGTGGGGGGTAAGCCATATATATATTCATTGATTAGATGAGATCGCTGATGCAAACCTAGTGCCACGAACGCCTTTTCCCTATTTGGGCCTCGCTGGCATATGATTACCTTCCAATCATGGCCTCCTCGGTGTCGAGTGAACGTGCGTTCTCCAGCTCGGGTATCACGATCAGCAAGCGGCGTAACCGCTTGAAAGGTGATGTAGTGGAGGCCCTGCAGGTAATCAAATGTGCTCTACGAAACGACTTACTCACTCGGGATCCGGCACCCATGTCCTCGCTCGAGTTTGATCTCCTCGGTGACAGAAAAACGGCGGCTGGGTCCGGTGATGGTTCTATTGATCTAGATTTAGACAGCGACTGTGACATTGAACTAGACAACCTCCTGAATGAGGAGGTTGTCTAGTTGTTGGATTTAATATGACACTATGTTCAGGTAAATACATGCATGGGCGGCATCCCCTTTGATGACTTCCCCCTTCGATGACATCCCACACCCACAGGCCCGGGCTCAAGCCCGAGCTTGGCCCGAGCCCTGGTCGGGCTTGGGCTCAGGGCTGGGCTTAGAATTCGTCGAGCCCAAGCCTGTCCAGGCCCGGCCCAAGCCCGGAAGACACTACATTCGGTTACCCATTAGTAAGGGCATTCACGTAACGATTCCATGACGCGTTGTGTGCGTGCGGGGAAGATCGAGGGTGGGTGCGAGTGGGTGCAATCCCCTTGCTCGTCAAGGGCTCTGGGAAGTCGAAAATCGTGGGAATTATGGCACTTTAGCTGACTATTCTCCCTGCTAATTTGCATCGGTCGTTGAATTAACGCATGTGATGCCTGCTCTTTGGTGAGACATGGCCTACATAAGTCTTCGCTGGGCCTCTGAGCTTTGATCTCTTTCTAGGTGCTCCCTCTAACCTCTCCCTTGACGTGTATAAATATCCGGTTCTATGTCTTTCTACTGCTCTCTGGTCTCTGCGCCATAGCTCCTGTACGTCTTCTTTACTTGTTGACCTGTTTGTACCCTCCCTGATCATGTCCTCCGTTACCCTGCTTATTATCGGTCGATGATTGGTCCCATGTGATGCCTGCTCTGTGGTGAGACATTCCCTAAGTCTTCGCTGAGCGTGATGGTGCTGCCCAGCAAACGCCGCCCATTCATTCCCACCGACCTGGTTATCTTTTTGTTGATAATCTCATCTTCGTCCACTTTCCATCCTCGAACCGTTGTTTTCTCTCCTATTCTCGCCACCTCGCCTCGGGCTATGCCTCAGAGTCCGTCAAAAAGAAGCTTGATGGCCGGGCCCTCGTCCACATCACCGAAGAAGCATCGCCCGTCTGCAGCACCAAAGTAGAATACACGTATAAATTTTCATGTCTGCACTATACACAAATTCGAGATATGCATCATCACGCCGGGTTCATTCTTATATACTACCGCGAGCAAGGGTTCTGGCGGGCGCAAGCCGGCCCTCCCTCTAGTTACTTCAAGTGGTGCTGAAATGGCAGACCCCTTGTTACAGTTATTGGCCACAGCAAAAATACCCGAAAAATTATTGTATACATATATTCCCACGATCTCTCTGTTCCCAGTGCCCTGCTAGAGTAGTTGACAAGCAAGGGAATTACGCTCACTGACGCGCATCACATACTTACCTCGCTCATCCAGAGAACCCAGACAACGGTGTTTGCGGAATCACTTGTAAAATAGGTCTTAATACAACGAATACATCAAATTCAAAACACAAACGTTATTGTATTGGAGACGGCACGATGTTGACATGAGCAAAACAACTTGAAGATACATTTACACCTTCTCCTTGCTTTTCATGAGGCAGTTCTTCGCATGTTTGTTCCGGTAATCTTTCCAGGAATAACGATTGTGACCGGTGAAAAAAGATATTTTTGAATACCCAAACTAAACGGAACGGGATAATGTATATATGCACCCTTTTAACGCACCACACGAACGTACGCAATGCAATGCGCCTGATGACTAGTGACTCATCGCACACCAATCTGCAGCGGAGGCATAGAGCGTGAGTAACAATGGACAGGGATGCTATAGATGCACAGCTGCTCACCACAACGTGGCATACCTGGGTATTACTGCTGACCAATGCTTCATACCGCATTGCAACCTTCCGAGTATTCTATGATGTTATACCTCTCCCGCACACATATGAATTCACATGAAGCTTCGCTGAGTGTTATGATGTCATGGGTGCCCCTGATGATTGTGTACCCGAGCTCCAAACATCTCAGGTGTGTGCAGATCACAATCTACTGACCTGATGTGTCCCTCATCTCCCTTAGATCTCCAAAATCCGATGGCCTGCCAACCTGGACACACATGAACTAGAGGCTGCTGAAGCTCAAGGTCTGGCAGATAACAAACTCAGTGGCTTCCTCTTGGCAGAAAAGGCAGCTGATCACAACTATCTGTGCACACTAATCACTACTATTGCAGAGATTCTCATCCAACCATCAATAACACCCTTCAAGGGCCTATTCGATGATTGGAATGAACATGTGTCCATGCACATGCGATCCACAGTTGACGGTGGGCTAACCTTTGAATTCTTTAGAGAGCATTCTCGATACATAGACCCTGTTTATATGCACATCATTGGGGCTTCCTGTGCTAGCCAACTGGCGCTTGTATTACAAGGATCGCAAGGCATTGATACCACTTAGAACGGGCAAACCTGGCATTTGGCCCCAGATGTGCAGTTCTTGCTTACTATCTGCTCGCTAATCGACTGGGGCTCGGAGCTGGAGACACCTACATGCTGTGTTACGTATCGAGATTTCCACTAAGTCGGAACTGGAAAGGACAGCGGCTTCAACTTATAGGTTGCGCCCCCAATGAACTATCGTCCTAGGTATTTCGGAAATGAGCCGGAAGTCGGAAAGTACTGGACCAGAGGTTTGGTCGGAACTTGAGTCGGAACTGAGGCGGAAGGCGGAAGACGGAAGGCTGAGAGAGAGACTGAGATCTTGCTAGACTCGCTGTGCTAAGAACAGGAGATGGAGTGAAGGAAATCAAGTATCGAAGGTGATTATCTGATTGCAGAATAACAGACATACATGAGGGGGTTTTTATACAAAGCGCAGAGCAACAAGTAATGGTGTTGTACTAAGCAAATTCCGGAGGAAGCGGAAGTCGAGTACAATGTGTGGGAACTAACCTATTGGGAACAATGGGACTACAAGGGGGGTTCAGGGTAAGGTAGAACAATGGCAAAGAACAAGGGGTCGGGAAAACATATCTGACAACGAACTACAAGGGTGACGGATATATGGTTTTGATGGATGGCGAGGTGGGTCCGGTGGGTCCGAGTAATAGAGTCGAAAGAACAAGGGAAATGTACAAGGGGCGGAATGTCGGAAATGTCGGAGGGGCGGAACGTTGTGCGGAACTATTGGAGGGGCGGAAGGAGTGGCGGAACTGAGGGTCGGAAATCGGAAATGAACGGTCGTAACAGTATCTCCCTTCTAAGGTCGAGCCCCGCGAGACCACAAGTCGGAATCACGTGACCTGTGAACAAACGCGTCGGAGTTTTGAAATATAGGCGGGAAACAAGACGCGTCTTCTGTTTACTCCATCATGAGCTCTTCAGTCGATTTCTCTAAAATGTCCAGTGCCGAGATGAAGCAGCACTTTGCTGGTATTCTTGCGCAGAAGGAACTGGCCGAGAAGCGCGAGGCCGAGGAAGCCGCGCGGAAAGAGAGGGAGCGGCTGGAGGAGGAGCGCAAGGAACTGGAGCGTCGGGAGCAGGAACGGAAGGAGAAGGAGGAGCGTGACCGTAAGCGTCGCGAGGAGGAGTTGCGCGCCCGTGAAGAACAACGGAAACGGGATGCGGCCGAAAAGGCTGCGGAAGAAAAGGCCGTGGCGGAAAAGGCAGGGAAGTTCCGGGTGAGTCGGAAATGTCGTGGGGAGGTTCCGGTGCTCACAGAGAACTGCCAGAGAGATGCCGATTCCGAGGGGGAGTCGGAAGCGGAAAGCACGCCGACTCCAGAGGGCAAGGGGAAGCAAAGAGAAAGTGCTCCTATGCCGAACATAGTTGAGGAGCGGAAACGGAGGGCGGACGAGTTCCAGCAGGCTCGGAAAGAGAAGCTGGCTCGGATACTGGAGTTGCGAGAGCTGGGGCCGGAAAATCCTGCAACCCGGAAAAGGAAGACCAGGGACGGTGAGGAGAAGGCCCCTTGCGATACGTGCGAGGTCAAGGGCCTGGAGTGCGTGTGGTCGGAAAATCCGCGGGAGACGGCCTGCGAACGGTGCCGGGACAAGAAGTGCCGTTGCGTGGTGGATGGGTGTGCTGCGAGGGTGGAGCGGAAA
>WHVA01001024.1:0-15114 GCA_015179125.1 Gautieria morchelliformis | reverse complement strand
TATAATTTTAACGTGACCACTAAATTCACTGAGAGAGGTGAATTGAATTCTAGTTATTCTTTGAATAACAAGTCCATACCTACTGCTATAATTCCTGTCCTCTACAGGGTTATGGGCCCGGAGACACTTCTGAGAAGCTATTGGGTGTGAGAAGCTTGCTACTGATGGAAGTAATTGGCCATTGTGGCGACCACTCTCATCAGCTATTTCGAGTCCAAAAATTTGCTCAAGCATGTAGAAGGGAGAGTCACTCGACCTCCTGATCCTCCAGTCATGCCCCCAGGCCATATTCTAACAGAAGCTGAGGAAACTCAGATGGATAAGGCCGAGGAGAAGCTGGAGAGATACCTTGCTAGAGAAGGACAAGCCAAGACCCAAATCATCGTCTCAGTGTCAGAGTCATTACCCTGATGCTACAGAAGCAGAAACAGCAAAAGAGACTGGGATGCACTGGTCAATAAATGACCAAAAAGCCCAAGATGGTCCTCACCAGCCTGCAGAGACAACTCCGCAGTATGAGATGTCCTGAGGATGGAGACTGAGAGATCACTTGGACAAGGCCCAAGACCTATATGCTCGTCTTAATGAGATGGGAGCTAGAGTTCCGAAGAAGAATTCATGGACATCATCCTTGCATCACTTCCACCATCCTATGAGGCAGTCATGAACGCCCTTACCACTTCGCTTGAAGAATGCGGGATGCCATTGGTCCCTGATAATATTATTAGGGTACTAAAGGCTCAGTATGACAGGAAGAAAACACTCCCGCAAGAAGAGCAGGTGTTTATTGGTTCATCTACTAAGAAGGACCAGAAGGGGGCAGAAGGCGCATGTATGCACCAACTGCAAAAAGCCTGGACATTCCATCCGAAAATTGCTGGGCTAAAGGAGGTGGTAAAGAAGGTCAAGGACCACGTCAGAAGAAGAAAGCCAAAGGCAAGAAGAAGAAGAAGGGTAAAGCAAAAGCGAATGTTGCCGAAGAAGAGTCTACTTCTGAGGAAAGTGGTGATGGGCATCTTGCCTTCACCAATTTCGACGAGTGCTCTAATTTCAATTTGAGCACATCCTCAGGAGTTATAGTCATACTCGATACCGGAACGACATCGCATATGACTCCTCACAAAAATTTATTGAGGAACTACTGTCAATTCTCACAGCCGAGGACTATCCGAGCAGCCAACAAAGGTACCTTTGATGCCTTCGGCTCAGGACTGCTTGTATTATCCAATAAGGTTGGAGATAGAACAGTAGAAGTCACGTTGCAAGATACATACTATGCACCCAAAATTGCTGCTACCCTCGTCTCGATCGGTCGGTGCGATGATGCTGGCTACGACATTCGACTCGGTGGCCAGAAATGCACAATATCTAATGCTGCTGGAAAAGTATTGATGCAAGCACCGAAAGTCAATGGCTTATATCGACTAGACCTCCAGTCACCAAGTGCTCAAGCCCATATGTGTTTATCTGCCATGGAAATTCATCAAAAGATGGGGCACATCTCGCAGAAGTCCCTACAACATCTATTAAATCATGGCATGATATTGGGCATTGAACTGAGCTCCACAGGCGATAGAATTGTCTGTGATGCGTGTATTCAGGCCAAGATTGCGCGCAAACCTCTTCCTCGAGAACCCAGAGACCGAACATCAAATTCGGTGACAGAATTTATTCTGATGTCTGGGGACCTGCAAGACACCTCACGATCGATAAGAAGTCATATTATGTCTCCTTTATCGATGACTACTCAAGAGAATCGGTGATCTATCTCATGGCGAACAAATCAGAAGCATTCTCAAAGTACAAGCTCTACGAGGCTTTAATGCTTCGACAGAGAAATGTGCACATCAAGGCACTTGTTTCTGATCGAGGGGGCGAGTATATGAGCTCTGAATTCGAACAGCATCTAGCCAAACAAGGCACGAAGCATCAGTTGACGGTACACGACACACCAGAGTCCAATGGTGTTGCGGAACGCCTGAATCGAACTCTCACTGAGAGAACTCGTGCCATGCTGCTAGAATCAGGCCTTCCTAAGATATTATGGGGCTATGCGATACAGCATGCCAATTATCTTAGGAACAGGACGCATACAAGAGCTCTACCAGATAAAACGCCCTACGAGATGATTCACCATGAAAAACCGAATCTCAAAGACATTCACGCGTGGGGAACTGAAATTTATGTTAAAATCACTCAAGGAGATAAATTGGCAGCTCGTGCCAAGAGAGCTCGGTGGATAGGAATTTCTGCGCAGAGCCATGGTCATTATGTTTATTGGCCTGACTCGCACAAAGTTTCTGTCGAGCGGAATGTTGTGTTTGATTCGGAGATGAAGAAGGGAAAGGTCCCAATCATTTCTATTGAGGAATCCAAGCTACCTACGTCTAAAGAAGAGAAGAAGGCCATTCCGGCATCAGTGCCTGTGCCCGGTCGCTTAGTCAGCGAAGAGGCAAAGATCGAAGAAATTGATGAAAGTGCACCGGAGGAATATCTTGAAAAGCTGCAACCTATTCAGGGAGTTGATGACAGACCTAGAGAAGCTGAACCGATAAGGAGAAGCGAAAGGATCCGTCGACAACAAGTGCAGCCGGCCCCATCAGGTCCCGTAACAAGATCTCAAACCCAGAGACAAGCTGGCGCACATATGACTACGCTAGCTTACGAGGACGTTGAGGACCATAAAGAAGTTTTATTCGACCAAGAATTATCCTCCGAGATTGATGGCATCAGTAACTATGAGTGTGCCATCAGTGCGTTTCTAACCGACGGTCAAAACAATAACAAGGCGCCGGATTTGAGTCAAATTGAACCTAGCAATGCAGACGAAGCTCTGAATAATCCTATATGGAAGAAATCAATGGACAAAGAGTATGAGGCCCTAATCGACAAGGGAGTGTGGGAACGAGCCAAACCACCTCCTGGAGCCAATATTGTCGGTAATAAATGGGTCTACCTTTGGAAGCGTAATCCAGAAGGGAAACCAATAATGCCTAAATCGAGAATGGTCGCCCAAGGCTTCACACAGAAGTTTGGAGTCGACTATGATGAGACATACTCACCTGTTGCTCGGTTATCCTCCCTACGGATCATATGTGCCATTGCTGCTAGGAATGACTGGCCTATTCATCAAATGGACGTGGACTATGCATACCTCAATGCTACGTTGCCCGAACCTATTTACATGAAGCAGCCGTATGGATATGAGTCAGGAGACAAAGGCGAAGTGCTACTTTTGAAGAAAGCACTCTATGGCCTCAAGCAATCTGGAAGAGAATGGTATAAACGTCTAAGTGGTGAATTCCACAAGTTAGGATTCACTACGTCAGCCACAGACGGGGCTGTATTTTATAGACGTGGCGGAAAGGGGCATGTGATCATTGCAACAGCTGTAGACGACCTTACCATCACAGCTGAGAATCAGTCAGTCCTGGACGAAGTCAAACGAGATCTTGCTCAGGTCTTCAGTATGAAAGATCTAGGCGAGATTCATTGGCTATTGAATCTCAAAATCGAAAGAGACTGGCAGAAGAAGACCATTGCAATTTCACAACCTGCATACATCGAGAAGATCATCAAAAATTTAATCTCGAAGATGCAAAGACTTATGCTACGCCTCTTGATCCAGCCGTAAAATTATCTAAAGACCAATGTCCTTCTACAGAGAGAGGCAAGAAGCCATGTCGAAGTTTCCATACAGGCAAGCTATAGGATCACTGATGTGGGCGGCTGTAGCCACTCGACCGACATTGCATTTGCGGTGTCATTACTCTCGCAATTCCTTGAAAATCCAGGTGGCACACACTGGAATGCAGTCAAACGTGTCTTCAAATATTTGAAAGGCACGAAGCATTACAAACTCACACTTGGAAGAAATCAAGACGGCTTGATGGGGTATTCAGATGCGGATTGGGGTTCACAGAGTCATAGGCGTTCGTATTCGGCATACTTATTTCAGATTGATGGAGGCACTGTTTCATGGAGTTGCCAGAAACAGTCGATAGTAGCCCTCTCATCAACTGAAGCCGAATTCGTCGCCCTGACCCATGCGGGCAAAGAGGCTCTTTGGATGCGCCATTTTATTTCTGAAATATTCCAACCACTGAACAGACCTATCCAAGTTTATTCAGACAATCAATCAGCCATTGCCATCACGTATGGCACCCAACAACACACGAGAACCAAGCATTTCGACATCCGATTATATTTCCTTCGAGATATAATCAAAAATCAACAAGCCAAGCTCGTTTATTTGCCAACCGAACAAATGTTGGCAGATATCCTCACTAAAGGACTTCCCAGTCCTAGAGTGAAGATTCTCAACGAGCAAATCGGAATATATTAAGCTTGAGGGGGCATGTTGGGTGCATTTATGCTCCTGCACCAAAATCAAGCATAATATATCCAATTTGTTGTGAGGCCTTCCAATTTCTTCTCACATTGTTCTTGTATTATGCATCCATTTCTATGGTTATTTTCGAAATTTTCCACTCATTCCTTATCTCTCTATTTCATCTTGTTATTCCTACTTTCACAAGCGGCTGCACCCAGCGGAGTCTGAAATGACTTCGACGCGCGAGCTCTTGGGCGCTAAAGGGCCGGGTAGTAGTACATGCGCAGTGGAACACATTTCCCCCTCTCTCAGTGACCACTAAATTCACTGAGAGAGGCAAGTAAATTAGTCTAGTAGTCTTTGCATTTATTGACCTAGAAATCCTCTGTAGTGAATTGATTTCTAGGTAGTGTATAATATATTTAGAGTGACCACTAAATTCACTGAGAGAGTGAATTGATTTCTAGTCTATTCTTTTGAATAACAAGTCCATACCTACTGCCTATAATTCCTGTCCTCTACAATTATAGTGCACAAATCACCAGGTGAGTATTGTTTGAGGTCGGTGAGCATATACTTATTGGTCACCTACTTGAGTAGAGACGGACCCTCACGAGCATTGAACCATATAACGACTAAGTAAGTTATTAGTTGCATATTCAAACGTGAACAGGGAATTTCACCTCGTCGGGTAGTTCAGCTGCATGCAGGGATATAGATCTGAGTGCGGCAGTGCAGGAGCACAACTGTAAGTGTGATTGTTATGGTGTCAGGCATACTGAGATGTACTTACGATAGAAGGATTGTCTGATGGTCATGAGAGGAATCACCGAGTCGAACGCTGGTCACATGGCATACAATCGCAACTTCCTCAAAGGGGTTGATCCTTGAAAATATCTAGCAGACGCAGGGGTGGCTCTATCACCACAGTGTCCAGCTCGGACAAGTGGAAATTACTTGCCAAGACCAAATTGGCCCATCTCACTTCTGACGAAAAAATGCTGAAAGATGAGCTTCAGGTCAGCTCCATGAACCATAATGACGTATACAATCTCACCGTCTCACAGAACATTGTACGAAGAATAACCGCCTGATCCTGGACAAAACTGCAGATTTAGCAGTCGCTGAGATCAACGTGAGTCATGTGTATGCATGGTCTTGGGCTGTGTAACGACGCACATATAGTCAACAGACCGAGTCCGAGAAACATGATGACATGGCACTTACACGGGCTCAAGTACCACCCCGTGCACGGCGTGTGCTGCTTCGCGCCACGTGACCCTGCTGTAGAGGCGCTGAGGAGGGCGAGTGGGAGCGCGTGGAAAGGTGGTAGATGTGTGCAGTGGACGGGGACGTCGATGGGGGAGAGCGGGAGGGGCGGGGAGGAGAAGAAATGCTGCGAGACGCGGTATAAGAATTTTAACGGACTGCGCGAGTGGAATTTGAACGGCCTGCAACCACGACTGCTTACCACACACGCAGCGGCAGCCCGCGGCCCCTGTGCTGTCCGCACTGTCGCCCCGGGACATGCACCCGAACCTGGACCCGGCAGCGCAGGGCTGTCCACGAGTCCAGGTTCCTGCAGGTGACTCGCAGTTCAACCTGTGATTTTAACCTGCAGATCCAACTCCCACAAGTCCAGGTGACCCGGCCCCTAAAAACCTGCCAAGTCCATGTTTGGCCTTTGGAATTCCGCAGGTGACTCGCAGACCTGCAAGCCTTAAATGCCAAGAATTCATGTCATTTACATGTCATTCAACTACTATTACTTCCTTCTGCACAACAGCCTTCTTGACATGCTTACTCTTATCATGCAGCAACTCTACAACACATTCCTCAGGAACAAGTCCTTCATATACTTTTCTCACGCTTACCATCACCACCAAAACACCCAAAATCGCATTCCCTACGCACACGCTTGCTAAACTGCACGCCAGTGCATCGCTGACTACAGCCAGCGGCGAAACCGAGCTTCCCTGAAAAAGAAGCCGTTAAAACAATGCCACAAAGCGTCGAACCCCAGGCGCCTGCCATGTCACAAGCTCGCACAAGGGCAGGCGCCACACAACAAGCCAGCAACAAAACTAGGTCAGATTTGTTGTTGGAGCCAAACACGTCGGTCAGAACCAGAGAGCAAGTGAGGCAGTTCCTAGACAAACACGGGTACTACACGAAGGATGATCCGTTGTCGACAGAACAGCTAAGTTACGCTCTGTTATCACTTGCACACAATGTTAGCGGCAAAACCCTGCAGGAAGGAGTACGGGCGGTGGCCATTCTAATGATGGAGGATGCCACGAGAGCAGCGGGAGCAGCAGTCTCGTGACAAATCGAAAAACACATTGAAACGACCCTGGCCAAACTGGAGGCAGCCGCTGACAGGGCCAAAGAGGCGGCTGAGGTGGCAGAAGAAGCAACAGAAGGAGCCAGAAATGTCATAGAGCATTTGAACAGCATGGAAGGACAGAGGGAACGGCAAGGGGAAAGCAACGCAAGAGGGACGACATACGCAGCCGCATTGAAAGGTAATGTCCCCTTATCACACTTAAACAACCTGGCAAAAGCGAAAATGAAAGCGAGACAAATACTGATTGATGGAGACATGTCACGAGAACAGGACGAGTTAAGCAAGCTAACGGAACAGGAGCTGGTAGCGAAAGCTAACGAAGCAATAAGCAACCTCGAGCCGGACCCAGAAAGAATAGACATAAGCTTCGTGGGGGCCAAGAAGCTAGCGAACGGGGGAGTAGTGCTGGACATGGAAACAGAGGAGGCGGCGAAATGGGTGCAGATGAACAAGAGGTCATTTTTGAGCAAATTCAGCGGGACGGCCACGATAAAAGAAAGAACGCTATCAGTAATAGTGGAGTACGTGCCGCTGAACCACTCACCCAACGCCATGGCGGAGATGAGAAAGATCAAGAGGGACTCCAAACTCCCCGACGGATCCCTGCTCTCAACCCGGTGGATAAAGCCCGTCCACAGGAGGACGGCAGGACAGAGATCGGCACACATTATGGCCAAGTTCACATCCACAGAAGCAGCAAATGAAAGCATAGGAGACGGGATAATAATAGCAGGAAAGAGAACCTGGGCCAGGAGAATGAAAAAAGAACCACGAAGGTGCCTAAAATGTCAGCGATACAACGCTTGGCACATGGCAGCAGAGTGCAGCGGCAGAGACACATGTGGGACATGCGGAGAAGAGCACAGGACAGCCGAATTCCAGGAAGACGATCCGAGCAAATTCAAATGTGTTGGGTGCATTTATGCTCCTGCACCAAAATCAAGCATAATATGTTCAATTTATTGTGTGGTGTTTCCAATTGTTTCTCACATTGTTCTTGTACCATGCATCCATTTCTCTGCTTATTTTCGAAATTTTCCAGTCACTCTCTATCTCTCCATTTCATTCTGTTATTTCTACTTTCACAGGCGGCTGCACCCAGCGGAGTTTGAAATGACTTCGACGCGCGAGCCCTTGGGCACTAAAGGGCCGGGTGCAAGTATATGCCTTCTGAGACAGGATAGTGCTCCTCTCTCAGTGACAATAAATTCACTGAGAGAGGCGAGTAGTATCTTTCATATTTACATAGCATATTGACTGAAAATCATGTAGTGTATTTGATTCTAGGTATTGTATTAATACCTCAGTGACAATAAATTCACTGAGAGAGTGTATTTGATTCTAGCTTTCTAAGAACTCTACCGAACCTTCCCTGCCATAGCCCCCTAGTTGCTTACAAGGGTTATGGGCCCCGCAGACACTTCGCAGAAGCTTTTGGGTGTGGAGAAGCTTGCAACAGATGGAAGTAATTGGCCTCTGTGGCGAGCTACTCTCACAAGTTATTTTGAGTCCAAAAATCTACTCAGGCATATAGAAGGGAGAGCCATTCGACCTCCTGATCCTCCAGTCATGCCCCCAGGCCATATTCTCACAGAAGCTGAGGAAACTCAGATTGAGAAGGCTGAGGAGAAGCTGGAGAAGTATCTTGCCAGAGAAGGACAGGCCAAAACCCAAATAATCGTCTCAGTGTCAGAGTCACTAGCTCTGATGCTACAGAAGAGACATACAGCAAAAGAAGTCTGGGATGCATTGGTCAATGAGATGACCAAAAAGCCCAAGATGGTCCTCACCAACCTACAGAGACAGCTTCGCAGTATGAGGTGTCCTGAGGATGGAGACTTGAGAGATCACTTGGACAAGGCCCAAGACCTCTATGCTCGTCTCAATGAGATGGGAGCCAGAATTTCTGAAGGAGAGTTCACCGACATCATCCTTGCATCACTTCCACCCTCCTATGAGGCAGTTATGAATGCCCTTACCACGTCGCTCGAAGAATGTGGAATGCCCTTAGTGCCTGATGATATTATCAGAGTACTAAAGGCTCAATACGACAGGAGAAAGACCCTCAATATTTCACAAGAAGAGCAGGCATTTATTGGTTCATCTACGAAAGGGCAGAAGGGCCGGAAAGACCCGAAGGTGCCTGCATGCACTAATTGCCACAAGCCTGGACATGCTATAGAGAGTTGCTGGGCTAAAGGAGGTGGTAAAGAAGGCCAGGGGCCACGTCAGAAGAAGAAAGCGAAAGCCAAAAAGAAGAAGGGCAAAGCCAAGGCGAATGTTGCCGAAGAAGTGTCCTCTGAGGAGGATGAGAGTGGCAGTCCAGCCGCTTTCGCCAACTTCGACTGCTCTAATTTGAGTAGTTTATCTCTGGACACTGTTGTTATTCTCGACACTGGAACGACCGCACATATGACCCCTCACAAGAATTTATTGAGGGATTACAGTCCATTCTCACAGCCGCGCACAATTCGTGCAGCCAACAAAGGCACTTTTGATGCCTTCGGTTCAGGCTCACTCGTGCTATCTAACAAGGTTGGAGATAAGACTGTGAACATTACATTGAAGGATACGTTCTACGCGCCCAAAATGGCTGTTACCCTGATCTCGATCGGCCGGTGCGATGATGCAGGCTATAACACACAAATAGCTGATCAGAAATGCACAATATCCAATCGTAAAGGCAGGATATTGATGCAAGCACCGAAGCTGAATGGCTTATATCAATTTGATTTACAACACACAAGTGCCGAAGCGCATGTATGCGCATCAGCCATGGAAATACATCAAAAAATGGGGCACATTTCACAAAAGTCCCTACAGCATTTGCTCAACCGTGGCATGATATTAGGCATTGAATTGAGCTCAAAAGGTGACAAGGTTGTTTGCGATGCGTGCATTCAGGCGAAGATTGCACGCAAATCACTTCCTCAGGAACCCAGAAGCCGATCATCAAAATTCGGTGACAGAATTTATTCTGATGTCTGGGGACCAGCGAGACACTCCACAATTGACAATAAATCCTATTATGTGTCTTTCATCGACGACTACTCAAGAGAATCAGTTATCTATTTGATGGCAAACAAATCGGAAGCATTTTCAAAATACAAACTCTACGAGGCCTTGATGCTTCGACAGAGGAATGTGCACATCAAAGCACTTGTTTCCGACAGAGGGGGCGAATATACAAGCTCGGAATTTGAACAGTATTTAGCCAAGCAAGGCACGAAGCATCGGTTAACCGTGCACGACACCCCAGAGTCAAATGGTGTTGCTGAACGTTTAAACCGAACTCTAGTTGAAAGAGCTCGTGCCATGCTATTGGAATCAAGTCTTCCTAAGACTCTATGGGGGCATGCAATTTTGCATGCCAACTATCTTAGGAATCGGACACACACAAGAGCTTTGCCAGACAAAACCCCTTTTGAAATGATCCATCACGAGAAACCGAACCTGAAAGACATACACGTGTGGGGAATTGAAGTCTACGTTAAAGTCAAAGAGGGAAACAAACTAGCAGCCCGTGCCAAAAGAGCTCGGTGGATAGGAATCTCTGGACAGAGCCATGGTCACTGCATCTACTGGCCTGACTCTCAGAAGGTTTCTGTCGAGCGGAATGTTATATTTGACTCAGAGATGAAGGGGGGCAAAGCTCCAATCATTTCTATTGAAGAGTCACAGCTACCTACGTCCAGAAAAATGGTACAGGCCATCTCGGCGCCAGCACCTATGCCTAGTCGCTTAGTCAGCGAGGAGGCAAAGATCGAGGAAATTGATGATGATGAACCAGAGGAACGTCTGAAAGAGCTGCAACCCAGTCAGACTGTTGATGTCAGACCTAAAGAAGCTGCTCCAACAAGGAGAAGTGAAAGGATCCGTCAGCAACAGGTGCAGCCGGCCCCAAGTGGTCCCGTAACAAGATCTCAAACTAAGAGACATGCTGGTGCAGATATCACTACACTAGCTTACGAGGACATTGAGGACCATCAAGACAAATTATTCGAACAAGATTTATCCTCTGTCACTGACGGCATCAGTGATTATAATCTTGCCATCAGTACACTTTCGACCTCCGATCAAAACAAAGATAAGGTGCTGCCGGATTTGAATCAGACTGAGCCTAGCAATGCAGATGAAGCTTTAAATGATCCTATGTGGAAAGCATCGATGGATAAAGAGTACAAGGTGCTACTCGACAAAGGTGTATGGGAAGTGGTTAAACCACCTCCTGGGGCAAATATTGTCGGAAATAGATGGGTATTCCTCTGGAAACGCAATCCAGAAGGTGAACCCATTACACCTAGATCGAGGATGGTCGCCCAAGGCTTTACACAAAGTTTTGGAGTCGACTACAATGAAACCTATGCACCTGTTGCTCGGATGACTTCCTTACGGATTATATGTGCCATTGCTGCCAGGAATAACTGGCCTATTCACCAAATGGATGTGGACAGTGCGTACTTGAATGCTACACTGCCAGAACCTATTTACATGAGACAGCCGTATGGATATGAGACCGGAGACAAAGATGATGTCCTCCTGCTGAAGAAAGCACTTTACGGCCTCAAACAATCTGGAAGGGAATGGTACAAACGTCTGAGTGGTGAATTTCTCAAGTTAGGATTCACTAAATCAGCTTCGGACGGAGCTGTATTTTGCAGACGTGGACCGAGAGGGCATGCGATTATTGCGACGGCAGTAGACGACCTCACTATCACAGCTGAGAGTCAACCAATCCTCGATGGGGTAAAGCATGATCTTGCCCAGATCTTCAGTATGAAAGATCTAGGCGAGATTCACTGGCTTTTGAACCTCAAAATCGAAAGAGATTGGAATAACAAATCGATTGCAATATCACAAGCCACATACATCCAGAAAATCATCAAAAAATTCAATCTGGATGATGCCAAAACATTTTCCACACCTCTCGACCCAGCTGTTAAATTATCCAGGGACCAATGCCCTTCCACAGATGAAGACAAACAGAAGATGTCAAGAATTCCATACAGACAAGCGATAGGATCATTGATGTGGGCAGCAGTAGCCACTCGACCGGACATTGCGTTCGCAGTGTCATTACTTTCTCAATTCCTCGAAAACCCAGGTCCAACACATTGGCATGCAGTCAAACGTGTCTTTAAATATCTAAAAGGCACGATGGACTACAAATTGACACTTGGGAAAAATCGAGACGGCCTCATTGGGTATTCAGATGCGGATTGGGCTTCTCAAGAGCACAGGCACTCATACTCGGCTTATATTTTTCAGATTGATGGAGGGAAAGTATCATGGAGTTGTCAAAAACAATCCATAGTAGCCCTATCATCAACTGAAGCCGAATTCGTTGCCCTGACTCATGCGAGCAAAGAAGCCTTATGGATGCGCCACTTTATTTCTGAAGTGTTCCAACCGCTGAATTGTCCCATCAAACTTTATTCAGACAATCAATCAGCCATTGCCATTGTCTATGGCACTCAACAACACACGAGGACCAAGCACTTCGACATTAGATTATATTTCATCCGAGATATAGTCGAAGATGAAGAAATTAAGCTTGTGTACCTACCAACGGAACACATGCTAGCCGATCTTCTCACTAAAGGACTTCCTAGTCCTAGAGTGAGAATCCTCAACGAGAAAATCGGAATATATTAAGCTTGAGGGGGCGTGTTGGGTGCATTTATGCTCCTGCACCAAAATCAAGCATAATATGTTCAATTTATTGTGTGGTGTTTCCAATTGTTTCTCACATTGTTCTTGTACCATGCATCCATTTCTCTGCTTATTTTCGAAATTTTCCAGTCACTCTCTATCTCTCCATTTCATTCTGTTATTTCTACTTTCACAGGCGGCTGCACCCAGCGGAGTTTGAAATGACTTCGACGCGCGAGCCCTTGGGCGCTAAAGGGCCGGGTGCAAGTATATGCCTTCTGAGACAGGATAGTGCTCCTCTCTCAGTGACAATAAATTCACTGAGAGAGGCGAGTAGTATCTTTCATATTTACATAGCATATTGACTGAAAATCATGTAGTGTATTTGGTTCTAGGTATTGTATTAATACCTCAGTGACAATAAATTCACTGAGAGAGTGTATTTGATTCTAGCTTTCTAAGAACTCTACCGAACCTTCCCTGCCATAGCCCCCTAGTTGCTTACAAAATGCACGAACTGCGACGCAAAAGGCCACGCGTCATGGGATAGGACATGCCCGATATTCAGATCAGAATGCGCAGCGGCAGAAAAGAGCGACCCAGAACACACGTACAAATTCTTTCCCAACGATAACCCGTGGATGTGGGAACAACACCAAGAGGCAGAGGAAACAGACGATGTGGGGGACCTCATAAAAAAACTTAGGGAACAGGAGGACAGGAGATGGAAAACGACGGAAATGGAAAGAAGGATGGTGAGACAAGCGGACAGCAGAAGCAGGGAGAGGCCCCAAGCGGAACCAGATAACTCACGATATAGAGGAAGGATTGAAAGCAGAGGAAACACGCGTGGGAGAGGAAGAGGCGCGAACCCAAGAGTCGGGCACATGGACCAAGGGTGGCAGGACAGAGAACGGGGTGAAGGGCGACAAAGCAGACTGGATGACTACGGAATCGGGGTCAGCCGCGAGAGGACACAAACAGTACAGCAAGATGGAAACGACAACAACACACGCCAAGGATGAACGAAGAAAACCAACAAATGCGAAAATTGAGAATCAGACAACAGAATGTCAACAAATCGCTAACGGCAACGGTAGAAATGCTAGCTAAGTCTCACCTGAAAAATATGATGTCCTTGAAATCCAAGAACCATATATTGACTTCCTAGGCAACGCTAGAGCCACGCCAAACTGGTACTCGGTGTACCCCAGAACGCACTTCCACGACAAAGAGATGCGAACGAGATCGATGATGCTGATAAGCAAAAGGATGGCGATGAGTGCATGGGGAGCAATCGATATGGGATCGCCAGATGTTACGGCAGTAAAGATCAAAACCAACATGGGTGACGTCCTGATAGTCAATTAATACGTGGACTGCGCCCATTCTAACAGTATAAGAGCCATACAGAAATATATGCAGCACAGAGTGGCAGAAGGGACCACGCACGAAAGGGAGATAGAGGGCATGGTGTGGCTCAGGGATTTCAATAGGCACCACCCAGTGTGGGACGAGCTGCGCAACACACACCTATTCACCAGGGCAAATCTAGACGAGGTGCAAATACTCTTGGACGCAGTAGCAGATCACAGACTACACATGGCACTACCTAAGGATGTACCCATGCTCAGATCGATGGCTATGGGGAATTACACGCAAACAGATAATGTCTTTGCATCGCCTTCAGTCATTGAAAACATGATTAGCTGTAGCACAGTGCCAGAAGGTCTACCACCAAAAAGCGACCACCTGCCCGTAGACACCACGATCGAGGTATCCGTCAAGGCAAGCATGCAACCGCCGAAGCCCAATTACAGACAGGTGGATTGGAGGGAATACAGAAAGATGCTTGAAGCTGAGTTAAAAGACAGGATTAGAGAGCCCGTACCACTCACTGCCCATCAGTTCCATCAAAGCTTACGAGAGTTGACAACGGCCATTCTGGATACCACAGAAGAACTAGTGCCAAAAAACAGACCGTCGGTATACATGAAGCGATGGTGGTCCCTACAGCTGTCACGCACCAGAGCAGAGACCAGGCGGCTCGCCAGGAGATCGTACGCGCGAAGAGACGACCCGACACACACAGCACACGAAGAACACAGAGTCGCTCGGAATCGCTACGTGGAAGACATAGAGAGGTCAAAAAGAGAGCATTGGAAAGATTTCCTCGACGGTATAGATCAGAATGCGATATGGGCAGCTCACAGATACACCTCAGCAGATGCGGG
This sequence comes from Gautieria morchelliformis, assembly GCA_015179125.1. Taxonomy (NCBI): domain Eukaryota; kingdom Fungi; phylum Basidiomycota; class Agaricomycetes; order Gomphales; family Gomphaceae; genus Gautieria; species Gautieria morchelliformis. The sequence goes on along the minus strand of WHVA01001024.1, from coordinate 548 downwards.
CGACGGGGGCCAGACGCGGGTGTTAGCAACTAGGGGCTATGGCAGGGAAGGTTCGGTAGAGTTCTTAGAAAGCTAGAATCAAATACACTCTCTCAGTGAATTTATTGTCACTGATATATTAATACAATACCTAGAATCAAATACACTACATGATTTTCAGTCAACATGCTATGTAAATATAAAGAATACTACTCACCTCTCTCAGTGAATTTATTGTCACTGAGAGAGGAGCACTATCCTGTCTCAGAAGGCATATACGTGCACCCGGCCCTTTAGCGCCCAAGGGCTCGCGCGTCGAAGTCATTTCAAACTCCGCTGGGTGCAGCCGCCTGTGAAAATAGGAATAACAGAATGAAATGGAGAGATAAGGAGCGACTGGAAAATTTCGAAAATAATCAGAGAAATAGATGCATGGTACAATAACAATGTGAGAAAGAATTGGAACACCATACAGTAAATCGAACATATTATGCTTGATTTTGGTGCAGGAGCATAAATGCACCCAACAGCGGGTACCGACGCTAGTGACAAAAAAGGCAAACGGCGCA
>WHVA01001023.1:0-15179 GCA_015179125.1 Gautieria morchelliformis | reverse complement strand
ACCATACGTTTCTTGTTTGCATGAAACGTTTGCGTCACTCGATGCTCTTGATTGCATCGTGTGCCGCCATCAGGTTCCATTTGCCTGATGTGCGAACCGGGCTACCCCCTTGAACGGGGTGTCCACGGCTATGGGAGGTCTATCCGCGCATATAGCCGTGGTTCAGCTCGAAAGTGCAACCCTGTGGTTGCGCTGATGTTGCTGTTGAGGGCGACCTCAACCATTGGGCATTTCAATGCCCAATCCTTCTGATCATCTCTGATGACCGCGCGCAATATCTGGCTGATCGAGCGGTTTGCCCGCTCGGTGGCTCCATCCATTTGGGGATGGAAGGCAGTGACATGAGGCTTAGTCCCCATGAGTCGCTGTAGTTCATCCAGAAGATCGACGTGAACTTCGAGTCTCTGTCGAGATGATGGAGTGGAACTCCATGGAGTCAAACGACCTCCTTCAGAAACAGCCAGGCTACTCCCTGGCTGACACGCTCATCGTGGTTGGTACGAGGTGTACGAGCGAGTTAGTCGGTCGATGACTACCATCAGGTAGTCACAGTCATTGGATTTGGGCAGAGGCCCCATGAAGTCGATGCCAATCGACTGCCACGGCCTATCCGGAATGGGTGGCTGTGAGTAGGCCTTGGGCCATTGTGGTCCGGTTTTCATCATCTGACACCTCGCGCACAATGTGCAGAACGCTTCTATGTCTGGCTCATGCCCGGCCACCAATATGCTCTTTGAACGTAGTTGAAGTCTTCAGATGCCGTAGTGGCCGACTATTGTTACGACCATTCATTTCCGACTTCTGACCTTCAGTTCTGCAACACCTTCCGCCCCTCGATATTTCCGACATTCTGCCCATTGTTCTATTACCTTGTTCTTTCGACTCTATTACTCGACCCACCGGACCCGCTTCATCATTCATCAAGACCACATATCGTCACCCTTGTAGTTTGTTGTCAGACATGTTTTCCCAACCCCTTGTCCTTTGCCATTGTGTTACCTTACCCTGAACCCCCCTTGTAGCCCATTGTTTCCCGATTAGTTAGTTCCCTGCATTGTCTACTCGACTTCCACTTCCCCGGAAATTGCTTAGTACTACCCCATTACCTGTTGTCTCAGCTCTTTGTATAAAAGCCTGTCATGTATGTCTGTTATTCTGCAATCAGATAATCACCTTCGATACTTGATTTCCTTCGCTCCATCTCCTGTTCTTAGTACAGCGAGTCTAGCAAGACCTCAGTCTCTCAGCCTTCCGTCTTCCGCCTCAATTCCGCCCCAAGTTCCGACGAGTCTTCAGTTCAGTACATTCCACCTTCTGACCCATTTCCGAAATACCTAGGCCATAGTCATTGGGGCGCAACCTACAAGTTGAAGCCGCTTCCTTTCCAGTCCGACTTAGCGGAAATCTTGATACGTAACAGTATTATCTGATTCCCACCGATAACTATCGCTATGCCTCCTCATACCACAGCTACTTCAGCTCGAGCAGGAGCTGTCGAAGCTCTCTCTTATTTGGCAGTCTTAGATCCACAGCACCAAGACATGCGGAACCCTCCGCAGCTCTTGTGCCGACGATGAGCTCTCCGATGCTATTCCGCAACGCTTCGAAGAAGTTCCCGACGCTAATCCTGACGCTAATCCAACGACAATCCCGACTATGATGGAAACTCGACGAGTAGCAGCAGTGAACAAACAGCAGCGTCATTCCGACGCCCAGCTCCACCACCACCACCTCCACCAGGACCACTCCAGCGGCCTCATGGCGCCACCCGGCGGTCCCCAGCGGTCCTCCACCTCCAATCCCACCTCAGATTCCCGCCAACCCAGTTCCGCCCGCGCCAGTTCAGATCTTGCACAAGCCATCGCCGTGCTAGCAGACAACTCCAGGCCTGCCCAAGCACCACCACGCCCCAAGACAAAGGTCCGCGAACCAGATCAATTCGATGGTTCCGACCCCAAGAAGCTCCAGCATTTCTGGTCCAGCTTCAACTCAACTTCCGTGATCGTCCCGACGCCTTTCCGATGACGAACGAAAGGTCAATTACGCCCTTTCCTATCCTGAGGCACGGCTCTTGACTACTTCGAACCCGCCTCATGGATCTGTTCGCTCTCGTCGACTGGGCCAACGATTACCACAACTTCGTTTCTGAACTCCGCAGCAACTTCGGACCATTTGATATGGAAGCCGATGTGGAAAATGAACTCGATAAGCTTCGTATGAAAGACACTCATAAGATAGCTAAATATATCGTTGTTACGTATCGAATTTCCGCCAAGTCGGAACTGGAAAGGACAGCGGCTTCAACTTGTAGGTTGCGCCCCCAATGAACTATTGTCCTAGGTATTTAGGAAATGGGTCGGAAGTCGGAATGTACTGAACTGAAGGTTGGTCGGAACTTGAGGCGGAATTGAGGCGGAAGACGGAAGGTGGATAGACTGAGGTCTTGCTAGACTCACTGTGCTAAGAACAGGAGATGGAGCGAAGAAAATCAAGTATCGAAGGTGAGTATCTGATTGCAAAATAACAGACATGCATGACAGGCTTTTTACAAAGAGCTGAGACAACAGGTAATGGGTAGTACTAAGCAATTTCTGGGGGAAGTGGAAGTCGAGTAGACAATGCATGGAACTAACTAATTGGGAACAATAGGACTACAAGGGAGGTTCAAGGTAAGGTAAAACAATGGCAAAGGACAAGGGGTGGGAAAACATGTCTGACAACGAACTACAAGGGTGACCGGATATATGGTCTTGATGAACGATGAAGCGGGTCCGGTGGGTCCGAGTAATAGAGTCGAAAGAACAAGGGAATAGAACAATGGGTGGAATGTCGGAAATATCGGAGGGGCGGAGAGTGTTCCGGAACAGAAGGTCGGAAGTTGGAAATGAACGGTCGTAACAATGGTCACATTCCAGCAGCTCGCTCCTCAAGTCCAATGGGGAGAAGCCGCACTCCGATGCCAGTTTTACATGGGCTTGCCATCCCGGATCAAGGATGAAATTGCCCGCGTCGGAAAACCCGCCACCCTTACCGACCTTCGCAATTTAGCCCAATCCATCGATTCACGCTACTGGGAAAGACATTCCGAGATCGCTCGCGAAACTTCCGCCCAGAGCAAGAACGACAAGTCTTCCGACAAGAAGTCTGACAAAGACAAGAAGAAGGCTAATTCCGGAAACAACAACTCTGGAAAAAACAACAACAACAGTTCCGGATCCAACTCCGGCAACCGGAACAACAACTCCACCCCTTGCAATAACCAGGCCTCTGGTTCCAACACCAACGCCCGGAAGAGCACTCCAGACCTTTCCGACAAACTTGGGAAGGATGGAAAACTTACCCCTGTAGAACGCCAGCGTCGCATGGACAACAACCTTTGCCTCTTCTGCGGCAAGGGAGGTCACGTTGCTCGCGATTGCACTCGAGCTTCCGCTTCCGCTGCAAAGGCCAAGGGCCGTGCTGCGAAGACGGAAGAAAAATCCGAAGCAGCTCCTGCTAGGGATGCAAAAAAATAGTCAGCAGTCCTCCGGCCTCCGCATGAGCTGAGGGCTGTGTTGACCCCATTCGTGCGACAAACGAGGTTAAACTCAACGCATCCGCTCTTTCGTCCTCCCACTCCCTCTCTGTTCCGCTCACTTCCGACACAATTTCTGCACCCCCGTTCACAGCATTGATCGACTCCGGTTTGACTCATTGTTTCCTCGATTCCGACTTTGTTTTGAAACATAAACTTCCGACCCGCAACATTCCGACAATTCCGCTCCGCCTTTTCGATGGGTCTTACAACACGGCAATTTCCCAAGTCGTGGACCTGTCTATCCATTTCGCTACTGGGGACAACCATGAAGTTACGTTTTACGTTACTCCACTAGATGCTAGCTGTTCTGTTGTACTAGGACACAATTGGCTCACCCGATATAATCCGTCAATTAACTGGGCATTGGGTCAAATACAGTTCCATACACCGGATCATCTTCCGTCTATTCCGACGTCGTCCGCACAGATGGCTCAAGCCTCTTCTGCAACTCCGCTCGTGGATTCAGTTCCGCACTCCGGTCCCGCTTTAGCACCTCCGCCCCTCGAAGCTCCTCAAATTGCGCTCGTTTCCGCCACCGCTTTCCGCGTATTGCAACGGCAAGAAGATACAACCGTTTTCCAGTTTCCCCTTTCCGACTCGGCTTCAGTCAAGGCTTGTTCCGCCTCGACTTCCGCTCCGGTTGACATGAGCTCAGTTCCGGAAGAATATCGTGACTTCCCGGACATGTTCAATAAGGCCAAAGCCAATAAACCCGCTGAACATCGACCTTACGATTTGAAGATAGATTTGGAAGAAGGAGCATCTCCGCCCCTTGGACTGATCTACTCCCTTTCGCAAAGTGAACTCCAGACTCTGCGAGAGTTTGTCGATGAACATCTCAACATGGGCTTCATCCGCCCCTCGCTGTCTCCGCACGGCGCTCCGGTCCTTTTCGTCAAGAAGAAGGATGGATCTCTCCGCCTCTGCGTCGATTTCCGCGGACTCAATGCCCTCACTAAAAAGGACAAATATCCGCTTCTGCGCATTTCCGACCTACTCGACACTCCCCGCAGGGCGAAGATCTACACCAAAATTGACCTCCGGCATGCTTATCACCTTGTCCGCATCAGGGAAGGTGACGAGTGGAAAACCACTTTCCGCACCCGCTACAGTGCTTTTGAGTGGGTTGTCATGCCTTTCGGTCTAACCAATGCTCCCGCCGCTTTTCAGCAATTCATGAACGGCGTATTTTCCGACCTTCTCGACGTATACGTCCTAGTCTACATTGACGACATCCTCATCTATTCCGACTCACCGGAAAAACATCGGGACATGTCCGCGAAGTACTCCGCGTCTACGCAAACACCATCTCTACGCAAAAGCAGAGAAATGCGAATGGCATCGCGACACGGTCGAATACCTCGGCTACATCCTCTCTCCAACAGGTCTTACCATGGCAGAGGACAAGGTCAAGGCAATTCAAGAATGGCCGGAACCCCGACGTGTTAAGGATGTACAGTCTTTCCTTGGCTTCACCAACTTTTACTGACGTTTCATTTATAACTTTTCCGACATTACTGTTCCGCTCACACGTCTCACCAGCAGGAAGGGTGCCCCATGGAATTTCACTCCGGAATGCCGTTCCTCATTTGAAGCTCTCAAATCGGCCTTCACTACGGCTCCCATACTCGGTTTCTGGATTCCTGATGCGCAACTTGTACTCAAAACCGACGCTTCGACTACGCACTAGCCGCCATTCTTTCCATCATTTCCCCCGACGATGGAGAAATTCATCCGATCGCCTTTCATTCCCGCACCTTTTCCGCCCCGGAACTCAACTACAACATCCACGATAAGGAACTACTTGCGATTTTTGAAGTGTTCAAAATCTGGAGACACTACCTTGAAGGTCCAACTTATCCGATCGACGTTGTAACGGATCATAAGAACCTTGAGTATTTTGCAACTACTAAGATTTTGACTCGCTGTCAAGTCCGCTGGTCTGAATATCTCTCACAGTTCAACATGGTGATCCGCTTCCGCCCCGGAAAGCTCGGAGCAAAACCCGACGCACTCACTAGACGTTGGGACATCTACCCAAAAGAGGGAAGTAGCGACTATGCCAGCGTTAATCCGCACAACTTCCGCCCAGTATTCTCCACTGAGAAACTGGCATCATCCCTGCGTGCCAAGCATTGCAGTTTCCGCTACTCCGCGCCTCAATTATTATGGACACCGAGTCTCTCCATTCCGACATCCGTTCCGCACTCCATTCCGACCCCATCTCCGCAGCCCACCTCGATGACCCCACCAGTCCTGGACGGTCCCTTGATTCCGACGGATTTCTCTGGTACAAGTCCTGGATTTACGTTCCGGATGCCAACGATCTACGACTTTGCGTACTCCAGCAAAGCCATGATCATCCGCTCTCAGGACACCAAGGCCAGAACAAAACCCTCGACATAATCCGACATACCTATACTTGGCCTCTCCTCCGCACGACGGTCCAAGACTACTGCAAGTCATGCACCACCTGTATGTGAGCCAAGCCTCAACGTCACAAACCCTACGGCCTCCTGAAGCAACTTCCGATCCCGGAACAACCGTGGAATTCGATATCCATGGATTTCATTGAGAAACTTCCTAAGTCATCTGGCTATGATACCATTCTAGTGATCGTTGACCGCCTCACAAAGCAGTCCATCTTATTCGACATACGACACCATCACTTCCGCCCAGCTCGCACAGCTCTTCATGCTCCACGTCTTTTCCAAGCACGGAATTCCTTCCCATGTCACTTCCGACTGTGGATCAGAATCCATGTCCTCCTTTTTCCGCACACTCGGCAAGGCTCTCGACATGAAGCTCCACTTCACTTCCGGTTATCATCCCGAAGGAGACGGACAAACAGAACGTACTAATCAGACCCTTGAGCAGTATCTCCGCGTCTATTGCAACTACCAACACAGCAATTGGTCCGACCTCCTTCTGATCGCGGAATTTGCCTACAACAATGCGCCTTCCGCTACCACCGGAATTTCGCCTTTCTACGCCAACAAGGGCTACCACCCGAATCTCGCCATCCACCCTGAACGCGACCTTGCCTCTGCAAGAGCCCGAGATTTCGTTGTGGAACTCAATGATCTTCACCAACACCTCCGAGAGAACATCTCCATTGCCCAGAAGAGATACCAAACTTCCGTCAATCGGAAACGACTTCCACAACCGGCATTCAAGATAGGCGACAAAGTCTTTGTCAAAGCTGAAAACTTCCGCACCACTCGCCCCTCGAAGAAACTCTCTGAAAAATACCTTGGACCTTACGAGATCATCGCTAAGGCCGGCAGTCGTTCTTTCACCCTCAGACTTCCTGACAATATGCGCGCAGTACACCCGGTATTCCACGTCTCTATGCTTGAGCCCGCAGTTCCGAATACAATTCCGAATCGACAACAACCTCCGCCTCCACTGGTAATCATCGACGAGAACCAGAATATGAAATCTCGGAAATTCTCAACTCCAAGCTCAACAGACGATACCGCTGCCAACTCCAGTACCTAGTCAAGTGGGCAGGCTATGAAAACACCGACGAAGAGACTTCCTGGATTTCCGCCATGGAACTCGATCACGCCTCTGACCTCGTCTCTGATTTTCACAAGTCATATCCCGATAAGCCTGGCCCCATTTCCGCGCCCTAGTCAAATCCAACCTCATTTCCGATCCCCCATTGTTTTCTTACAAGTTCTCAAGTCATTGTCAAAATACGATTAATTTCCACTATACTATTCCCGACATTTCAAGAAATTATTTACAAGTCTTTTAGGCCCCTACTCCTCCCTCATTGTCTCCGCCTCGACCTCTTTCTCTGCTTCCGGCTCTTTTTCCGCCTCTCCTACCTCGACACTCACCAACCCTGTTCCAGGACTGTGGACATAACAGTCATCTGGTTCTGAATTGACAGAACCTGATGCTGCTGAGCCTCTGCCATATCAATCATTATGTCCCGGATTTCGCGTTGCTGTTTCCGCATGGCCCTCAGCGACCCGGCAATGTCAAGGAGGGGATAAGACATAGTAAACCGGTTCAACACCGCCTGTCCCGATTTTCCGGTAACCGGAAATGATTCCTTGGACCTACCTCCGCTCGGTCCCGGTTCCGACTTTGGAATTGACTCCTCAACCTTCTGTTTCTTTCGCTCCACCCTCGAGGCACACCCGTCCACGACACAGCGTTTTTTCTTGTCACGGCACTGATCGCACGAAGTTTCCCGTGGATTACTCGACCACGTGCAATCCAGCCCCCTAGATTCGCATGGGTCGCAAGGAGCCTTTTCCTCTTCATCGCCGTCCCGCATTTTCCGCTTCTTAGTCGTGGGATTTTCCGATCCTAGTTCATGCAACTCCAGCATCCAATTTAACTTGCTCTTTCAGCCTTCTGGAATTCGTCCGCCCGCCGTTTCCGTTCCGCCACAAGGTTCACCGAAGGAGCGGTTTCCTTTTGTTTCCCTTTTCCTTCGGGAGACGGTGTACTTTCCGCCAACCTTCCGAGTCTGACTCAGACTCGTCCTGAACAATTTTCTGGAAGAATTTTTCAGTTAATACAAGGACATTTCCGCCGGACATTCCTGACTCACCTGTTCCTTTTCTGCCTTCTCCGCAGCAGCCTTGTCCTCAGCAGCTTTCTTAGCCGTGTTCCGTTTCCGTTTCTCTTCGCGGACACGGTCCTCCTCCTCACGGCGCTCGCGGTCCTTCCTCTCCTGTTCTTTCCACTCTTTCTCCCGACGTTCCTTCTCTTTCCGCGCAGCTTCCTTGGCCTCACGTTTTTTGGCCAGTTCCTTTTGCGTGAGCATGTCAGCGAAATGCTGTTTCATCTCGGCACTCGTCATCTTGGAGAAGTCGATTGGGGCACTCATGTTGGATTGGAAAGAAGATGCGTTTGTTCCTCAGCCTATTTTTAAACTCCGACGCGTTTGTTCACAGGTCACGTGATCCGACCTGTGGTCTTGCGGGGCTCGACCTTAGAAGGGAGATACTGTTACGACCGTCGTTCATTTCCGACTTCCGACCTTCAGTTCCGCAACACTTTCCACCCCTCCGATATTTCCAACATTCCGCCCATTGTTCTATTACCTTGGTCTTTCGACTCTATTACTTGGACCCACGGACCCGCTTCATTGTTCATCAAGACCACATATCCGGTCACCCTTGTAGTAGTAGACACGATTCTCCACTACGATGGACACACGGAACACACTTCCTTTGCAGTCACCAGCCTGGGGAAGCAAGACATCATCCTCGGGTTTACTTGGCTGCAGGAGCACAACCCGGAGATCAACTGGCAGACTCGGAAGGTGTGGATGAGTTACCCAGCCAAGTGTCACATGTGCTGGTCGGAAGTGCGGAGGGAGCGCCAGGAGCAGCGGAAGACCAAGTGGCTCATACAGACATGTCGTTCTGGCCCCCATCCACTGCTTGCAGAAGAGGATTTGGAAGCGGAATTTGAACCAGCTCCCACTTCCGATTCGGATTCCGATTCGGATTCCGATTCAGATTCCGACATCGTCCGACTTGGCCCAGAAGACACTCTGGCGGAGGGGGAGCACTTGCTGTACGTAACCCTTCCATCAGAAGCAGAACACATCCGTGCCACCGGAAATATTTCACAACACCTTGCCGAAGCCTCCAGGAAGCATGATAGAGTGGAGGTGGAGATTCCGGAGTACCTGCGGGAGTTCGAGGACGTCTTTGCCAAGGAGTCATTTGATGCCCTGCCTCCACGGAAGCTGTGGGACCATGCCATCGAGTTGGAGCCTGGGTCAAAGCCCACCAACTGCAAAGTCCACCCGCTGTCACCCAAGGAGCAGGTAGAGCTCGATGCATTCCTTGCGGAAAACCTCCGTACAGGGAGGATCCGCCCCTCCAAGTCACCCATGGCATCTCCGGTGTTCTTCATCAAGAAGAAGGATGGCTTGCTCAGGCTTGTGCAGGATTACCAGGCCTTGAATGCGATCACGATCAAGAACCGGTACCCCATTCCACTCATTTCCGAACTGATCACACAACTCCACGGGGCAAGGTACTTCACTAAGCTGGATGTCCGCTGGCGCTTCAATAATGTTCGATCCATGAAGAAGACGAGTGGAAGGCCACATTCCGCACCAACCGAGGACTCTTTGAGCCACGGGTCATGTTCTTTGGCCTCACCAACAGTCCTGCCACTTTCCAGACGATGATGAATGACATCTTCCATGACATGATAGCTGAAGGGGTTGTCTGCATCTACCTCGATGACATCCTCATCTTCACAAAGACAATGTTGGAACATCGGGAGGTCGTGCAGAGAGTGTTGGAACGGCTCCGGGAGTACAACCTGTGTCTCAAGCCGGAGAAGTGCGAATTTGAGCGGACGCGAATAGAGTATCTTGGGGTGATCCTATCAGAAGGAAAGGTGGAAATGGACCCTGTCAAAGCTTCCGGTGTGTCAGAATGGCCTGCGTCATGGAATAAGAAAGAGGTCCAGCCCTTCATTGGGTTTGTCAATTTCTACCGGTGGTTTATCAAGGACTTCTCCTGCCATGCCCATGCCCTCTTCGATCTCCTCCTGCCCTTATTGAGTCAAGGCAGATTCTTCCGATGCAGCCACCGGAGCGGTCTTGTCACAGCAGTCATTGGAAGATGGTGGCAGGTGGCATCCAATTACGGAGTGGCGACACTTCCTCGAGGGTGCTCTGTGTCCGTTAGAGATCTGGACGTCCCACAAGAACCTAGAGTACTTTTGCATGTCCAAGGCATTAAACCGATGACAAGCACGGTGGTCCCTATACCTGTCTCGGTTCGATTTCACGCTCCATCATCGCCCCAGCTGCACCATGGGCAAGCCTGATGCCCTATCCCGCCGTGTGGATCATGGAAGTGGAAGCAGAGACAATGCGGACATGACATTGCTCCGCCCAAGCCTCTTTGCAATCCATGCCCTTGAAGGAGTGACCGCAGTGGGGGCGGAAGCAGAAATGCTCCGAGACATCCAGAGGCAGTACCAGAATGGAGAGAAGGAGGAATTGGTGGTGAAGGCGGTGGAGGAGCTGCAGAAAGGGCATTCACGGTCAGTGCGGGCAGCAGAGTGGTCAGAATGCGATGGGTTGCTCCACTTCAGGGGCAAGGTCTATGTTCCAGATGGGGCAGACTCCACCACCGCATTGTGTCACAGCACCATGACACCTGGGTTGCAGGACATGCTGGCAGGTGGAAGACGCTGGAGTTAGTGGCTCGGAACTACTGGTGGCCTCAGATGTCCCATTACATTGGACAGTACGTGAAGACATGCGACCTTTGTCTCTGGACCAAAGCACAGCAACATCTGCCCATCGGAGAGCTTGTTCCACTCCTGATTCCAGAATCCCGCTGGGACACCATCAGTGTCGACTTCATTGTTGAACTCCCAGAGTCTTATGGCTACGATGCAATCATGAATGTCATGGACTCGGTAAGCAAGGTGTCCCACTTCATTCCGATGCACACAACGATCACAGCCCTTGGAGACGCCTGCCTGTTCCTTGCACATGTCTGGAAGTTGCATGGGCTCCCAAAGCAAGTCGTTTCCGACCAAGGTCCGCAGTTCATTGCAGAACTGACTCGGGAGCTCTACCGCCTGCTCGGAATAAAGCTGGCTACCACCACAGCATACCATCCGCAGGGTGACGGACAGATGGAATGGGTCAATCAGGAGCTGGAGCAATATCTTGGCCTCTTTGTCAACGAGAGGCAGGATGACTGGGACGAGCTACTTCCACTGGCGGAATTCCAATACAACAACCACATACAGTCCGCCACTGTTTTGGAACCCGTTGAACTAAACGTAAAACTGTGGTGTTAAACACAATTCTAAAGTTCAATCAGAGATTTGACTTTACAAGCACATGCAAGCTTCGAAACTATTTTAACGGAGAACCCAATTAAGAAATTATACTCCAGTGAACAATCAGAATCAGTATTGGTACAGGAAGTGTAGCAATAGAGATTTAACTGAACATGTGTAGTTCTTAGATTGTGCAATACTTTGTGAGGTCAAAGAATGTTTATAGGCGTCCAAGGGTCCAGATACTTTAAGGGGGAAAGCTACCTAGAGTCTTAGGACCGCGGGTCGAGTGACTTAAAGACAACAATAATCCCCAAGACGTGAAAAGATAGTTCTGCACTTGAACTCTTCCCCAGTTCAAGTATGTCACTATTCTTGTGGCTTTTCTGGTTTTCCAACTCAACAAACATAGGATATTAACTCACTTACCCTGAGTTAGGTTAATATCTGCAGTGCGTTGATTGATCAAGAAAGATCAATTACTCAAAAGGCTATTAACCCACTTAACTCAGAGTTAAGTTAATAAACTATTGCATGAATTGAATAACTAATAACCAAGTCTATTAGATCACTGCTCAGAGTGGCGTCTAATGGTACAGGATTACTAATCAGTTACTCTTAGTAATGTTGCTGTTCGCAGCACAATTATTCAGAGCCTGCTGCAATTAAAATAGAGCACTCTTGTACTTCTCAGAGCCAATCAGAGTTGCTGCAATCTTAGACTGTAACCAAGTCAGTGAGCCAGTACTTCGGTACAAGGCTGTGTTGAAGTCACACTTCAGTTACTCAAGGTATGAGTGGTTTGGGTGAAAGATGATTGATTGCTTCACTGCTAAAACTGCAGGCTATTTATACTGCATCTATCTAGCTTATGTAACTACTGCTAGGAACCTTGTAGAGGCTTCTACTACTGTGAAGAACCTTGTGGAAGCTTAGAGAAGCTTCAGGAAAGGTTTGGAAACTATTGGAAGGCTGTGGAAGGTTCTATTGCTATATTGGGTTAAAGTCACAGCTCTGTGACAGTAAACCTAAGAGTATGTAAGAAACTCCCACGCTCATGTGATTATCATGTGACAAAGGAAAGTCATGTGACTTCAAGCTGGATTGAGGTCATGTGACTGTGGGAGCAAATTTACCAGCACATTGAAGTCGCAAACTTTATACTTGCACAGGACGCTGCTCCTGATCTGATGATTTGAGCGAGAGTTGTTTATCAACCGACCCATGCAATGGGAGCGCCAGCCAATACGGGTTGAAGAATCACGGCCGTTCTAGCCCGAAACCAAATCAATAACAACTACCAAGCAGAACGTGAGTCTGATCAGTTGCACGCACACATCACATGGTCCGAAATTAGTAGGGAGCAGCATCTCGGTGCCTAGGTGTCCAAGGTTTACTTTGACCCTGGCAGCTATATAGTGCATGAGTCTAGGACATGGGTGTAGTTATGTCGAGATTCTGCACTCGTCTTCGGGAAAGGAAATGCAACTTAGGCGAGGGGTCAGGACGTACGGCATAACCAGGTTGGACGGCCACCATGGGCGGGGGCCTGGGGAATGCAGGGAAGGTGGGGGTTGAATTTATGGGTTATGGTCAGCACAAGGACTCGTACTGACTGCTGCGCATTAAGAATTGAGAAGATCTTGTCAGTCAGTGCTAGGTCGTTCTACTGGCACAGGAGAGAGCAGGACAGTTGCTGAAGTTCACGCACAGGACGCTGCTCGCCGGGCCTGATCTGATGGTTTGGGCGAGAATTGTTTATCAACCGACCAATGCAATGGGAGCGCCAGCCAATGATGACTTACAGCCGTACTAGCCCGGCGCATTCCAATTCGACTTGAGCAACAACTACCATGGAGACCGTGAGTTCGGCTGTAGTCGGGGAACGACTGCACTGTTGTGCTGCCATCAGTACTTGTGCGATATTTACCATCGTACTCAAGTCCCTATTGCGCAAATTCTGCGTGTATTTTTTGCCGGCACGGAAAGAATGAGTGTAAGCGCAAGGGTGCCTTTCGGGTCGAATCGTCGATGAGAACCGTGGTATAAGTAGACATCCGGAAGAGAGTCAAGTACGCACAGTAATTAAGGTCGCACAGGAATTGGACGTGCTCCCGCAACGCGAGGCTTACAGTAAGACGGCTAAGTAGAGTCCAATCAGATGATTCGTGTCAAATATGAGCAGTTTTGCATTAAGAGTATGCTACACGGAGGGAGACGGAGTAAGCAGCGGTGAGATATCATGAACAGCCGAATTGGTCGAGATGCTGCCATAGGCTCTGAAGACTAGTGGTCTGGCGCAAACGAGTGCGATCACTCCAGTTTGCTTTAGGGATTTCGAGCATGCAAAAGCTGGGCACTGTATGGGTGAATCCAACGAGAATGCGTCACGCGTGACACGAATGTCGGTCAACTTAAGCCGGCACCTTGTGATTTCAATCGCTCATCATATATGCTCCAGCAAGGCATTTGTATCAGATGCTCATTTTAACTAGTACATGCTGATCCGTGCCTTCTGCCAGGACATAATGTTTTCACGTGAATCAACTTCTCTCGTTGATAAAGCTTGAAACCCTCATGTTCTTCTCCGGGACTTCCTGCCTTTCAATGGAAAGGCTTTTACTACCAACGCTTCGATTGCCTTGGCATCGAGCCTTGGCTTGTCACCGATGCGCCCCTTGCAGGACTCCATGAGATGTTTCCGAAGACTATCTCTCCGCACGTATGTCCTGGCCTGCCCGTGGAGCATGCAGCCCTCGGGGCACAGCACCTCAGCTCCATCTGAAAGGCCACGCTTAGCCTTTGTCTTTCCTTTTTCTGGGCCAGCTATGTCCGCCGACCCATCCTCAAGCCGTGTTCCCCTCATGTTCGCAGTTACTCCGGAAGGCGAGTCGGGTACTGGATCCGGCTGCATAGCTTGGGATCCCGCCATCAAACTGGCAACATTTTTTGCTGCCGGTGGGGTGGCCGTGGTGGTCCACGCGTCCCCCTGGTTGTAATAAGAATGTTTACGGTGGATGGTGGGCCTGTAGCATGCGCCAGGGTTATATCTCTGTCTGTCGAACACACGCGAAGGCACGCACATGTTTGGCCCACCATCTGGGCAGTCATCACCTCCGCTATCGGAAGAGCAAGAGGTGTTTGCCTGATACGCTGGTGCGCCATTGTCTTGGTACCACGCGTATTCCTGCGGTACAGACATATGCCCAGTGTCTTGAACGCTTATGAACTAGGTCAGATACTTATGTCCTATTACACAAAAAATTCTCTGCCTACCTGAAGTAATCAATGAGGGCGGCGTATGACAGGGTTGTCCAGTCAATCTCCCCGCTGGGAGCCACACTGCATGACATCGGCCCAAGTTCTTGGGCGACACCCTCAGGAGCGTTGTTGTTTGTGGACCGCTCTTGCGGTAGATGAGGCGGTCCAGTCTCCTGACATCTGATAAACAGGTCAGATATGTGCTGTTACACAGAAAAGGTCTTTGCATACCGCAGGTATTCCGCACCATTCTCAGCTGTCTGAGCACTCTGCGGGAAGTCCCGCCTCACAAAGTGATGAGATTCTGACCTGTGTGTGGGCCAGTGAGTTTTTCTGCGCTCTGACAGAAACACGAAACGTACTGAGAAGGTTGGCCGAGGTTGTTGGTCCAGGCCGGGGAGACCGAAGCAGTGTACTGATCATAGGTGCTAATGCATCGTGGTATCATATGTCAGCGTGCAGAGATACGGCATTGAATGGCAAGACTCGCCTGTGCCCAGAGGTATTGCTGTAATAGTGCATGGTATGGGAGAGTCAGAGTATGTTG
>WHVA01001022.1:0-15202 GCA_015179125.1 Gautieria morchelliformis | reverse complement strand
GGCAGGGTAGCGGAGCGAGCAGTAAAGGACAGTTCCTAATCTGACTCTTCTGCGCCAGATATAGGTAATCTCGGATGGGAGGGTCAAGAGAGTATCATAGGCGAGCAGTGCTACTTGGATCAGGGATACGTTAACAGTCCATGATGCTCCTTACACACCGAGGGTAGCAATGTCCACATGGTTATAGCCAGACTTGTAGATTGTCAGATTCTACCCCACTGAATGGCCCAACCTACTCACCTATCTGACATAGCCTGAATATCCACGCTCTGCTGAGATGCCATATGGTGATCGTATACCGGAAGCTAAGCAGGTTAGATATCTGGATGTTAAGATGAACCGTCCGCCGAGAGAACTTATAGCATGGGATGGCAGAGTGGGACGGAACTGAGACCAGGGTTAAGGCCACCGCGACGAGTAGTTACCCTCGTTGACAACGAGTTAATCTTCGCAGGTGCCTCCATGAAAGATAACACTGCCGATAGTCAGAGAACGGGATGGCACGCTCACAACTCACTCCCTCAACCGTGATCTCAGTCTAAATCCATACAATAGTGATGATCAAGAAGCTTATAGAAACGCTGCTATCGAGTGCGTCTGCGGTATGGCGGTTAGAGTATGGTGATCTGTTGGGGACTCAGCGTTTCAATCACATCAGACCCTGACTAAAGGGGATGCACTGCAATACCTCGAATCCAGGGGTCCATGTTAACTGCTCGAGCCAAGAGGCACGACTGGGTTGTTAGCTTGTCATGGGATCTGGAAACGGTGTTCCCCATCCTCAAGACGAAGTACCTCTAGACATCGAGAGTTGAAGGCTCCTTGATGCCTTGGCTCGATTTCCAGCTTCATGTTTCGGTGTGTCATGGATTAGACATCAGAACACTGCCAAACTACGATGGAGGCCCTACCATCACAGTAACTCACTTCATGAATGTAGCCCGGCACGGTGGGCTGTAGCAGCCTTGATTCTGCCGTGGCTCGGCTATTTCTGGCACTTTATATATATAAGGTGATAGGAACAAGGTGACGGTCAGCTGGTAGTGAGACTTCGATGCTCGAGGAGCTATTTACAACGGTTTCCAATGTACCAGACAGTTCCCCTGGATGTTGATGGCATGCATCGTGGGCCCAACATGTAATATAAACAACCGAGCTCTAACTCATGTCCAGACATCACCCTACTACATCCCACCAGGCCAACATCTGCGACAGTTAGAACGGCCATTGCGTGCCGTATTCTGTAGACCAAGTCTGGGAAGGATAGAAGTAAAAGCCGATGATAAAACAATTGAGGCGGGATTAGATGAATCTCGAATCCACAAAGTCACGGAAGTGCGGACCACACAATCATTATTTTGTGCTCGACGAGCTTGATCGTTGATTCGTTCGGTAACTGCCGTCGGTGCCAAAATTATGTAACAAGCGCTGGAGCACTCTTCCGCAATTCAATTGGCATACTGAGCTGAGCTAGTTAGTACGGCGCACCTTGTTCCCCACCAACGCACGTGCTGTTCTCCGAGTCATCGCCTTCTGACTTTCAGTTTATGGGCGAACGTCTCTGCTCGGCACTGCTCTATGCGTACTCGCTCTGGATGAGGCGGCATTCGAGGCCTCTCCTCTCTGATTTTCATGTGTATCGTCGTGGAATGGGTGACCGTCGCACTTGTGAAAGAGTCTCACCTCAACCGGCAGTGAGCGTCAAAGGTTTCAATTAGTTCAATCTCATCGTTGCAACAGCGCATCACTGCCATGTTCCTCGCTGGATGACGGCAGATGAGATCATCAGTACGTATTTGCAGGCACAAGCAACAAATTTTTCCAATATCTTTTCCTCTTGCACGCTCACCAAGGTTCCACACCATTAGAGAAGTTGTAGAATTACAATTGCAGCAGTTCTGGGGCATTCTTGGTCATAGAAACTCTCCCCGTCGCAGTGCCACTCTCATGCATCCAAAGTACAATCATCGGTGCACTGACTGACGTCTTCCGATCCACGCTCGGTGTTTGACGGCATGCGTCGAACATACCCTCATACGTTGTTTTTTTTCGCTTAGGATACTAACAGATTGGATACTGACATATTGGTGAATGTTTGGCAGTCATTTGAAGTCAACGGAACGCCCTTGTGTTGATCCGAGTCAGAGAGCCGCTATCCTCTCAAGCGAAATAATGTCTGGAAAACGTTAAAGTGTCTCGGGGGACCTTCTACCGACGCCAATTTCCGAACGTTGTGTCTCATACAAGCCGTCTCGCTGTGCACCTGCTTCTACTCGTGAACACCTAGTCGCGTAGGGAATTTACCAGTATGGGCGTGGCATGATACTTGCAGTTTTAAGGAAGCTTCCCCTCTTTACTAACGGACCACAATGCTTTCTCTGTCAGGCCCGATTCTATGTCTTGCGACTTGAGCACAGGATGCACTGGGAATTTCGGGGCCATTTCACCTTGTTCTGCACTATCCCACTGAATGTTGATGGTGTACCCTCATTTGTGCCTCAGTCTATGGCTGCCCTCTGTGCTCACTGCTTGCGGAACTGCCGATGCACATGCAGCACTCATGCAAAGCTGCCTATGTGGTTGTTCTGGACGGAGGCAACATCCAAGGCCTCTCCTCTCTGGCTCTCATTCGTAAGTTTGGCGGTCGTACTTGGGAACGGACTATCACCGCAGGCGGCAGTGAGCGTCAAACCTTCCGATTACTTTGATCTCATTGTTGGAACAGGCACGACTGTCGCCGCGACATCTGGAATGGCCACACCATGGATGCTAACGAGACAGCGCGGTGAGAGCTAGTGTACGTTCGAGTATGGGGAGACGGAAAAGATAGGCCTGGGTAGTCAACAACTCCGCCGCGTGGGATATGGCATTGATATATCCAGCACGACGAAGAAACCATCTGCCACGTTATACCGTTAGTGAGGACATATCCCAGTGATACTCCAAACTTTCATCGTGACCTGTGCTCAGAATCAATCACGTGCATTCTTAGTAATGTATGTGACATCGCTCGGTTCTATAAATGGCGAACTTCTATCACGCATCACTCTGATCGCAGAAGCTGACAGGAGCATTCCTGATAAGCGCTTGTGCTTATCTAGCCGCCCAGGGTGATGGCGTGTATCCAAATATAGTCGCGAAGGCGACATCGCCACGTGCACCCGCCATTCAGTAGCCCTTCAACGATCTGCCTTCGCTCGCTCTCAAATTTCGTTGATTCCTCGATTACCTACTCGCCATGATGACTTTGTCGTCGACATCCGAATCACGCACTGGGACGTCGACGCGCAGCCTTATACACGATTACCATCGCTGTTCTCATCGTTGTCAGCAGCGATGGTCCCTGGTGACAAGTAGTGTTTCAGTGAGTAGACTTCATGCTCTTGTCAGGTTATTATCACGAGTTCCTTTTAGCAGACGAGAGTGCAATGCAGTCCCTTTCGAGTATAAGGAAACGACACGGACGTTGATAATGGTATATAGAGCCTGGTCCCAATTGTGAGTGCATACCCTGCCAGTGAGCCGAAGATTCCAAGTTGCCATGTCGCGTACCTCACCTAATTGTACATCATGCTATAAATGGCAATTTTCGTCTTCCACGATCGCCATGATCGACGTGATCGATCACACTCTGGGAGAAGCTATATTTAGACCGCCGTGGCTGTGTCAGGATGACAGTAGCCAAGAAGATCGTCCGCGGGCGCTAAGCATCTGAGCCGCTAACTCCGGATGTGGTCGATACCTCGCCATTCAATTCTCATCCCCACGTAAAGTCTTCCTACAAAACACCATCTAGTCCTCGCTCACAATACCCGCCATCACTACCCATACCGTCAACCTGTGGCTGACAAGGCTGGTGCCGCTTTTAAGGTGCGCACTTGCGGGGGTCCCCCAGGGCCGGTCCTGCGAGACGGGAAGCTTGCATAGTTGATCACAGTCTAAGAGTAGGAAAAATTCGCGAGAAACATGTTTGCATGCGAGGTTCACACCATCTCTATGTCCGTCATGTCTTTCATAATGAGGCACGTGGCTGGCAACGAACGACCATGGGGACTTGAACTGAACAGATATTTCGAATGAATCCGAGACGGTGAAAGGAACAAAATTGACACAAGTACAGTACATGACATATGGGTGTTGTACAACCCATGAGATCAAATACTAGTACAACCATTCTAGATCAACGACAGATCATTTCCTGTTTAAGGTAGGTAAGACGTGGACTGAAGGCTTCAATTTAGCCCTGCAGCTTGCGGGCAAGAGTCCGCCTTGGCCCCGAGGTCGCAAGAGGTTTTTCCGTCATTACCGCACTGGTAGAGGTGTCCATGGATGCAATTGGACAGGCCGTCACCGCAGAAAGCAGCGTTCGGAGCTCCGTGGCAGGGGCAGGCAGTGGCAGCACACACGCTCTTTCCAAGCATTAATACACAATAATTAGTTATACTTTACAGCTTGAATAGCAAAACAACATACAGGGCTATTGGACACGCTCTTTCCAAGCTATTAATACACAGTAATTAGTTGTCCTTTCCAGCTTGAATAACAAAACAACATACAGGGCTATCGGACACGTCCTTTACAAGCTATTAATACGCAGTAATTAGTTATTTTTTCCAGCTTGAATAGAAAAACAACATACAGGGCTATCAACCGCCTTGGCAATAGCAGCGGGGAGGAAGGCAATGAGAGCAACGAAAGCAGTGTACTAGATAATGGACGGCGTGAGCTCAAGTGTATATATATGAAATGTTAGACAGAGCGACCTTCATGGCTATCGGTTTGGTGTGTTTGGCGAGATTATTGAAATGCGCCAAGGTTTCGACTCGGGGACTGAGTATCCAGGCAGGAAAAGCATGCGATTTTATAGCTTTCCTCGGTCGACTGCGCAGCAATGAGACGAAAACGGCGATCCCTGAAGGCACTAAAACAGTTGGGAAATGGAGCTGACAGCCTGCGCATATGCAAAATGGCTAAATGGGAATGGTTCTGAGATATGATTATCAATTTGAGCTATATTTTGTACATACATCACGGTTTACCATATGGCTTTTACCAGTCCATGCGAAGACAAAGTAAGGCGTCTCAGATCTATTCGTGAAAAGCAAACATTGTTTCACCATCTTGAGGCAACTTGAAGTGCTGGCAATACCCTTGGCTTTTGGAAATAGTTAGCTAGGCGATTATGCCCACTGATGGTAGGTAATTGTACGTGCACCGCTTTCAGGGATAGACGATGGAAGCGACTGCGGGATCATAAGTACTCACCAAGGGAGCAGTGGCATGGAAACGAACTTGTAGTCCGAGGCTGAGTGTGTTCCACTCATCTATGACAGGACCCTAGTAAAGTTGAAATACGCTAAGAAAATATCAAGGACAAAGCCATGATGAAAAGCGTCACGTTGTATGCCTGCAGTGCGGCTGCGCCGCTGGTGCTGCAGCTTGAAGGAGCAGGCAGCAGACGCCGGCGGTTTGAATCATATACAACCCGTTGTAAATTACATGTACGACCTGCAGTAAAATACAGGGGTGTGAAACTCAGACGCCCATCCTACGCCTCTACCTTCGGTTCCCCTGAACCATCCCCTCGCATCCTCCGTACTGTGCACGTGCACCGTATCCCGCTGCCCCTCCGTACGGTGCATTTGCACCGTATGCCGCCGCCCCTCAGTACGGTGCGCGCGCACCGTAGGCGGCTCCCCCTCAGTACGGTGCACGTGCACCGTATCCCGCTGCCCTTCCGTACGGTGCACGTGCATCGCATGCCGCCGCGCCTCAGCACGGTGCACGCGCACCGTAGGCTGCTGCCCCTCACAGTACGGTGCACGTGCACCGTATCCCGCTGACCCTCCGTACGGCGCACGTGCCCCGTGTCCCGCTGAGCTTCCCTACGGTGCACGTGCACCACCGTACTGAGGCTGAGGGGCGGCGGCATACAGTGCGCGTGCACCGTATCGAGGGTCCGCGGGATACGGTGCACGCGCACCCTAGGCCGCCGCTCCTCCGTACGGTGCACGTGCACCGTTTTTTTTTTTTAATTTTTTATTATTATCCAATTTTAAGTCTTTTGGGGCTATGCCCTATGTAAGACTTGTTTCTACAAAGCGCCTGTCTACAGGTATGTCTGCTTTTCCTCTTTTTCTCTATCCCGCTTGTGCTCCGTGGGCGATGCCCTGGGCGTGTCCGTGCCTGATGAGGCGAGGTGGGTATCGTTGCGCCTGGCGCCTGTTGCTTCCTACCCGGTCTATCCTCTCTGTCTCTCCCCCGTCTCCTGTCGCAGTTGGAGGTCTCCATATGTTCCCTGTAGTCTTCCAGTCTCGTGTACATATCTGAATAGATGTTTCAGCGCTTTTGGTTTTCCAAGGACGTTCTTGCAGATGTTGCTCCTCGTCGTAGTTGCCTTTGCATGGTCTTCCTCTGTCGGTTGTACGCTGGGCATCTAAATAGAAAATGATATACTGTCTCCTCTGCCTTCCTGCACGCTGGGCATATAGGCGTGTCGGCCTTGCCTATTTTATGTAGATGTCTGTTGAGGGCCCGTGGCCTGTGCGGAGCTGCACTAGCAGGCTGGAGTGTCTGCGCGGTAGGCCTTCGCAGAGTCTGGCGTAAGCTGTTGACGGCATGGATGGGTCGATTTTGAGTGCGATTCTGGCTCTGGGCGACCTGGCGAACTTCTCCCTAGCTTCCCCTTTGATGTGTTTTTGAAATCTCTGCAGTTCCGCCGCTTTGCTTCTGGGGAGCTTGCCCCTGCACTCGATTGGTATGAGTCTCTCCTCGCTATTCTCCCTTTTCGCCGCCCTCTTTGCTTCCTCATCAGCCCTTTCGTTTCCTCTTACGCCCTCGTGTCCCGGACCCATCTCACTACTATTTCTGATGTGGGCTGTCGTTGGTGAACCGCTTGTAGCTGCCTGTGCAGCGCTTCCACCAGGTATTGCGCGGGCATGGCTTCTCTTTCCTAGATGTCCGTATGGCGGCTTGGTTGTCCACCGCTATCACGTACCTGGTTCCTCTCTCTGTTCTTAGCAGCTTTGCTCCTATCGCCGCCCCTGCTAGTTTGGCCTCGAATACCGTATGGTCCTGATCGGTTCCCATGTGTAGCCTGACCACCTGCTGCTCGATCCCGTTCCTGTACAGCACCGCCGCCGCCCCTACTCCCCCTTCTAAGCTGGAGCCATCTGTGTATATTATTACTTCCGCTTCTTCCTCTTCTATCTCTTCGATGGCACTCTGCTTGTCCTGTGGTATCCTGATCTCGTGAGATGGGGACCATTTTGGTCCCAGGATGACCGGCCGTATTTTTTCCATTTCATCGGGCTGTAGATCAAACGTGTGCATCATCTCATGGAGGGGAGCTCTGTGATTCTGGACATATCTTTTGGCTGCCCTCCGAGCCCTGAGCGCGAGCGGGTGTTCTCCTGGTAAGCACGCTATCCTGACCGCTGCTCTGTGTATGACCTTGGCTACTAGCAGCGGGAAAGGGTGCAGGTTCGCGTGCGCGTCCAGTGTGTCGCTGCGGTGGTGTTCATGGCTCCTGTTATGGTCAGAGCCGCTTGCCTCTGGATTCTCGCGAGCTTGTTTATAAACCCTTTGGTGCCCTTGTTGTATCTTGTGCCTGGTATTAGAAATATATCAGCGGCGTACAGCATTTTGGGCACGGCAACAGCGAGGTAGTATTGTCTCATGTGCTTAGCTGTGGATCCTTTCGTCATTTTCGTTAGCCTTCTGTATTGCGCGATGTATTTCTCTCCCTTCTTGAGCGCGTAGTTCGCGTGTTCTCTGAATCGCAGCTCTTGATCCAGGATGACTCCCAAGCACTTGTGGCCGTGGTTGGTTGGATGGTGTGTCGGCCTATTGTGATCGCTGGTCTCGCTGTGGGCCTGGTTTTGCCGGGCCTTCCAGGATCCTTCTCTCTCCTCCTGGTGAGTCCCATGAGGCCGAACTTGCTTATCTCGAAGGAGCAGTCATGCGTGTCGGCCCATTCTAGCGCGCCTGCCGTTCTGGTCATGATATCTCTGAGCTTGTCGAAGGCTTCTTGCAAAGTTGACCCTTCGGCCATGACGGTGGTGTCATCCACGAAACCCACACAATCCTCTCTGCTTCTACGGTTGGTTGTCTCTAGCAAGTCGGCGTTGTAATATTGGTACGCGATTGCTGACACCGGGCATCCTTGGTCCATGCCGCGTTGTACTTGTCTCGCCGGCGCCGTGTGGTCATCGAAGCTTACCACGGTGTTTCGGCCCTCCACCCTCCTGCGTATCCAGTTTGTGTATTCTGTGGGTATCCCTCGCCGCCTCATATTGTGTATCAGTCTATCCAGTACTATACTCGGAAAGGCACCTTTGATATCCAGGAAAAGTATCCCCATGACCCTTCCTCTCCTCCACGCGTCCTTGGTGGCTGACACTATGTGGTGCAGTGCGTCGGTGGTGGTGCGCCCTGGTCTGCACCCATAATGATTGCTGGGCAACAGCTGATGTCTTTCTGTCATCTTCACCAGGTCTTCAGCCACGCATGCCGATAGCACCTTGCCTATCGTGTCAAGGAGGGCTATGGGGCGATATGCACTCGGCGCCGTATAGTCCGGTTTGCCTGGCTTTCTCAGGACTTTGGTGACCGAATCTCGCCACTCCTTGGGGTATGTATCCAGACTAAAGGTAGCTCTGAACAGTGGGCCTAGGAGTGGGAGCAATACGTTAATGCAGCGCTTGATCACGACATTTGGGATACCGTTAGGCCCCGGGGCCTTGAAGGGGTTCAGTTTTTCGACCGCTCTTGTTATCTGGCGTCTGTGATGGGTTCGAAATCGAAAGCTGGCTCCGGATACTCGTAGTCAGCTGGGACTTCCTCCGTTCCAGCCCTTACTTCCGGAAAGAAGTTGTCGTAAAGAACTTGTGTCTTTTGTTCGTTCGTCGCTGCCACGCACACCGTCCCGTCCTCTCGCCTCGCCCTGAGGATTGGTATCCTCGCTCTGCCGCCATCTGATGCATCCGCCGACGCGTATCTATGCGCTGTCCATACTGTTTTCATGTCGACCTCCTCCAGGAACGCATCCCAGTGCTCTCGTTTCGATTTCTCGATGGCGTTTGCATACTGGTTCCTGGCTGTCCTGTAGTCGTCGTGGACTTTGTCTGTTGGGTCTCCCCTTCGAGCGTACGATTTTCTACCGATCTTTCTGGTCTCTGTTCGTGTGCGAGTCAGCTCGGCCGACCACCATCTCTTCATGTATGGAGATGGCTTAGTTTTGGGAACCACCTCCTCTACCGTCTGAGCGATGGCTGTCGTGACCGCTCTGAGCTGCCTTCGAACTCTAGTGCGCTTGTCGGTTCTGCTTCTGCTGTGCTGTTTTTGAGTCGCTCTTGGAGGTGCTTGTTGAAGTCTTCCCAGTCTACCTGTCTGTAGTTCGCTCTCGGTACGTACGCGATTGTGTCCGGGGTGATGTCGATGACTGTGTCCACGGGAAGGTGATCACTCTTGGCGGGCTGTGCTCAGGTACTGTGTCGCAGCTCAATATGGTTTGTATCATGTCTGTGGAGACGAACACATTGTCAGTGCGTGTGTAATTTCCAGTCGACATAGCTCTCAGCGTTGGTGTTCCTTTCGGTAGCACCATCTGCATGTCATGATCTGCAACTGCGTTGAGCAGTATCTGTGCTTCGTCCAAATTGCTTCGAGTGAATAGGTGTGCGTTCCTATCCTCGTCCCATATTGGATGGTGCCTGTTAAAGTCCCCCACCATATCACCCCTTCGACGTTTTCCTGCTGCAGTGCTCGCTCCTAGCGCTTTCCTGTAGGTGTTCCTGTAATGATTTTATAGTGTCAGAGTGTGTACAATCACAGTATATGTTGTATATGAGCACGACACCGGTCTCTGTTTTTATCTTTGCTGCCGTGATGTCCGGCGTGCCTACTTCTATCGCTGCCCACGCCTTGGTTGCTATGCTTTTGTTGACCAGTATCATCATCTTGTTCTTTTGCTTCTGTCTCGGTAATGTGCTTCTGGGTATATGGAGTACCAGTGAGGCGAGGCTCGAGCATTCCCTAGAAAATCGATGTAGGGTTCTTGTATGGCTATGATGTCGAACTTTTCCGGGTGGCAGCAAGCTAATAGATCTGCTGTTGCCGTAAGTGACTTGTTCACGTTCTGTTGTCTAACTCGCAAGTATCGTCTGTTTTCGTTTTCTTCGTTCATCCGCGGTATAGGTCGTGGGTGTCGTCGTCTTGTTGTCGCTCCTCTGTCTGGCCCGGCCTAAGCCGTACTCGTCTAGTCGTCTCTGCCTGCTCTGCTGGTTATCCACCCCTGATCTGGTGCCCTGTAGGTGGGTTTCCGCCTCTGTTGTGTCTGCCCTGCTGCCGCCTTCCTCCACCCTCGTCCCTGTGGTGCCATTGGTTCGCTTCGTGGTGCCGTCCCGTATTTGTGTGTGCTCCTACTCTTCTCATTGTTTCTTCCGTCGTTCCTTCTTCTTCCGCTACGCCTTGCTGTTCCCATGTCCATGGGTTGTCGTTTGGGAAGTACTTGTAGGTGTGCTCCGGGTCAGCTCTCTCGATCGTTCGGCATGTCGCTTCGAATACTGGGCACGTGCGGTCCCATGATGCATGGCCGTGTTTGTCGCAGCTTGTGCATTTGAATTTAGCTGGTTGTGTCTCTTCGCATTGTGCCGTCCTGTGATTTTCCCCGCATGTGCCGCATGTCTCCGGTCCGCTACACTCCGCCGCTATATGCCTTGTGTTGTATCTTTGGCATTTTAAGCATCTCCTCGGCTCCCTTCTCATCCTTCTAGCCCATGCCCTTTTGCCCGCTATGATTATGCCGTCTCTTATGCTCAAGTTGGCCACCTCCGTTGTCGTGAATTTGGCGATAAGGTGCGCCGATCTTTGTCCCTCCGATCTTCTGTGGGCCGGTTTGATCCACTTGGTTGATATTATGGTGTCCGTCGGTAAGCCAGACTCTCGTTCAATCTTTCTTAATTCTGCTAGGGCATTTGGTGAGTGTGAGAGTGGTGCGTATTCGATGATTACCGATACTGCTCGATCCTTGATAACCGCTGTCCTGCTGAATTTTTCCAGAAATCGCCCCTTGTGCTCTTGTAGCCATTTCGCGGCCCCTGGTGTGCGCAGCTCGAACACTATCCCACCGTTCACTAGTTTTTTGGCTCCTATGAAGCATCCGTATTCGAGCTCATCTGGCATTTCGATTTGTTCCACTGCCTCGTTTGCTTTGGCTACCAGCTCCTGCTCTGTGAGATCCGCTAGCATGTTCTGCTCACCTCCCGTTTCCCTGTCTATCAGAAGTTGCCTTTCCCTGGCTCTGGCTCTTGCCAGGGTGTTTGGATGCGAGAGAGGTACGTTACCTTTCAGCGCAGTCGCATATGTCATCCCTCCTGGTCCTTGCTCCCTGACTGTTCCTGCGTTTTGTATCTGTCCTTGCGCTTCGTCGAACCGCCTGACTATCCCCTGTACTGCCATCCGCGCCTCCTCTGTTAAGTTAAACGCCATGTCGGCCGCCTCTTCAACCTTGCCCACCACTTCTCTTAGCGTTTCGCCCACTTTCTGCGCCATCGTTTCTGCTAGTTTTCCTGCTGCCTCCTCCAGCATCAAGATAGCTACAGCTCTGGCCCCTTCCTGCAGTGTCTTTCCCGACATCCCATGTGCTACAGAGAGGAGTGTATAGCTGAGCAGCTCCGCTGTCAGCGGCTCTTCCTTGGTGAAGAAACCGTTTTTGTCCATGAAGGTTCGGGCTGCTTCCTTTGTGCGTATTGCTGCATACGGGTCCGACAACAATTCGGCTCTGGTCTTGTTGTTTCCCTGCTGGTTGCTGGATCGCGTTCGGGTCTGTGACGCCGTGGGCATCGTGGGTCCATGCTGGGCGGCATTGACCCTTTTTCTTTGGTTCGGTACTTTAGAGCTACTACTAGTGTTTGCTAGCAGTGCTCTGTGTGCCTTTTGTAGCGTTTTTTGGGTGATTTGGAGTGTTTTGAAAATTTTCGTTGTTGTGGTAGGCGTGAGAAAATTCTCAATTTCTAACTTGTTCACTATATTCAAGTCCATCCCAGCATCCTGAGATGCATACATTCAACTATCCAAGTCACCGAGCCTTCTGTTTCACCTGAGCTGAGATCATGTTAAGACCCATTCCAGAGTCTGGACCCGAGGCCTCAGCCTTGGCTCTCGCTCAGGAACCCTTCTTGGCTTAACTCAGGTTCCCATCAGTTCATCATTCACCCTGACTTCCTTTCCTAGATAATCCTGTTCCATTTCTTATGATCATCCGTCTACCCTTCTTCCTGCTTGATACGGGCATTGATGCCCTCTTTCCCTTCCTTGCAATTAGTATATAAACCCTCCCCATGTACACTAAATCCTCAGTTCTGATATTGACTTAGATCCTCATATCTTCCTCTTCTCTGTCTGATCTCATTTCCGAACTTTGGCTTGAAGCCAAATCCATTCCCGTATCTGTTTCCTGAAATTAGGGCGGAACAATGTAGTGGGCGCAACCTACAAAGTTGAAGCCAAGCCCTCTGTTCCCAAACCTCGGCTGAGTCTTAAGTACAACTTACGTTCTTAACAGTATATCAGAACTCTCCCCACAGAGTTGTTTGATATGCCTATTACTAGATCTTTGTAAGAGTGTATATCTTATAGCCTTGAGTCACAAGGGCAAATGGAACTTGACCAAGATGTGGTTATTCCGTGTGCTACGTAGTGACAGTGTAAGGTAAGATCTGGGGACCCGCTGCGTGGTTCCCATGCAAGAACTATACAGTGATTAGCTAAGCTAGTCCAGTAGCACGCATTGCCTTAAGGGTAATGCAGGTAAATATGATACTTACACCTCCCCCTCTATAGACAACTCAGAACTCCTCATAGATGGACCTGGTGAGGTCCTCGGAGCCCACATCTAACATGGGAATGTCGGCGTATGGAGCTGGCAGTGGGCGCAGGTCCGTCGGGAGATCCGGGCTGTTGGCGGGGACATGGGGCAGGGAGTTGATACCCATGTCCTGCCGAAAGGTCGCTTCGGCTAGGTCATGGGCTGACGAGGGGCCACAAGTAACAGCTAGCTCATGGTCTAGCTGTGCCCAGGTGGCCGTTGTCGCCACTGCAGCCATGATTGCCGCCTTGTGGTGGTCCTGCAGGGCTGCCCGTCGCAGCTTCTCCTGCCCTATTTGGGCAGGTTCACTGAAAGTCGTCCCGGATAGGTTGCGCTGGACGAATAGTTCGATCCGAGGCGCTCTGTCCCGGGTCACGCTGCCGTATCTGTGTAGGGGAACGGCTGCTCAACCAGCCCTAGTCTTTTCTTTTTGTCTTGACAACATGTAAAAACACATTTGAAGAATTAACAGTATCTGTATGCTGTTAATATAACTGGGGAAAGGCTTTTCAAACATTCCTCTAGTTATCTTATATTTTTCCTTATTTTTCCAAAGTCTCCATGGCTCAAACTACCATTTTTCTGTCATTACAGAGTTGTGGATCCTCTAGCACCCACAACTCTGTTCCGGGCGCTCGATTTTAAACTCCGCCGGGCACCTCGGCGGTGGCCATATTTTCGGACTTATGGTCACCCAAGCACCCACAAGTCCGGCAGGATGGCTCTCTCCAGCTGAGTGTCAAGATTGGTTTTTAGGTGTTAATATCGTGTATTAGTGAACACAGCGAATGCCCGAATAACTTGTGCGAATAAGTATGCCGTTTGGCGAATAGGTGAACCGATGAATGTTCACGAAACAAGAGGGTTGCCTGAACGGGGCTCGCCCTACCTACAGTCGTAGCGAAATAGCTCGCAGCACTTGACGACGTAACGTACAAGATATCGCAGAAGGGCCGTCTAAGTTTCGACGGTCCCTTCGCTGGCGAAGGTGCTCCTTCAGAGCCCTTCGCCAACAGCACAGAAAATGGTTCGAAGGCTAAGGTAACGAAGATGAAGTATGAGAACTCCCCAGTGATGCCTAAGTCCTTGGCTGGTTGAAGATAGAAATCTTCAAGGAGAGGCTCAAGACAATGATCGCAGCGAGGTCAAGTTTGCACAAGATGGACGACGTATGATAATTGAACTGGGGAATCTACATACGAATGTAAACTACTTATATCGAATGCTCGTAAGGTAACAGCGAATAGGAAAGAGGCCGTTACAAGTCAGGGTTGGATAGGGTGTGCAGCCATGATACAACATAGATGAGATAAACATACAATAGAATGTGAGAAGAGGGAGAATATGAAACGACGGAGAGTAAAGGTGGCGAAGGCACTTATGGACAAAACCATGTCTTGGGACCCGCATACATACCACCCTGCACGGACTCTTGGTCTACTGGGTTGATTCTGCATGGCCTATGGAGGGATGTCCTGCGAACATGCTTTGACCATACAAACGCCCAATGGGGTTGGATTAAGAAGACGATGGGTTAATGATGAACCATCATGCCGGGTGAATGGTATCAATCGTGTTTTTGATGGTGTGCCTGCTGGCGAATGATGTGAGCAGCGAATATCCGTTCCGCAAAATGCAAGGAAGGGCGAAAAGAGGTGACATAGGGAGGAGAGGGAGGTGGAGGGCGAAGCCGAGTGAACACTGAGGGGAGTAGCGAAAGGGAAAATGGGGTACCAAGGTGCAGGAAATGCACAGGTCATGGCAACCCAACTATTCGAACACCATCGGAAGAGGGTCGAGCAGAGGAGTGGTAGTCCCCGTGATGACTGCCGAGTTAGTCCCAGGACGTCGATCGTGCATTTGGCGGCGCGGCTATGGTAATTGGCACGAACCGCAAGAGTTGGTTGCCGAACATAACAATGGTGATCGGAACGAACACGAAGGTGGTGAGAAAATAGGAAAACTGAGCTTCTGAGTATAGAGATAAACACGTCATGACACTGAGTCCCAAACAGTTGCTATATGCAGCCATGGCAACTGTGCAGCCTGTTTGGCTCCACCAAACAATGGGGATCATGGTCAGTCTATTGGAGCTGTACTACTGTGAGCTCAGACGTTCAGAGGTGCGTGAACGGCTGTATTATACCTGTACTACTGTGAGCTGTAGTACAGGTGATGGTGGTAAGTGAGAATAGTAGTAGACGAGTGAGTGGGATGATTTTACCTCAGTGTTCAGAGGTGCATGAATGGCTGAGGAAAGGTGCGAATATCGGGGTTTGAATGGGAAGTACTAACACGTCAGTGGGTCCATGTAACATGTATGGTATATGACAT
>WHVA01001021.1:0-15216 GCA_015179125.1 Gautieria morchelliformis | reverse complement strand
TCGCACCACCTCCGTCCGCGCACTCCTGCGCACACACACGCATGACGCCACCCGTCACCTCCGCTCGCACCACCTCCGCGTGCACTACCTGCACACACCACGCGACGACGCCGCGTCACTCCACTTGCACACCTCCGCGCGCACTACCTGCACACTACCTGCACGCACACGGCGTGCACCACGTGCGACGACGCCCGCCGCCGTCACCTCCGCGGCACCACCTCCGCGTGCACTACCTGCACCCTGCACGCACGCGACGACGACGCCGCTGTCACATCCGCGCGCACTACCTGCCACACACGCGACGACGACGCCGTCACCTCCACATGCACCACCTCCGCGTGCGCACTACCTGCCCACACACGCGATGACGCCGCCGTCACCTCCGCTCGCACCACCTCCGGCGCACTACACTACCTGCACGCACACGGCGCGCACCACCTCCGCGTGCACAACGCGCACATGCGACGACGACGCCCGCCGTCACATCCGCGCACACTACCTGCCCGCACACGTGAATGACGATGCCGTCACCTCCATGTGCACCACCTCCGCGCACATACCTGCACGCCATGGCCACGGCCACCTCCAGGCTCCAGCTCGACCACCATCCCCGCGCGCTGCCTGCCTGCGCATGATGTGCACCACACGCCACGTGCCCCGTGCACATGCGAAACAACCAACCTCCCAGCGTCACCTCCCTCCATGGGCACCACCTCTACCCGCCCTTTGCGTGCGCACGTGACGATGACCCGCGCACTGCCTCCCTCCATGCGCACCACCCTCCCGCGCACTGCCTGCCCACGCATGACGCGCACCACACGCCATGCCCCCCATGCACATGCGACAATGATCCTAATTTTATGGGTATCTGTTCCCAATCTATATTCTCTGAACTGAATAATGCGCCCAATGATTGCCATTCAGTTAGATTGGTTGAATACCCCGGTGGCGCCAGTCCAACCAGTACTGGGGGACGGTATAAATTCGTGGATAACATCTACACGGCTCCGCATTCATCCTTCTGATCCTTTCGCCAACCGTCATAACACGCCCTACTTACAATCCACGGTCATTACCATGATGCACTCCTTTGTCCTCCTTGCCATCGCCACCTCTGCGTTTGTGCTCCCTGCACCCCCTGCGCCCTCTGTGAGTCTGCCTCCTTGCTTTCTTGCTCCCTCGCTGTTTCCTTGCACGTGATGACATCGTCGCCGCGTCCTCCACCGTGACGCTGCAGCCGCCTGACCTCCACCGACACCCCTGTGCGTGCACATGCAATGCTTGAAGATATTTAGCATGTAACATTTTCTTATATTTTCAATTTTAATGGAAAAAATGAAATATGAAAATTAAGTCTTAACCAATGTGGCAAGCTTAGCTATACATAAAAATACTCTGTCAACATAGATGGATAACACAAGAACTAATACAATAGATTGCACAAAAGAAAATGCGACGGCGCAAACGGCCACCGTGCATGGCGGTTTTCAAACACCGCCTGCGATCGATCAATCGTATGTGCGCATCCACCACCATGTCGTCTGCCAGCCTCCAACCTCCAGATCAAATTGAACAAAAGGCAAGTGCCCAAATTGTACTCCCATGATATGTATCTGACCAATCTCATTCCCTAGATCCTAGAGGAGCAAACCCGGCTAGGCTGGAGCAAGAGACCTGGGCATCTGATGCTAACAATATAGATGACTGGTCCAAGCTGCCTTGAGGACTTTCCTGAAGAAAAATCAAAGCTTGAAGATGTTGCAGATGCAATAGCCAGGCGTAATATTACTGACAAAACTCAGGCTGGACATCTTCGGTGAGTTGATGGGCTCCTGCAGAGTGTAAATGATATAACTCACCATTGACTTAAGTATTGTTCGTGCCTTTGTCAAGTTTATGCTGGAGGGAACCCCAATTGGACCCCTGAGGTCAATTCCCAATCTCCCTTTGATGTGCGATCATTCATCACCAAAAAATGTGGGCCAATCGCAGACGGTTGTGAAGGAAAAAAGGTATTTCAGTCTCACCATTGTAGTTCAGTTAGCTTGAAACTGATTCAGTTTACAGTTTGCTACTGCTGTCCATCCGTGCTGCCCTCACCTACTTCTACAAGACACTTCACCCTGAAGAAAATGTGACGGAATGGCGAGTAGATAGGAACTTGGCTACTTGGTGAGGATGACCTTCTTACCCATGGACATCAGCTAAGCTTTCCTACAGTGATGGTCTTCCCACTCGCTCTCCAATCGTCTCCCAGTTTATGATTGGCCTTGAGAAAACCAAGGCAGCAGTGGGTGAGACCTCACAGTCAGCTAGGGCCTTAACATTGGAAGACATGCACAGCCTGCATCAGCTGTGCCTGGAGGAGTGGTCTCTCAGTTGCTGAGCGTCAGTGGGGTGTGGTTCGATATGTAAGCAATGCATTTATAACCAGTTTTCAGTCCTGATCTGAATATGTATCCCCTCACAGGCTACTTATCTTCTTGCATGGCTACTGCTGCTTCGAATTGAAGAAGCCGTTCATTTGACATTTGAGAGCATTGATTTCCATCCTGGTGAACGTATGTGACAGTCACTAGTATCACCCATAAAGTCTGACATCTTCCTGCTACAGGCTGCTACTATGATATCAAGCTTGTCACTCGGAAGTCAGCCCAGACTGGTGTCACTCATACTTGGCGCCTATATGCAAATGATGCTGATGTTCAGATATGTCCCATTCATGCACTTCTGCGTTTGGCAAGGCTCTACGGGCCTGAAATACCCTGCACTGGCCCACTGTTCTTGAAAGTCAACTCTTCAGGTGGTGTGTTGCACAATGAGCCCTGGTATGTGTTTCTATACTGTCCTTGGTCCTCATTCCTAAGCCTTTGCTTTTTTCCCCCCCTTAGACTGGGGCCATTGTTAGTCGTTCACTGACAAAGGACATGCAGAGCTTGGGTTATCGTAGCTGGGCACTCTATGGGACACATTCCTTCCGCCGTGGAGGCTGCCAATATCGCCTCAAGCACTGTCAGTGGACTGTTGGCATGCTAGTGTCAGGGGACACCCTGTTTTCCATTTCCGTTCCGACTCCATTTCCGAGACGCTTCCGATTCCGATTCCATCTCCGCCTCCGCTCTCGGAAATGATTCCGCTTCTGGGAGAACTTCCACCAGTTCTGTTCGCCTTCCCAGTTCCACTCCAATTTCCGAGTTCCACCCTCGGAACAGTGTCGGAAATCAAGCGACTCGCGTAATAGGTGACATCAGGGTCGATCAAGGGTCAGGGAGGTGCAGGGTTGATGGCGGGTGCCAAGTGTTGTCCCTGGCTGCGCAGCGTAGTATAATACGGGCTCGCTGACTTGGGGGTCCTTAGACTTTTCTCTTTGGATTTCCCCTTGTCAGGTGAGAATCCCCTCTCTTGTATGCTCTGTTCATTTATACAGACTTTGGATTTCCCCTTGTCAGTTGTGTGGTAGTGTGATCTCCACAACTAGCCAGGGTTGCCCTTACAGCAGAAAGTCTCTCCCATAGAGGACCGGCGGTCGTACTGCGTGTCGCAGCCGCCATAGGTGCGTTCGGAATCGGAGACAGCGACTCGGAGATCGCAACCTCTTCCGCACAACAGCGTACGACAGCCCTTCTTCTTACGTCGAGCTCCCAACCCCGGAAATCCCGTCCCACATTTCTCCTTCCGACATGGATCCGGACGATCGTCTTCGGAATATGGAGGAGGAATTGACGCGGAACCGGATGAAGACCGACGCGATTGAAACAGCCTTACAAGCGATTTTGGCTAAGTTAGATATTCCCACAGGTGGTGGAAATGAAATGTTGGATGATCCGGATTTCGGAAAAGCGGAACTAGCGGAGGAGAGAAAGTCCGCGAAGTTAGCAAAGGTCAAACCCGCAACTCCGGCGGACTTTGACGGAGATCGGGAGAAGGGACGCGCATTCTTCAACACATGCAGCATCTACTTCGCATTGTCGGAGACCTCTTTCCGAACGACCAGGCTCGGATTCACTGGGCATTGTCCTTTTTCAAGTCGGACCGCGCATCCCGTTTTGCAAACAAGGTGATCCGACATGAAGCAAAGGGCAAGGGGAACTACTTCCGAGACTGGGACGCCTTCGAGAAAACATTTTCCGACCAGTTCTGCCCGAAAAATGAGCAGCTCACAGCCCTTACGAAGCTCGAGGGGACCAGCTGGTACCAGGCCAAGGATCCGGTCGATGACTATATCGATCGCTTCCAGGAGCTCATCGACCTTGCGGAGTATGATGACGACAGACGATCGTCATCAAATTCCGACGAGGACTCGATCCGACACTCCAGAACCAAGTTGCGCTGCTTGGGGATGGAGCTCCGGACTTTGATGACCCGGAAGGGTGGTACCAAGCTGCACAGAGGGTGTCCGGAACAGGGAAGCAAATGAGGCCTTCGTGGAGACGAGCCGGAATATGACGCGCAGTTCCACTCATCCTACTCCACCTGTGCCAAAATCCGGAAGCGCATTCATTCCCATGCGGAACGTATTTCCACGCTTTCTCCGCCCGCTCCTATTAGGAACCATAGCCCTCCTCCCTCGAAGAGTGGCCCTGCCCCGATGGATGTTGACCGCATGCGCGGAAAAGGCCGCGGAACTATCACCTGCTTCCGATGTCAACAACCAGGCCACTATGCCCGCGAGTGCCCCCAAGCATTTGACATCCGGCTTATGACCACAGAGGAGAAACACGAGCTCCTTCCAGAGTTCCTCGCACTTGCGGACATAAGCAGAGTGCCTACTGCGGAAGGAGTTTCCGAAAATGCGGAACATGGCGCATCGGAAGCGGAAGATGCGTCGGATTTTGTGACGCGCAGCGGGTGAGATGTGTGTCCCTGCTGCCTGTACATAACCGGTTTGCCTGTCTTGAAGTAGAGAATGAAAAGCCCCGACTCCCCTCACTTCATACAGACCCACCGGATAAAGTCACACAAAAGCCAAATCCGACACCCCGTCCATCCCGCATCCGCCCTTGGGAGAGACGCCTTCCGAAGCGCTATGTCATTGCTGCCACCCCTGGCCCCAAGTCACTAGTCATTAAGGTAGAGATCCAGACGACAGATACGGCGGAAGTCAAATCCGGACCCGCCCTTGTCGATTGCGGGGCCACTGGTCAGTTTATGGACCGGGACTATGTGGAACGGAACCGACTGACGACGCGGAAGTTGCAACGTGCAATCCCGGTGTTCAATGTGGATGGAAGCCCCAATGAGGCAGGGTCCATCACGGAGATAGTGGACACAATTCTCCGCTACGATGGACACTCGGAACGCACTTCCTTCGCTGTCACCAGCCTGGGGAAGCAAGACATCATCCTTGGGTTTACCTGGCTTCAAGAGCACAACCCGGAGATCAATTGGCAGACTCGGAAGGTACTGATGAGTCGATGTCCAGCCAAGTGTCACATGTGCCGGTCGGAAGCGCGGAAGGAGCACCAGGAGCAGCGGAAGACCGAACGGCTCATACAGACATGTCGTTCCGGCCCCCATCCACTGCTTGCAGAAGAAGACTCGGAAGCGGAATTTGACCCGGATCCCCCTTCCAAGTCCGATTCCGACGTCATCCGACTCGGCCTGGAAGACGCTCTGATGGAAGGGGAGCGCTTGCTGTACGTAAACCTTCCGCCGGAGGCGGAACACATCCGCGCCACCGGAAATATTTCGCAACGCCTTGCTGAAGCCTCTAAGAGGTATGATAGAGTGGAGGCGGAAATTCCGGAGTACCTGCGGGAGTTTGAGGACGTCTTCTCCAAGGAGTCGTTTGATGCCCTGCCTCCGCGGAAACTGTGGGACCATGCCATCGAGTTGGAGCCTGGGTCGAAGCCCACCAACTGCAAGGTCTACCCGCTGTCACCCAAGGAGCAGGTAGAGCTCGATGCATTCCTTGCGGAAAATCTCCGTACAGGGAGGATCCGCCCCTCCAAGTCACCCATGGCATCTCCGGTGTTCTTCATCAAGAAGAAGGACGGCTCGCTCAGACTTGTGCAGGATTACCGGGCCTTGAATGCGATCACGATCAAGAACCGGTACCCCATTCCGCTCATTTCCGAATTGATCACACAACTCCGCGGGGCGAAGTACTTCACCAAGCTGGATGTCCGCTGGGGCTTCAATAATGTCCGGATCCGGGAGGGAGATGAGTGGAAGGCCGCATTCCGCACCAACCGAGGACTCTTTGAGCCACAGGTCATGTTCTTTGGCCTCACCAACAGTCCTGCCACGTTCCAGACAATGATGAATGACATTTTCCGTGACATGATAGCAGAAGGGGTTGTCTGCGTCTACCTCGATGACATCCTCATCTTCACAAAAACAATGTCCGAACATCGGGAAGTCGTGCGGAGAGTGCTGGAACGACTCCGGGAGTACAACCTGTGTCTCAAGCCGGAAAAGTGCGAATTTGAGCGGACGCGGATAGAGTATCTTGGGGTGATCGTGTCGGAAGGAAAGGTGGAAATGGACCCCGTCAAGGTTTCCGGTGTGTCGGATTGGCCGGTGCCGCGGAACAAGAAGGAAGTCCAGTCCTTCATTGGGTTTGTCAATTTCTACCGGCGGTTCATCAAGGACTTCTCCTGCCACGCCCGTGCCCTCTTCGACCTCACCAAGAAGGAGGTTGGATGGCGGTGGGGAGAGCCGGAACGGGCCTCCTTTGACAAACTCAAAGAGCTGATCACTTCCGCCCCGGTCCTGATCTTTCCCGACGACTCTCGCCCTTACCGAGTGGAGGCGGATTCTTCCGACGCAGCTACCGGAGCGGTCTTGTCGCAACAGTCATCGGAAGAAGGTGGGGGGTGGCATCCGATTGCCTTCTTCTCTAAGAGTCTCAGTCCGGTCGAGCGGAACTACGAGATCCATGACAAGGAGATGCTGGCAATCATCCGAGCGCTGGAGGAGTGGCGACACTTCCTCGAGGGTGCTCTATGCCCATTTGAGATCTGGACAGACCACAAGAACCTTGAGTATTTCCGCACGTCTAAGAAGTTGAACCGACGACAAGCACGGTGGTCCCTACACCTGTCCCGGTTTGACTTCATGCTCCACCACCGCCCCGGCCGCACCATGGGCAAGCCCGATGCCCTATCCCGCCGTGCGGATCATGGAAGTGGAAGCGGAGACAATGCGGATATGACACTGCTCCGCCCAAGTCTCTTTGCAATCCGCGCCCTAGAAGGAGTGACTGCAGTTGGAGCGGAAGCGGAAATGCTCCGGGACATCCGGAGACAGTATCGGAATGGAGAGAAGGAGGAGTCGGTGGTGAAGGCAGTGGAGGAACTTCGGAAAGGGCACTCACGGTCTGTATGGGCAGCGGAATGGTCGGAACGGGATGGGCTGCTCCACTTCAGAGGCAAGGTCTACGTTCCAGATGGGGCGGACCTCCGCCGCCGCATCGTGTCCCAGCACCATGACACACGGGTCGCTGGGCATGCTGGCAGGTGGAAGACGCTGGAGTTAGTGGCTCGGAATTACTGGTGGCCTCAGATGTCCCGCTACATTGGACAGTACGTGAAGACATGTGACCTTTGTCTCCGAACCAAAGCGCAATGACATCCACCCGTCGGAGAACTTGTTCCGCTCCCGATTCCCGAATCCCGCTGGGACACCATCAGCGTCGACTTCATTGTTGAACTCCCAGAGTCTCATGGCTACGACGCGATCATGAACGTCGTGGATTCGGTAAGCAAGGTGTCCCACTTCATTCCGACGCACACGACGATCACAGCCCTCGGAGCGGCCCGCCTGTTCCTTGCCCATGTCTGGAAGTTGCATGGGCTCCCGAAGCAAGTTGTTTCCGACCGAGGTCCGCAGTTTGTCGCGGAACTGACTCGGGAGCTCTACCGCCTGCTCGGCATAAAGCTAGCTACCACCACGGCGTACCATCCGCAGGGTGACGGACAGACGGAACAGGTCAATCAGGAGTTGGAGCAATATCTCCGCCTCTTTGTCAATGAGAGGCAGGACGACTGGGATGAATTACTTCCGCTGGCGGAATTCCAATACAACAACCATGTCCATTCCGCCACACAACAGACTCCCTTCATGCTCGACTCCGGACGACACCCGCGGATGGGCTTCGAACCACGCCAGGCTGAGTCCCGACTCGAGACGGTCAATGAGTTCCGAGACCGCATGGACTCCACCCTTTCGGAAGCCAAGTCGGCCCTTGCAAAGGCCAAGGATGACATGGCGAGGTACTACAACCAACGCCGGGTTCCTGCCCCAGAGTACCAAGTTGGAGACAAGGTGTATCTAGATGCAAGTGACATCTGCACCACACGCCCTTCACAGAAGCTTGCCCACCGCTACCTTGGGCCCTTCACAGTGACGCGGAGGGTTGGACGGAATGCATACCGCCTGCGACTTCCGATGTCCATGTCCCGCCTCCACCCCGTCTTCAACGTGGCGAAGTTACTCCCTATGCTTGAGGACCCAATTCCAGGTCGGAAGGCTCATCCGCCACCTCTGCCAGAGATTGTAGATGGGGAGGAGCACTATGTGGTGGAACGGATCCTGGACAGCCGGTTTGTGCGAGGACGACTCCAATTCCTCGTGAAATGGGAAGGGTATGGGTACGAAGAGAATTCGTGGGTCCCGGAGCAAGATGTTTCCGCCTCGGACAAGCTCGGGGAGTTCTATAGGACACATCCCGGTGCCCCTCGCCGGATCCGCTCGTTGGCATTTCAATCCCTCGTGTCCCGTGCTTCGAGGACGCAGCACGCTAGAGAGGGGGTGATGTCAGGGGACACCCTGTTTTCCATTTCCAGTTCCGACTCCATTTCCGAAGACGCTTCCGATTCCGATTCCATCTCCGCCTCCGCTCTCGGAAATGATTCCGCTTCTGGGAGAACTTCCACCAGTTCTGTTCGCCTTCCCAGTTCCACTCCAATTTCCGAGTTCCACCCTCGGAACAGTGTCGGAAATCAAGCGACTCGCGTAATAGGTGACATCAAGGGTCGATCAAGGGTCAGGGAGGTGCAGGGTTGATGGCGGGTGCCAAGTGTTGTCCCTGGCTGCGCAGCGTAGTATAATACGGGCTCGCTGACATTGGGGGTCCTTAGACTTTTCTCTTTGGATTTCCCCTTGTCAGGTGAGAATCCCCTCTCTTGTATGCTCTGTTCATTTATACAGACTTTGGATTTCCCCTTGTCAGTTGTGTGGTAGTGTGATCTCCACAACTAGCCAGGGTTGCCCTTACAGTCTCCCTGTCAATGTTGTCTTTGCCGGGTGAAAGTTTCGAATTCTCATTTTCGTCTCCGCTTCCCTGCCCATTTCCCTGCCCTCTATCACCAGTCCCTTGACATTGAGTCACGACTATTCCTTCGCGGTCCCCGCTTCAGCTCACTTCCTCTGTCGCCAGCCTTCCCAGACGGTGAATATTGAGAACCTGAGGCGCCTCAGACCTCATTCCCGCCTTCTCCATCACCTCCACTCAAGTAGTTTTTCTCCAGAGTGGTACATTGTTCTTGCTTGTTCCCCAACAGTGAAATTTTATCTTCCGCTGTTGTTTGCCCTCTGCCGATCAAACACCTGAGGCCTTTTAAATTCCACAGAGCATATATATCATGTGTCCCCTTCATATCTGGACACCGCTACTTATCATTCAGCATGCCAAAAATGCACGTTCAACCTATCGATCATACTGAGTTGTTTGTCCTCGTGCAACCACCTGAACACTCCCAAATTCTTGAGATATATACAACACCCGCAGTAGATTTGGGTCCACACCGAAGTACCGGGAAACTATGGTCTAAACTCTCTATACACTCTATATTGGCCCAACCGAGATACCGTATATACACAC
This sequence comes from Gautieria morchelliformis, assembly GCA_015179125.1. Classification (NCBI taxonomy): domain Eukaryota; kingdom Fungi; phylum Basidiomycota; class Agaricomycetes; order Gomphales; family Gomphaceae; genus Gautieria; species Gautieria morchelliformis. The sequence goes on along the minus strand of WHVA01001021.1, from coordinate 5,387 downwards.
AGTGTATAAGTGCCGCAAATCCCTCCCACCAGATTCCCCGAGTCTGTGGCGGATTCCCAGAAACACAACCGTTCCCGCATTGATAGAATCAAACCATATGCGTCTTATATTTATTTCTTGCCATTTTTCATCAAGCAGAGCTTCTCAGTCTGTCACGGTAATCTTCATGAGCATACAGTTGGTGACTGATGGAAAGAAACCAGCTGATGATGCACAAAGGGAACTGGAAGATGCAGCCTACCAACTGTGCATTCGTAGATATTCCCTCGGTCTTCGTATTGACATGACGCCTGGCGTCCTGCTTATGCCTGAAGGTCTCCCCACTGTAAGAAGGCTGTCAGTTGCTTATGGCTTGGCGTGGCTGGGATGGTCGTACCAGCTGCACTTGAAGGGTTTCAGCTCCTAAGGTGGATGCGGCGAATCTGAGAGGGGGCCTGTCGCCTCATATCGAAATAACTTCGGTGTGAACAAGTTGGATGAGTAGAATGTGGCGTGAGAATGGTGCTAATAATGTACCCTTCGAGGTCAAATGCCCTTGTGGAGCCGGCCTGGATGAAGTTGTGCTGATCGGGGCAATATCCAGGCGTTACGGCAGGGGCAAACCAGGGGACAGTTTGCCGGAGACTTGGGGCACGGAACCGCCATGGGGAACATAAGTAAGAGTTGTGATGTACTCCGTGGTCACGTCATATATGGTATCAGTGATGACTAGTGATATGGAATACTAGATACACGACCCACCAACGGCTTTCTCCTCTGTCCGTGTTGGGGGCTGCAGTGAGGCCAAGGAGTACCATTGAGTCTGGCACTCTGCAATGTTTGACAGGTCAGAAGCTACATACAGATGATTTCTTGGCCTGTGTTGGAACCACACATTATGGGGACATCCACGGGAAATGTGAAGGATGTTCCGGGCATTCTCTGGAAAACAGTAAGACAAAAATACTGCAGCATGCTCACATTAGCGGGAATGCAAGGCATGAATGAATATATAAGTACACAACCTGAAAACAGGAACGATATATCGAGCAGCGCAAGACGAACCTTGCGCTGGACCTGATCCAAGCTTGCTTCTTATGTAGCTCAGCTGTCGTGGCTGTTGAAGCTCTGGAAGGGTGGCATATACATAATTCTGACTGAGTCGTGGTGTAATAGGCAATGTGGAAGGGATGAGTGGATGTGACGTGTCTTTAGGGGGGTTTTTTTTTTTTTTTTTCATCATTTTATTCGACCGCAGGCTGCGTGCCTATGATGGTCATTACACGGTTTCTACCTACAGTGAGCATGGGCCTTTCCCCTCTCTCCCTGGGCCTCCCAGCTCTCTGCATCCTCGCGCTGATGGCTGCACCAACGATGGGTCCATCCCCCCATAGGCCCACCTCCCTTGGAGGTGTTTGCCATCCCGTGCTGTTGGTGAGGTGAGGTAAGTGCTCTCTCCTTTCTGTTGGTTTCATGTGGGTGGGTCTAGCGTCGTAAGTGCTTGGCCGCCGAAGCGGGCTGGCAAGACAAAAGGAGCACTGCAGCCATAGGTAGAAGGGGGCCACACCAGGTGGTCTTGAGCAATCTTGAGGTGTTGCTCGTGGGCCGTCCAGCTTCATCCTGTTGCGTTGAGTCCAGATTTTGTCTGTGCACAAGCTCATAGCATAAGTATCGGGAGTTGTGTTTGGGGTTTTGTGGGCATGGGTGCATTTTAAATCTCTCCTGCCTAGCATGAATGCTAGGCTTGGTGATGGGGCTGCTGTCTCTGTGCCTCTTCTGTGGTGCAGCTGATTGAGCACACGTATTAGGGATGGATGACATTCTGAAGTCACTCCACAATGTCCGGTGCTCCTGCGCAGTCTACACTGCTCTGCAGCATTTGGTGCCCACACCTCCTCGGTGCCTGTTGACATCATGGCTGATGCCATCAGTCGATAGGCGCGCTGTCTCTGATCGGCCACACGTGGTCGATGCCCGTATCCCTGTATCTTATCTAATCTGTAGATAAGATAGCTGTTCGTGATGTCGTGCATCTGTCATCTGTATTGATGTCCGTCGTAAGTGTCGTTCCTATTCTTTTTAGTCGTTTTTCTTTCTTTCTTTTATTAGCTTCTTTGTGTACATAGATGACTTAGAATAAAATAGTTGCGTATATCATAACAGATAAGATGATGTTACTGGCCTTGGGGTTCACTTTCATCTCCTCATGTGCCATCAGAATTATGTCTTTCTTGGGTATGTTGGTGAATTGTGCTGAGTCTGGGTTTGGATTCGGTTGACATTGTTGTGGTGGTGCGGTCCTTCCTGTGTCGAATCTGTTGAGGTTATTGTGTCCTCCCCCTTGTAATCCGTTTCCCCCTTGTATATTTCCTCCTTCCTGTGAGTTCCCTCCATATGCATTACCCTGTCTCCATGGTTCCTGTCCTGCTGGTCCTCCTCCTAGTGCATGACATCTGGATGCTGAGTGGTTAGGCTTTCCACAGTTATTGCAGAAACAACCTGGTCCTCCTGGCTGCTGTTGTGATGGTGGATACTGCTGTGCGGTGTGATTGTTAAAGGGGGGTCTACTGGCTGTGGTGTTGAAGCATCTTGGCTGTCTTGTCTGTGCTACAAATACTGTGGCAGCTTGTGTAGATACTTCAATGGCTCCTAAATCTGCTTTGTGTGCCTCCAACCTCTCCTCGATTTCATCAGGGTCTCTTGTGATCATTCATATCATTTGAGGGATTGCTCTCCAAGATTCGGGTACATTTCTGAGAAGTGTAGCACAGTGAGTAGAATCAGCAATAGAGTCACCCATCTTAGCCAGTTGGTTCCGGTATTCCTTCATAACAGTGATGTATTCCAAGACCGATTGCCCTTCTGCCATGTGGTAGTTTTCATACCTTGTCCTAATAATACTGATTTTACTTGGGTTGGTCAATTTGAATTTCCTTATTAGTATGTTCCATGCCTCGGTCCATCTCGTCGATGGCCATCTGCAGCTCTGGTGATATGTATAATAAAATTTGACCGTATGCAACGTTATTTCTGTCGTCCCATTCATCTTGGAGCTGCATGAGTGGTGTGTTGCCAATCATATTGATTCCGGCTACAACTGTTATGCGTGGGTCAGTGTCAGTAGGGTAAGTATCCATACCAGTGATGGTTTTATAAATCCCTCTATCCCTTGCCATTTCCAATAACTCCCTCTTCCATGATATACAATTGTTCTTGTTCAGCTTGGGTTTGATGTCACTAAACTTGTGTATGTCGTGTTTCAGTGGTGGTTGAGTCAGTGTTAATGCCTGTGCCATAGTGAGTAGAAACTGACACTCTTATATGGAAAGCCAGACTGGACAGCTCTATTTTTAGCTGCCACGCCACCGTTCCAGGTGTGATTTATCAGCTGAGGAGTGAGCACGGGCCTTAGACCCCAGACAGTAATACATCATATACATAATTCTATACTTCTTGCAGGTCGGTGTCATTACCTCAACGTGTTGTTGACATGTCACTGTTGCACAACAGCGATGCCATGCCGACTGCTACATTGTTGTACCGCTGTCTCCTTTTAAAATTCGTGGCTGCTGCTCAAATGAAATCGTGGGGCAATTGAATTATGCAGGACTCCTTATACAGAAGTGTTGAAGTGGGCAACGGTCCAGCATCATCTGAACAGTAATGTCGGTCACAAAATGCCACTTCGCAGAAGCATCTGACATGTAGCTGTACTAGTCCAAACGGCCTTGTGCCATTTTGATGGATGCAGTGCTGACAACGTGCAACTCTGGCTCACACCGAATGCCTCGGCTTTCCTAGACAGCCTGAATCGACAAGATGAAGGTATGTGACACTCATTGATTTCACTTACTGCCCTCTTTGTCTGCTTAGTTCAGATCTTTTGTAGAGCTGAGATGACAGCAGGGATCATGGCCGATGTGCTTGGCTTTACAGTGCTATTCTCACCAGTTCAGTTACGTCTATTAACCCCAAAACGTGATGCTTCTATATTAAGGCTCTGTCCAACTGGATTGTGTGCATATACTCATGCCCTCACCAAGTGCTGTCATTTCAAGTCTCCATATTCAATCGGCACTCACAAGGCGGTAGTAGGTTCGACAGGTCACACACCCAGGACGCACCAGATCTGTCCACACCCGAGTCCCCCGTGCGTCAGAGACGCTGCAATGTCAATTCTGCGTTCAAATCATTGCCAAGTGCCTATCGCTCCCTCTCTTGCCCTGTGGCACTTGAGAGGGCAAGTCAGTATTTGAGGACGTTGACAGCTTTGGATATCATTGATTCCCACTCCAGAGACGACTCATCTGACCTGTGGTGTGGACTCCCAAGGGAGGTTGGTCTGTGTGTCCATGAAATCTTGATTTGCAAGGAACCCGGGTGGCTGTCGGGGTTTCGTGGTCTTCTCGGTTTATGGCATGTACTTCTGGATGATATCTTGTGTGGGATTAATGGCTGACTATTGATGAAATTTCAAGCCGTGGTCTGTCTTGTTAGTATCAAAAATAGTATTGAAAGCAATATAATTCAATCTCTGAATGTGAGACGAATCAAGTGAAAATCTGAAATAGCAAAAATATCTGCACATATAACTGAGTATATGTGTCTTACAATAAATACTATCGACAGTTGACTAGTGCGATGTAAGGCAAGTAAAGTCAAATTTTTACTGCTTAATTATGGTACATGGAGTTGACTATTTATCTGACAACGATAGGACTTGGCATTCCTGATACTTATGGAAGGAGAACAATAGGTAGGTGAGATGGGGGAGACGGCACATGGATATTGATAGGGGCATCGACAGATATTGTACAAAATTTGTTAGCTTGTAAGGCATGAAGTTGTGAAAGGAAACGGATCTTGGGGATGGATAGGAGTCATGGTCTAGCTACAAGCAGGGTCGGCTCGTCGCGTCGCATCCCTTGATTGAGTCACGTGACTTTGGAATGTGTGGCATTTGGGTCGGGCTTGGCGTGCTTGGATAGGATTTATAGCGGCGTTCTGGACTGTTGTAGCATGTGGTGTGGGCTCCCATGATATCGGGGTGATTGGACGTATGGATTGGGTTGGATCGAGTGCGTATGTTTGGGTTTGGCGATCTTGGGGATGGGTTGTAGTGATGTATGCATATTTGGGTGTATGTGGACAAGTTGATTTGTTGTTAGAAATGTGTTGATAGAATTACCAGGTTGATATAATATTTCCTCAGTGCTTCTAACAGTCTGTGTGCACTTGTAATGCCATGCTGGGCTGAACTTCATATTATAATTCATTACAAGTCCAGCCGTTTCATGACATAGCAACAAAATTCTTCTACAGTGTCAATAATCATTCTGGGTCCAGTTAAGATAGTACCAATATTTGTGTCAATTTACTGTGTTGAGACCTGTTCAAAAACACCACCA
>WHVA01001020.1:0-15243 GCA_015179125.1 Gautieria morchelliformis | reverse complement strand
ATAAATATGTATGTGTATGTGGTGGTTGTCAAGATTGGTTTTTTAGGCGTTAATATCGTGTATTAGTGAATGCAGCGAATGCCCGAATGATTTGTGCGAATAGGTATGCCGTTCGGTGAATAGGTGAACCAATAAATGTTCACAAGATAAGAGGGCTGCCCGAGCGGAGCTCGCCCTATCTACAGTCATAGCGAAATAGCCCGTGACACTTGACGATGTAACGTGCAAGGTGTCACAGAAGGGTTGTCTAAGTAGTGACAATCCCTTCGCCGGCGAAGGTGCTCCTTCAGAGCCCTTTGCCGTCAGCACAGAAAATAGTTCAAAGGCTAAGGTAACGAAGATGAAGTATGAGAACTCACCAGTGATGCCTAAGTCCTCTTCTGGTTGAAGATAGAAATCTCCAGGAGAAGGCTCAAGACGATGATCACAGCAAGGTCAAGTTTGCATAAGATGGACGACGTATGATAATTGAACTGGAGAATATACATGCGAATGTAAACTACTTATATCGAATGCTCGTAAGGCATCAGCGAATAGGAAAGAGGCCGTTGGGAGTCAGGGTTGGATAGGGGTGTGCAGTCATGATACTAAGTAGATGGAATAAACATACAATAGAGTGAGGGAAGAGTGCGAACATGAAACAACGGAGAGGAAAGAGGGCGAAGGCACTTATGTCCAAAACCATGTCTTGGGACCCACATACATGCTACCCTGCAGGGACTCTTCGTATACTGGGTTGATCCCGCATGCCCTATGGAAGGGACGTCCTGCAAACCACTTTGGCCATACGAACACCCAAAGGGGTTGGATTGATGATGGGGTTAGTGATGAACCATCATGCCGGGTAAATGGTGTCGATCATATTTGATGGCGTGCCTGCTGGTGATATGCTCAGCGATGACTGCCAAGTCGGTCCAAAGACGTCGATCGTGCTTGACAGCATGGCTATGGTAAATGGCGCGAACAGCGAAGATCAGTTGCCGAACACGGCGAGGGCGATCGGAACGAAACGGAGGTGGAGTGAGAAATGGGAGAACAGGGCATTGGAGTATGGGAAATAAACATTGTCATGACAGTGGTCTAAGATAGGGTGATCTAATGTATGTGACATGTGTGACTACTGGACAGGTGAATCAGCCTCAGCACTTGATCAGGAACCTTCAGCTTAACTTGGGTTTCCTCGGTTCTTCCTTTTACCCCTGACTTCCTTCTTAGCTAGCCCTGTTCCATCCCCTTATCTTTCTTATTGCTCAATCTGGGCATTGATGCCTCTTTCTATTCCTTCGTACATAAACCCCATCATGTATGCTAATTCCTCAGTTCTGATATCAAACTTAGATCCTCATACCTCAGTCTACTCTGTCTGATATCTATTCCTGAACCTCAGCTTCAAGCCAAACCCAATTAAAAATTAAATTAGGGTGGAACACTGAAGCAGGCATAACCTACAAAGTTGAAGCCAAGCCCTCTGTCCTGATCCTTGCTTTGCCCTCATCTCAGGTTGAGTCTAAGTATGGCATATGTTCTTAACAGCATCGCTTTGTGAGTGGGCTGACATGATAGACCAGTGTATAACATTTTAATGGTGCTCCAGGGTACCTGGCCATTTGTTTCCTTCCATGTTCTCCACAATTGGGTGCCAATAAATCTGAGTGTCATCGCTGCATCTGTCAGGACACCCCCTTTTGCAGTTCTGACCTTTCCAGATCTGACCCTGCTCTGATGCCTGCTCACTCCACTTCCATTTCTGCTTCTGCTTCCACTTTGGAAGCACTTCCACCAACTCCACCCACTTTATGAACCACCATTACTGCAGAGCACTGTGAGGGCTGGATGACACATTCAAGGTGTTTGTAAAAATAAGTATCCTAACAGGAATGGCAGTGTGTGGGACTGGTCCTGTTAATATGCTCTGGCCCCACCACTCCATTGTGTTTCCACTCATTGTAGCCATCATCATGATGTCCTTGACAAAAACTGAGAAAATCAAGGTATGGGTATCCAGTGACATGGACAATTACAAGGAATGAGGTGGGACCTGGTGTATGGTACATGAATGATCAACTATGACATATGATGGAGGATGGAACCACACACCACTATGGCTGTTCTGTACATGTGTGATGTGTGTGTGCTTCATTCTGCTTATGTGGTCTCGGCATGCTGGGCCAGCCAGTGCCCAATATTCATGTTCCTCTGCATGCCGCTGGAGAAGTAGGTATAGAGAATGCATGCAGGATGTCTGACAGGGTGTCTTTGTAGAAGCTGAGTGATTCACATTGTGGAAGGCATGACTTAGAGGAAATGAAGTGCATTTCCCCTGGGAGCAGGGACAAGACCTGCATGCTCCCATCACGTGAACCAGATACAAGCCACTCGTTGTTGGGCAACATGGCAATGGAGCTCATGGTACTCTACATCCACACTAATGGAGTAACATGGTTTGCAAAGAGTCAAGATTGACGAGCCCATGAGCAAGCAAAGGAAGCAAAAGGAAAACTCAGGTGGCCATTCACCGTATGGCCTGTAAACATGATCACAGGCTTATGCATACTGCTTGGCAGCCTAAGCAAATGCCAATACTCCAGGCTCCCGGTCGAGCTCCTGATGATGAGGCCATTGCTATCATGTGTGAATGCCAGGCTGGAAATGCAGTCATGGTACTCTATGAATGGAGACTTGTATTTGTCCGTTAGGACATCCCAAAGGTGAATTTTGCCGTCTCAGTATAGTTAATATATATACTGCATGGTACATACTGTGGGTGCACTCTTATCAAGGGGTCAGACTTTGACAACCATTGAGACAAGGCAATAAGTGTTATGATAGACGCAATTATTTTATTCCAAGTCATCTATGTACAAAGAAGCTAATAAAAGAAAGAAAGAAAAACTACTAAAAAGGAATAGGAACGACACTTACGACAGATGTTGACACAGACGACAGATACATGACATCACGAATAGCTATCTTATCTACATATTAGATAAGATACAGGGATACAGGCGTCGACCACGTGCAGCCGATCAGAGACAGCACACCTATCGACTGATGGCATCGGCCATGACGTTGACAGGCGCCAGGCCACAGGCACCGAGGAGGTGTGGACACCAAACGCCACAGAGGATTGCAGACTGCGCAGGAGCACCAGATATTGTGGAGTAACTTCAGAATGTCATCCATAATACGTGTATTCAATTAGTTGCCCCATAGAAGAGGCACAGAGACAGCGGCCCTATCACCAAGCTAGCATTTATGCTAGGCAGGACAGATTTAATTTCTATTCTCTATTGGACTCCATGACACAACCAGCTGATTATTATCTTGACACCATGTGGACAGGGGCTTTGGTATACTAGGTACAAGACTCTATTCCAAAGTTTAAACAACCCTGACACTATGAGGAATACCCAGCTGCGGGGAAAACGGCCATGGCCATTGTAGGTCCTTATGGCCTCTATTAGCTAATGCTCCCAAACATAGCGTCCATCCTAGATGTCTCTAGCACACATCTATGACTCGCGTCGTGTATTCTCAGAGCTGCTAGACATTCCCATGACAATATAGTACTTTATATCGTACTTTGCGCCACCTCCTGAAGCTCCTTTGATGACTCCATGCTCACTACCTCCACAACCATCTTGGATATAACATTCTGCCTACTCCATCTGATCCCCACGTCGAGCATTCAGGTTCTCCTTCAGAATGAACAACTTGTCCACTGCAGCAGCGAACAATATATCATCTAACACCGGTGAGCGTGTTTCAGGGTGACTGCTTTTTCGGTGCGCTTCTTTCCTATATCCAACCGCGATGGCCTGTGCCTATCCTTATTATTTCCAGCATCATTTTCAGCATCGACAGCTTTTTGCGGACTTGTTCAAACGGAAGTTTGAATGTGATGTATGCTGGCCGAACACTCAATGGCTTGGGCGTTGGCAGTGCAACCAGTATCATACCCGTATTCATAGCCGAGTTCTCACCTCCCGTAGTCGGAGGAGGTGTCATAGGCATTTATGAGATTATGTATCATTGGAGCCCTGGTGGGGTAAGTGGAACTTATTGGTTTATATTCTCTGCACTGACAGGTAAAGTCAGGTTTTGGATCAACTACGGCACTGTATTGCACATTCCGAATAGCTCCACCGCACAATGACAAATCACAATCGTTGTGAAATTATTCCTGGGTCTTTTCGTATCTATGTTTCTTGTATGACTTTTTTTCTGCCGCCATGTGCTTCACTCACGGGGTGCAGGTATAGGAGAATTCTCGATGGCTCACTCAGCATGGGTGTTTTGACAGATGGCTATCCACACTCTCTCGGGTTCTAAAACTGCCAAGGGAACACCTATGCATATTAGCGGAGATGCAAGACATGCGCTCGCAGCTAGAACGCGAAGACAGAGCCGGCGGCGGAGCATCATATTGGCAACTCAAAGAACTCTCAGCGTGGCCATAGCACCTGAGTCAAACTAGGCGTCAGCATGATGATTTTTCAAAACCTTTCTGGGATAAATGCAATAAATTGCTACTCACCCATGATCTTCTGAAGGCTCGGTGTTGCTGCTCCAGATGCCGTGCTGTTCGACTCGCATTTATGCAGTTGTGAAACTGGTTATCAGCGTGATTTTCCTGGTGTAGCTTGTTGACCATATGGGTAGAGGCCATGCATTGCTCATATGCTCCATAGGTTCGGCGGTGTCGATGTGGTATATAGGGGTATACATATTCCTTGTGAAACCCTTGCCAACTGATGTTGGGAGGTCTCCAGGTGCCAGTGGCTGGGCAGCTATTGCTACAATCTATATCTTCATTGTATTTTATTATGCAAGCTGAAATGGTATTGTGTGGATCATCCCAAGTGAAATATGCACTGTATGGACTTGAACTCTGTGCGTGACAATAATTAGATCTACTATTATCATCATGCTTGCACTCAATAACCGCTTGTCAATTTGGGCAGCAACTATGACTCAATGGTAAGATAATTCTAAACCTTCTCTCATGTGATCTTATAAAACGTATATGTAGGTTGAAGTAATATATGGAGGTGAAGTAGTAGTTTTGATAGTCAGCAGCAACCGAAGGTCGCTGTCTTAAATACATGAGAGCTCATCCTAATTATACCATGATCCCATTGTCAGTAAAGAGCCATTGTCTTTACCCTTTCACTGCTCATTATCCCTTGTATCAACAGCCCTCCGTCCACCATTTCCTGCCTTAGTATCGAGCCGCATCATCTTCCGGTAATTCTAACTTTCAACAGTATATACCACCCATACAGGTACAGCACCGAGCCTACAGGAGCTTCGATGTGGTTGTGGACGTGTTGTGGACGTGTACTGTGACTGGCACGTGATGTAATGTTTTAGTCTCATGGTACATAAGGTGTACATTGTTGGTTCTCAGTAACTATTTGGCCCGTAGGTCACGTGATCATATTACTAATCGAACGGCCATGGCCATTTTCCCCACATCGCCGTATTTTTGGACACTATCCCCATCACTCCCATGATTTTATGACTATAATTAGTCACCCCTCTAGTTACAAGTAGTTTTTTCGACCCATCGACTCACTATCTCAAACACCAGTAGTTACCACTAATATAGTATAAATAGCTACTACGAATGTATGAAAAAATCATCCAGAATCAACTGTTTCACCCCCTGAAGTTGCTGTAGTCTTGTTTGATATCTACAGAACTTAGATCTTGATAGTTTACTCCAATTCTTCGTTGAGAGTTCACTATTACTGCTTACTGTAGACTACCTCAAAAGCGAAGCCTTTTGACTTAGTTGTTCTTTAGATCAACACCACTTTCTTGTCGACAGGGTCACGTGACTTCCATGCATCAGTGCCGGACACGCCTCGAGAGGCTTAGTCAGCACACAGGAGAGGGACAAATATAGCGGGTCCCAACCACTAAGCAATAGAATTTGTTTGCTAAAGGCACTACTCAATATTTTAATCTAAAAATAAGTCCTCTTCTGTAAGGGCAACCCTCACATGTTGCAGAGATCACACAGTTACAGGAGCTTACAGAGGGGAAATACAAAGTGTATACATGAATAAGGAAATGTACAACAAGAGGTAATCTCACCTGGAGGAGGGGAAATCCAAAGGGAAAAGTCTAAGAACACTACTGCCAGCGAGTCCATATTTTACTATACTTCACCACAGCCAGGGCTATTGCTTGGTACTCACCAGTGACCCTGCCCTCCACTGACATTCCCAACCATTGACTGACCCTGGATGACATGTATTACATGAGCTGCTTCACTTCTGATGTTGTTCTGAAAGCAGGAGTGCAGAAGCAGAGTGGAGGCAGTGAAGCAAGCAGAGCTGGCAGAAATGCTTCCCAAAGCGGGAGCAGAGTGTCATGACCAGTTTATTTCTTGTACCCAGCTATCACTATTTTCCCTTTCACCACTCCTCCTCCATGTTCGCTCGTTGTTGCCCTTCCCTTCTCCCACACCTCCTCTATGTTCACTCCATTTGCCCTTCGCCGCATTCACTGAACGACCATTCACTACTCGCATCATTCACCAGTAGGCACGCCATCAAACACAATCAACATCCTTTACCTGGCTTGATGGTTCATCACTAGTCCCATCATCTTCTCGACCCAACCACTTTGGGTGTTCCTATGGCCAGAATGCATTCCCGGGATGTTCTACCCATAGATCATGTGGGATCAACCCAGCAGACGAAGAGTCTGTGCAGGGTAACGTGCATGCAGGTCTCAAGGCGTGTTTTTGTACATAAGTACCCTCCTTCCTCCCTGTCATTTCATGTTCACACTCCTCTTTCATTCCCTGTATATTTGTTTCATCTATTTGTATCATGACTGCGCACCCCTATCCAACCCTGACTCCAGACGGCCTCTTTCCTATTCACTGATATCATACGAGCATTTGATATAAGTAGTTTACATTCGCATGTATATTCCCCAGTTCAATTATCATATGTCTATCTTGTGCAAAACTTGACCTTGCTGTGACCATCATCTTGAGCCCCCTCCTAGAGATTTCTATCTTCAACCAGAGGAGGACTTAAGCACCACTGGTGAGTTTTCGTACTTTACCTTCGTTACCATTACTCTTCATATTACTATCTACGTTGTCAGTGAAGGGCTCCGAAGGAGCGCCTTCGCCAGTGAAAGGATTGTTGCTACTTAAACAACCTTTCCATGACACCTTGCACGTTACATCGTCAAGTGTCACGGGCTACTTCGCTATGACTGTAGATAGGGTGAGCTCCATTAAGGCAGCCTTCTTATCTTCTGAACATTTATTGGTTCACCTTATTCGCTGAACGGCACACTTCTTTGCACAAGCTATTCGGGCATTCACTATCTTCACTAATACATGATATTAACGCCTGAAAACCAATCTTGACACAGAGTTGGGAGCAGAGCAAGCAGAACTCAGAGTAGTGTCAGAACTGGAGAAGGGACATCTGTAAGGGCAACCCTGGCTGGCTGTGGAGATCACACTACCACACAGCTGACCAAGGGGAAATCCAAAAAATATACATAAATGAGCCGAATATATGAGAAAAGGGATTCTCACTGACAGAGGGGAAATCCAAAGAGAAAAGTCTAAGAATCCCCACTGCCAGCAAGCCTGTATTATACTATGCTAGGCCACAGCCAGGGCCATCACCTGGCATTCACCGTTGACCCTGCCCTCCCATGACCCCTTGACCTTTGATCAACCCTTGATGCCACATACTGTAAGGGCAACCCTGGCTAGTTGTGGAGATCACACTACCACACAACTGACAAGGGAAATCCAAAGTCTGTATAAATGAACAGAACATACAAGAGAGGGGATTCTCACCTGACAAGGGGAAATCCAAAGAGAAAAGTCTAAGGACCCCCAATGTCAGCGAGCCCGTATTATACTACGCTGCGCAGCCAGGGACAACACTTGGCACCCGCCATCAACCCTGCACCTCCCTGACCCTTGATCGACCCTTGATGTCACCTATTACGCGAGTCGCTTGATTTCCGACACTGTTCCGAGGGTGGAACTCGGAAATTGGAGTGGAACTGGGAAGCGAACAGAACTGGTGGAAGTTCTCCCAGAAGCGGAATCATTTCCGAGAGCGGAGGCGGAGATGGAATCGGAATCGGAAGCGTCTTCGGAAATGGAGTCGGAACTGGAAATGGAAAACAGGGTGTCCCCTGACACATACTACCTGAGTTGCTTCACTTCTGATGTTGTTCTGAAATTGCAAGTTGGAAAACAAGGGGAATTGGTGAAGCAAGAAAGACTAGGGGAAGTTCTCCCATAAGTGGAAAGGGTTGCCAAATGCACAGCAGCCGTATGTGACCCATTTCTTCATCTTCTCACATTGAAATCAAGATCACAAGGAGCATCTCCATATAGTCTTCAACAGACTGCACAAAAGCAACCTTTTCTTCATCACTTCTGCTCCACATATGCACCTCCACTTTCAGGACAGTGTTGGAAGTGAAGCAGCCCACTTAGCAGGCAGCATACTGGGTCAGGGGGTTTCAGGGAGGCCAGGGGAGGGCAGCATCACTGGTGAGTATGAGTGATGGCCTGGCTGCAGTCAAGTAGGTGTATATTATGGGCTCACTGGCAGCAGGGAATCCTTAGACTTTTCTCTTTGGGTTTCCCTCTGCTTCCACCATGCAAACGGCACCATGTGGCAGGTGAGTGTGATACCCAAATGCTTGGTCAATAAAACTTATTACATAGTTGACATAGCTCATCAGCTAGCAAATTTGTTCCACCTCCTGCTACACACTCACCCGTCCTGCCTCAACCTATCTCAAACATTGGTGGAATTTCCAGTCCAGCATCTGAGAAACCAAACAACAGTCTATCTTCAGCTGTCACTATTAAAATAAGTCCTTGCAGTGAAGCAACCATTTGTTCATCTACCAGGTAAGGAGCCCTTCCTCTCATACTCCACACATCTGTGTCATAACTTGTCTATTTTGGCAGAAACTATTGTCACCCACCCTCTCACTCCTTAATGTTCCATTTGCTTCATTTGCTGACCAATCGATTCTCCAAGTAACCATTTACCATTCACATCTGTTACATGTCAAGAATCCCAGAGTTTGGATCTGAAAAGGACAGCAGCTTCAACATATATGTTGCACCCCAAAGAACTATTGTCCTAAGTATTTCAGAATGCAAGCCAGAAGTCAGAAGAGGTGAGGTAGGGAAGGGTTCAAGAATCAATCTAAGTCGGATGTCAGAAATCAAGTCAGAAGTCAGAGGTCAAGAGGTCAGAAGAGAGAGACAGAGATCTTGCAAGTACGCTGTGCTAAGAACAGGAGATGATGCGGTGGAGTCAAGTATGAAGTCAATTATCTGACTGTGAAAACAGAGAGCATACATGACTGGGTTTTAATACAAAGAGTTGAACAACAAGTAAGAGGCAGGAGTGAGCCATTCCGGTATGAGTGGAAGTAACTATGATAAACGGAGTAAGTAATAATGTGGAACAAGAGAACTACAAGGGGTGCAGGGTGAATCAAGAACAATAGGCAAAAGAACAAGGGGAATGCAGTCTAATAGACATCAGAAAAACGGGACTTCTGATGTTCTGGACTTAGTGTCTTTCTATGCTAAGGTTGAGTATGGAGGGCCAATGAATAGAGTTGTAAATGGATGTAGAAAGAACAAAGGAAGGAGGGGTCAAGTGTCAAGCATGTTGCAGAATAGAGTTGGAGGTGGTGCAGAAGTGGCAGAGTTTGGCTGTAACAACATTATTCACTGTCATGACCCGTCTATTTCCTTACCTCGCTGTCCCTATGTTCCCCTCATCACTCTTCCTGCATCTTCGCCTGAGTTCCCCTACCCTTCAACCACTCCTCCTCTCTATGTTGCTCCATTCGCACTTTGCCCATTCGCCGAATGACCATTCACTACTCACATCATTCGTCAGCAGGTATGCCATCAAACATGATCAACATCCTCTACCGGCGTGATGGTTCATCACTGGCCCCATCATCTTCCCAATCCAACCCCTTTAGGTGTTTGTATGGCCGGAATGCATTCGCAGGACATCCTACCTGTAGGTCGTGTGGGATCAACCCAGCAGACGAAGAATTGGTGCAGGGTGGCGTATATGCAGGTCCCAAGGTGTGTTTTCGTACATAAATACCTTCGTCCCTTTCCTTCCTGTCATTTCATGTTCACACTCCTCTCTCATTCTATTGTATCTGTGTTTCGTCTATTTGTATCGTGACTGCGCACCCTATCCAACCCTGACTCCAGACAGCCTCTTTCCTATTCGCTAATATCATACGAGCATTCAATATGTATATTCCCAGTTCAATTATCATACATCCATCTTGTGAAAAACTTGACCTCGCTGTGACTATCATCTTGAGCCTCTCCTGTAGACTTCTATCTTCGACAGAGGAGACTTAAGCATCACTGGTGAGTTTTCATACCTCACTGTCAGGGTTCACGTGTTTCCTTCCCAAAGTTTTATTTCCTTCCATGAGTTTCCATCACCTTCCGTCAGTTTCCATAACCTTCCATCACATTCTATCACCTTCCTCACCTTCTGTCACATTCCATCACATTCCACAACCTTCCATCACTTTCCGTCACCTTCCATAACCTTCTACAAGTTTCCGTCTTCCCTATTATATAAGCCTTGCCAGCGCTATAAAGACTGTAGTGTCATGACGCGTTTTTCTCTCATACTCAGAAGCTCAATTTTCCTATTTTCTCACCCCACCTTCGTGTTCGTTCCGATCACCATTGTTATGTTCGGTAACCAACTCTCGCTGTTTGCGCCAACTACCATAGCCAGCCGCCAAATGCACGATCGACGTCCTGGGACTGATTCGGCAGTCATCACTGGGCCTACCACCTCCTCTGCTCGACCCTCTTCCGATGGTGTTCGAATAGTTGGGTTGCCATGACCTGTGCATTTCCTGCACCTTGGTACCCCCATTTTCCCTTTCGCTACTCCTCCTCAGTGTTCGCTCGGTTTCTCCTCCACCTCGACCTCTCCTCCCCTATGTCACCCTTTTTGCCCTTCCTTGCATTTCACCGAACGGATATTCGCTGCTCGCATCATTCACCAGCAGGCACACCATCAAAAACACGATCGATACTGTTCACCCAGCATGATGGTTCATCATTAATCCCGTCGTCTTCTTAATCCAACCCCATTGGGCGTTCGTATGGTCAAAGCATGTTCGCAGGACACACCCTCCATAGGCCGTGCGGAATCAACCCAGTAGACCAAGAGTCCGTGCAGGGTAGCATGTATGTGGGTCCCAAGACATGGTTTTGTCCATAAGTGCCTTCGCCACCTTTACTCTCCGTCGTTTCATATTTTCCCTCTTCTCGCTTTCTATTGTATGTTTATTTCATCTATGTTGTATCATGGCTGCGCACCCTATCCAACCCCAACTTGTGACAGTCTCTTTCCTATTCGCTGTTACCTTACGAGCATTCAATATAAGTAGTTTACATTCGCATGTATATTCCCCAGTTCAATTATCATATGTCGTCCATCTTGTGCAAACTTGACCTCGCTGTGATCATCGTCTTGAGCCTCTCCTTGAAGATTTCTATCTTCGACCAGCCAAGGACTTAGGCATCACTGGTGAGTTCTCATACTTCGTCTTCATTACCTTAGCCTTCAAAACTTTCTGTGCTGTTGGCAAAGGGCTCCTAAGGAGCACCTTTGCCAGCGAAGGGACCGTCGAAACTTAGACAGCCCTTCCGCAGTATCTTGCATGTTACATCGTCGAGTGCTGCGAGCTATTTCGCTACGACTGTAGATAGGGTGAGCCCGTTCGGGCAACCCTTTGTTTCGTGAACACTCATCGGTTCACTTATTCGCCGAACGGCATACTTATTCGCACAAGTTATTCGGGCATTCGTTGTGTTCACTAATCACGATATTAAGCCTGAAAACCAATCTTGACATGTAGCCCATGTGGTGGCATTTCCTCAGCTTGATCTCTGAGGATACCCACTACACAGGCAAGTCCCCATGTATCTATCGTTGGTAGAGTTATAAACTGAGGATACCCACTACACAGTTGGTCATTGTCCTAGTATCGGCTCTTATCTCCTTGAGTATCTTTGGTTGTGGCTTCGTCATTAGTGTTGCCCTCACAGAAGATCAAGCTCATAGGACGACCCCACACACTTTTCTTAACCAGCCTTCATCTCAGCCTATGGCAGACCAACTCCCAGACGCATACTGGGACTCCCTGGGTGACCATGGGCCATTTCTTCGAGGCCTCCTTTCCAGCCAAGCACAGCAGCTGCAGCAACTTCAACTGCAGAATCAGGAACTGCACAATCAGATTGTTAACGTTCACGACCACTTAGCCAATGCTGCCACCAACGCTGCTGTTGCTGCTGCTCAAGCCCTTGCGCCCTCAGTACCTCACAGTGTCCCTCCATCTACTCGCTCTATCAAAGCAGCAGAACCGGAGAAGTTCAATGGAGACCGTGCAGAGACTGAAGGGTTTATCAGGTCTATCAAGTTGTCCATCGCTGTCCAGCCAGCATCCTTCCCAGATGAGCGCACAAAGATCCTATATGCTCTTTCCTTCATGACGGAGGCTCTGCGGAGATATGGGCACACAACGAGACACAGGCTGTCATTGATGGCACCTCCTCTATATCCACTCTGGAGGGGTTCATTAAACGTGTGGAGGAGGCCTTTGGTGACCCAGATCGTGCCAGAACGGCTCGCACTAAGCTGCATGACCTTAGGATGGCGTCAGGAATGTCGGCAGATGAATACACGGCTCAATTTGAGATCCTGGCAGGCAGGACAGGCTTTAATGATGAGGCACTCGAGGATGCCTATGCTCGTGGCCTTCCAGCAGGTATCCTTGACAAGATCCACGCCCAGCCCTTTCTTCCATCCAACCTCAAAGCCTGGAAGGAAGCAGCCTGTCAGATTGACCGCAATCATCGCCGTCTGTTAGAGGTCAGGAAGGCACAGACACCTCATGTCCCTAATCGCCCTCCTCCTGCCCGACCACTCCACACTCCTGCTATCGGCTCCTGTTGTCACAGCACCACCCAGTAATGCGACACCTATGGACATTGACTCATCCCGCCGCCGCACCGAAACACGGACCTGCTACAACTGTAAGAGACCTGGTCACATTTCACCAGACTGTCCTGAACCTCGCAAGCCACGAATCCGTGCAAACCTCACAGAGGCAGACATTGCAGCAATTGTCTCTAAATCTGTAGCAGCGGCGATGGAGGAACGCAAACAGAAGGTGGAAGCCCCTGTCCAAGAGGAAGGAAAGGGTTTTTAGGCCAGTCAGCGGTGAAAGACATGCCCCGCTCGACGAATCGGTTTTCAGTTCTCGAAACATGTACAATAGGGATCACAGGCGATATGATGCATCCTTCTCCTATCCCTGATCGAACTGAAACCAAACCAGCCATGCCAAAAACCCAACCCATCGCTCCAGTTGCTAATGCAAACCTTCCAGTCCCTCTATATGTCCGTACTGCTGACCTCCGCCGATGCACCAAAGTACCTCTCAAGGTCCACTCCGTTGACACAGGGCATCCACTTGCAATTGACTCCCTCCTTGACAGTGGTGCTACAGGGATGTTCATCGATGTGGAGTTTGTAAGGGAACACAGACTTCGGACCCGTCCCCTACCCCGTGCCATCCCCGTCTACAATATTGATGGTACCCCAAATGAGGCTGGCTCAATCAAGGAAGAAGTCGACCTCATTTGCACCTTTGGGGATCATACGGAACGTGCCACATTCTCTGTCACGAGCCTTGGACGACTTGCCATCATTCTTGGTCACACATGGCTTGTTGAACACAACCCAGAAGTTGACTGGCGTACAGGAGATGTGAAGATGACACGCTGTCCCAAGTCATGTGGGGGCAGACCTGTTGTCAGAGGGCCCACAGTCGAAACTGTTCCAGAAGAGAGTGTAGATCAAGAGGAGGTTCCCATACAGCACACCCGCTCCCTACTTGAGGAAGGAGACAGGACCTTTGTCATCTTTGTGAATGAGAGTCCTGAAATGATTGGCGCAGGCTGGACTGTCTCCCAACAGCTTGCTGAACGGGCCAGCAAGTCTGCACCAGTCAGATCCTTCGAGGACCTTGTCCCAAACCATACCAGGAGTTCAAGGATGTGTTTTCTAAGGAGTCATTTGACCAACTGCCTCCTCGAAAGCCCTGGGACCATGCAATTGAGCTCACTCCAGGTGCACAACCCTTCAGCACAAAGGTTTACCCAATGTCACCGGTTGAGCAAAGGGAACTGGATAACTTCCTTGAGGAGAACCTGAAGAGCCATCGTATCCGTCCTTCCAAGTCACCTATGGCATCTCCAGTCTTCTTTGTGAAGAAAAAGGACGGCAGTCTTAGATTTGTGCAAGACTACCGGAAGCTCAATGATATAACAATCAATGCTATTTTGTCCCTTGTTCCAGACATCATGAATAAGATTGCTGCTGGAAGGGCTAAATACTTCACAAAGCTTGACATTCGCTGGGGATATAATAATGTACGCATAAAAGAGGGAGATGAGTGGAAGGCAGCCTTTCGGACAAATAGGGGCCTGTATGAACCTCTAGTCATGTTCTTTGGACTCACGAACAGCCCAGCAACCTTCCAGACGATGATGAATGACATCTTCAAGAGTCTCATCGATGAAGGGGTTGTGGTGGTGTTCATGGACGACATTCTCATCTTCACAGAGTCGCTTGAAGAACATCGTAGGATTGTACGACGTGTCCTTGAAATCCTCCGGGCCAACAACCTGTACCTCAAACCTGAAAAATGCCTATTTGAGCAACTAGAGGTGGAGTATCTCGGCCTCATCCTCTCTCAAGGACAGGTTGCCATGGACCCAGTCAAGGTTGCAGGGGTGCGGGACTGGCCAATACCACGTAACGTCACTGAAGTCAAATCATTCCTTGGTTTCATCAACTGTAGATTTGTGGAAGACTTCTCACACATTGCAAAGCCCCTCAACCAGTTGACAAAACAGGATGCCCAATGGTCTTGGGATCCAAATGGCCCAGAGCAAGTCCTTCACAAGCTCAAACTCCTCATCACCTCAACACCATCCTTGTCCTCCCTGATCAAGACAAACATTTCCGTCTTGAAACAGATGCCTCAGCCTATGCCACAGGAGCAGTACTGTCCCAGCTATGTGATGATGGCAATGGGGCCTGTGGGGTCTCTAGTCGACAAGGAGCTTCTTTCTGTGATTCGGGT
>WHVA01000102.1:0-267222 GCA_015179125.1 Gautieria morchelliformis | reverse complement strand
CAGCGACATGGCTCGCTGCCATATCGAACAAAACTCGATATGTCAGAAGCATACGAGCAGATCCGGATTCATCTGATCATGTAGCAAAGACAGCCTTTGCCACGATCCTCGGCACCTTCAGGAGCCAGGTGATACAGATGGGGGACTGTAACGCCCCATCAACATTCCAACGGCTGATTACAGCCATTTTCCGCGACTGCATAGGTCGCTTCGTCCATGTATACATGGACGACATCTTCATATTCTGCTCTGAATACAAGAGCATGAAGAGCACCTCTACATCGTCTTTGACAGACTGAGGAAGAACCACCTCTTTCTGAGCAAGAAAAAGGTGGACCTCTACTCCATCTGAATGGAGTGCCTCGGCCATATGATCGATGGCCGAGGGTACATGCCGACAAGGATAAGATGCAACGCATCCGCGAGTGGCGCAGGCCACGGACGTTCAACGACGTCCAGCGTTTCCTCGGGCTGGTACAGTATCTGGAACACTACATGCCGGATGTTAGCGCATATACCACCCCACTATCGGGCTATGCGCATAATAACCGTCCATTCGAGTGGACACCACTGCTCGACAAATGCTGGCAAAGCATTAAGGCGTTGGCCTGTAAGGCCCTGATCCTGCGTCCAGTAGACACAAGGTGCCCAAGCCGATCTGGGTGATCACCGACGGATCAAAAGCCGGCGTCGGTGCCGTCTACAGCCAAGGTCCTGACTGGAAAACTTGTCGACCAGCCGGCTTCTTGTCAAAGAAGTTCAGCGTTGCTCAGCAACACTACCGGACTCACGAGCACGAGACGATCGCGTGCTCGAGGCTCTCATGAAATGGGAGGACAAACTGCTGGGGCGAAGGTTCACCCTCGTCACAGACCACAAGGGGCTCGAGTACTTCGAGACCCAAAAGAGCCTATCTGACCGACAGGTCAGATGGTGGGAGTTTCTATCCCGGTTCAATTTCAACACCGTTCATGTAGACGTGTAGAGAAAAAGGTAGCAGACTGCCTGTGCACTACTACGAGAGCGACATGAGTGATGACAATCACCTGGACCACGTCTTCGTGAACGCTGCGCGTTTAGACCCAGACGGTGAGTTATTGCCCACCGACCGGTATGTCGAGTTGCGAACAGCGGCGACAAGACGCTCTAAACGCCTCGCTGAGAAGACAGAGGCAAGAGTAACCGAAGCCGCCGCATTTCACAGGGCTCACCAGAGCCCGCAAACGTCGCCGTGTCCCGCGACGACGACGATGACGTCAGAGCCATCGCCGCAGGAAATGATGGTGCACCCCTGCGCCGGATCGTCGAGCAAGGTGTGACCTGTCTAAGGTCCTACGAGACGCATACCACAGGGACACCATGTTCACAAAGATCATGCGCACCCGGACGCGTACCCGAGATTCGGGATCCGGGACAGGCTGATCTGGATTAAGAATCAGCTCAAGAGAGACGTCATTGCCATCCCCCGCTCTGTTCTTCAAGGGGGAAGGAAGCTGATCAAAATTCTCATCGATCGGGCACATCAGATAGTCGGCCACTACGGCCATCTGAAGACTTCGAACTATTTCGAAGAGCATATTGGTGGCCGGGCATGAACCCAGACATAGAAGTGTTCTGCACATCGTGTGCAAGGTGCAGATGACGAAACCGGGCCACAACGGCCCAAAGGCCTACTACACAGCCTACCCATTCCAGATAGGCCATGGCAGTCGATTGGCATCGACTTCATGGGGCCCCTGCCCAAATCCAACGACTGTGACTGCCTGATGGTAGTCATCGACCGACTAACGTCGCTCGTACACCTCGTACCAACCACGACGAGCATGTCAGCCAAGGGAGTAGCCTGGCTGTTTCTGAAGGAGGTCATCCGAGTACACGGAGTTCCCGACTCCATCGTCTCGGACAGGGACTCAAATTTCACGTCGATCTTCTGGCGTGAGCTCCAGCGACTCATGGGACTAAGCTCCTCATGTCAACTGCCTTCCATCCACAAACGGATGGAGCAACCGAGGGGGCAAACCGCTCGATCGGCCAGATATTGCACGGGGTCATCAGAGACGATCAGAAGGATTGGGCAGTGAAATGCCCAATGGTTGAGGTCGCCCTCAACAGCAACGTCAGCGCGACCACAGGGTTCGCACCTTTCGAGCTGAACCACGGCTATATGCCGCGGATAGACCTCCCCATAGCCGCGGACACCCTGTTCAAGGGGGTGGCCGGGTTCGCACATCAGGCAAAATGGAACCTGATGGCGGCACACGATGCAATCATAGAGCATCGAGTGACGCAAACGTTTCACACAAATAAGAAACGTATGGCGAGCGACAGGTACGCGGCCAACGACCGCTTCTACCTTTCGACACAAAACATAACTCTCCCGAAAGGAAGAGCCAGAAAGCTAGTCCTGCGGTACATCGGACCGTACCGCGTCATCGAGGCTCACAACGACGCCTCGATGGTGACCCTCGATCTTCCCGACGAACTGAAAAACTGTCGCATTTCACCAGTGTTCCATTCAAGCCTCGTACGGCGATACGAGGCTAACAATGACGAATTGTTCCCTCGTTGTGAGGCCAAGTCATTTTATGACTTCGGAGCAAATGACGACTAGGAGTGGCTCGTCGATGAGATTATCGCACATCGATGGATAAACTCGATGGACCTGGAGTTCCAGGTCCGTTGGACCCTAGGCGACGTGACATGGGAACCCATGTCGTCCTGCATGGACCTTGAAGCCCTAGATAGCTATCTAGAGCTTCGGGGGGTGGGCAAGCCACGCGACCTCCCCAGACGCCGCTAGACGCGTCTGTCACATGCAGACCACGTGATGTGCCGGCCATGGCGCGGTTAAATTTTCGCCTCGGATCTTTCCGAGGGCGCATCGCTTCTTGGAAGCAACCACCATCATCTACCCACGAAGATGATGCCCCCCAAATATGGGATGGACGTTGATGGGTCAACGTCCACAACGCGGACATTGGCCACGAGACAAGGGGCCGCAGACATTCTCCGTGCTCCAATAGACCAGGAGCACTGGATGATCGTGGGCTGGGAGGACGCCCTCGCCATCGTCCACCCAGACGATTGCGCAACATGCGCGGACTACGCTGCGCATCTTAGGGCCGCGACCGGCACCCGCAAGGTCAAATTGCGGGATGAGGACATCGGCGACGCCGTCGATGCAGCCTGGGGATGGCTCCCACGGGGCATCGTGCGCGACGCGCAGGAGGAGCCCCTCCGGGTCATTCATGACCTTAAAAAGGAGGTCAAGGAGCTGGAACGCGCGGTCGAGAACCGCGACGACGTGCTCGCAACCGAGCGCGCAAGGATCAAGGAACTGGAGCAACAGCTGAGCGCAGCCCAGCTCCAGGTTACCCTGGCCCACATTGCCTCAAAAAGGCCGCGACATGACCCGGCTACGGACTCAGTGGCTGGGCCATCATCACCTCGCGCGATGGCGCCGTTGCCGGCGCGCGCAACATTGAGGCTAGCATCCCGATTGTCGGCGCCGACCCCGACGACGACAACAATGGAAGGGCAGAGCGCACCTTCCGACTCTGCATACGGCGTCCCAGATGGATGGGAGTCCGACTCATCCGTCTGGAAGACGTACGACCCTGAACAGGCACAGCGGCTGGCAGAGCAGCCAAAGAAAAACCGCAAGAAATTGCGCGGCTCCCCCCACACCGTCAACGGGCTAGCCATTGTGAAGGAAAGCGCGATTAGTGCTTACCTAGCGGCGTCACCGTCGCACACCATCAACGACCCCGCCCTTCAGCGGTGGGTAGCACAGATTGAGGCCCAGTACATCGGGCCTGGCGTGGCCCTGCCTCCACCGGCGGGGACAGTTCACCCTCCCTACCCGGGGGAGGGAGTGATCATACCACTTGGAGACCCACCGATCACCGAGACAGGCCTCCTACCACGGCCAGTAGGAAAGGCCCAACAGCGTCGTACTCAATGGTATGACGTCTGCCCGCTCGACGACCCACGCTTCGTCGAACTCATAGCGCCGGCAAAAGAAACGCCGCAGCTCGCGTGTACGCACGAGATGATCGGCGTATTCAAATGCATCGAGCATGAACAACGCGCTCGCAATCCCAAAAGGGATTGTCTCGTGATAGCGGGCGGTACCCCACACGACATCGCGGCCATCCTGAAGGGTTGGATACACAACCCTGAAGGGATCCCATCCGCCATCCGTGACAACGCGGATGGCACCTTCAACCTAGACAACATGGACGTCTGGATGTGGTTGAAGGCCCTTGCGCCCCGGGTCAAAGGGGTCGCATCACCCCTCAAGGCGAGGCTACTCGACCTCTTTGGCTTGACAGACCAATGGTCGAGCCTCGTCGACGCCAGGGAAGTGCTGACGCCTCAGAGCACCACCCTGCGGCTCTCAATCACGGGCCCATTCCCTGTGGAGGGCCGAGCCGGCCCCGACATCCCACTCGTGGAGATCGCGAGATGGTTGGCCCGCTACGCGGGAGTCACTTGCGAGCGAGTGGCGCGCATTGAACATTATGTTCAACGTACCATCACCGGCACGGCATTCAGTGCCGCTGCCCATGAGGGCCAACAAAAGGTCATCAAGACCAGCCACGTGAGGGCCGCGGTGCCGCGACCCCTCACTCACGCCCAGCTCAACCGAGAGCTGGCGCGCTTCCGGCCCCCTCCTCAAACTGAGGACCCGGCCGTTGAGGCCATGCTCCACGAGGACACGGGCCCCAGCACCCAAGCAGAGACCGCCGCTAGGGGTGAGGACGACCAGCCTCACCCAATCACCACCAATGACATGGAGGTGCCCCGGAGGAGTCATGTGTGTAGAGGACAGGAATTATAGGCAGTAGGTATGGACTTGTTGCTCAAAAGAATAAACTAGAAATTAATTCACTCTCTCAGTGAATTTAGTTGTCACTATAAATATATTATACACTACCTAGAAATTAATTCACTACAGAGAATTTCTAGGTCAATAAATTGAAAGAACACTAGACCAATTTACTCGCCTCTCTCAGTGAATTTAGTTGTCACTGAGAGAGGGGGAAATCTGTCTCACTGTGCATGTACTACTACCCGGCCCTTTAGCGCCCAAGAGCTCGCGCGTCGAAGTCATTTCAGACTCCGCTGGGTGCAGCTGCTTGTGAAAATAGAAATAACAAGATGAAATGGAGAGGTAGGGAGTGACAGGAAAATTTCGAAAATAATCAGAGAAATGGGTGCATGGTACAAGAACAATGTGAGAGGAGATTGAAACACCATACAGCAAATTGAATATATTATGCTTGATTTTGGTGCAGGAGCATAAATGCACCTAACAACATGTTCCACTGGCCCCGTACGATGACGACGTCATCGTATCGGCCACTCTAGAGGACTCCCTCATAGATGACCTCTATGAGTAGTAGTTAACCCCTATAGTCATCTATAGAGGGGGAGGGTGTAAATAACCCGTGTATCTACATGTACATTAGTTATTACATAATCCAGTGGGCCCCATAGGGACCCACTGTCTAGTTTATGCGTGGGAACCGGATAGCGGTCCCCATCGCATCTTACCCTTACACTGTCACTACGTAGCATCAGAATACCACACATTGGTCAAGTTCTGTCGTGCTCTTGTGACTTAAGGCTTAAGATAGATATCTTTTACAGATATGTTGTTATATTTGCTTTATTCATCATGTTTATCTACAGCAAAAAAATGAGCCTAACGTCACTATGACCATTCCACCAAAATCCCTGGCATTTGAATGATTTCACTTTGATATCGGCAACCCTCTTGAAAGGCCGGCTATGACGTGGAAGGAATGACACCAAGTTACCCAGTGCCCTGCGAATCAGCAGCCAGGTCCCACCGCTCCGGCAATCAATATTGTCATTCCTTCGGGTTGGAAGCTCAAGAATCTGCTTCAAGATGACTCTTCGTCCCCCACTGCCTCTCAAGGTAGCAAATTGAAGCGGGTTTATCGTTCGCCATCGCCACCTGAAGCCAATCAATACGGTGATGTCAACCAGACCGTCGGGGCTTGGCTGGGTTCCATATCTAACACCCCTGGCGTGAGACATATTGATCTCGAGGATCTCCATAATAGGCTTGTGTCAAGATTGGATTATAGGCGTTAATATCGCATGTTAGTGGCAAATGCCCGAATAGCGTGTGCGATCTAGCGAATCACCCAGCGAACAGTACCAAAGAGGTAAGGGTTAAGCAGTAAGAGGGTTACTCGAAAGGAATTCGCCCTGATCTACAGTCATAGCGAAATAGCCCATGGCACTTGACAATGTAACGTGCAAGGTGTCACGGAAAGGTTGTCTAAGTGGTGACAATCCTTTCGCCGGCGAAGGCACTCCTTCGGAGCCCTTCGCTGACAGCACAGAAAATAACTCGAAGGCTAAGGTAACAAAGATGAAGTATGAGAACTCACCAGTGATGCCTAAGTCCTCTTCTGGTCGAAGATAGAAATATACAGGAGAAGGCTCAAGACGATGATCACAGCGAGGTCAAGTTTGCACAAGATGGACGTATGATAATTAAACTGGAGAATATACATGCGAATGTAGACTACTTATACCGAATGCTCATACGGTGCTAGCGAATAGGAAAGAGGCGGTCTGGAGTCAGGGTTGGATAGGGGTGCGTGGTCAGGATACATAATAGATGGAATAGACATCCAATAGAATGGAAGAGGGGTGCGAACATGAAACGACGGAGAGGGAAGAAGCGAAGGCCCCTATGTACGAAAACACGCCTTGGGACCTGCATATACACCACCCTGCGCGGACTCTTCATCTGCTGGGTTGGTCCCACATGACCTACGGGTAGGATGCCCCGCGAATGCATTCTGGACATAGGAACACCCAAAGGGGGTTGAGTTGAGAAGATGATGGGACCAGTGATGACCCATCAACCCGGGTAAAGGATGTCGATTGTGTTTTGATGGTGTGCCTGCTGGCGAATGATGCGAGTAGCGAATGGTCATATAGTGAATGTGGCAAATAGTGAATGGAGCGAGGAGTGAATGGAGTGAAGACACGCGAACATGGAAGAGTGGTGAAAGGGACAACAGGGATAGCTGGGTACAAGAAATAAATGAGTCATGACAGCCTGCACCTCCTTGCAATTCCTGATAGGACCAGTGATGAACCAACGATCCAGGTAAAGGATGTTGATCGTGTTCGATGGCATGGCTACTGGCAAATGATGCAAGTAGTGAATGGCCAGTTGGCGAATGTGGCGCATAGTGAATGGGGCAAGGAGCGAATGGAGCGAAGCCGAGCGAACATGGAAAAGTGGTGAAAGGGAAAACAGGGATAGCTTGATACAAGAAATGAATGTGTCATGACAACTGTGTAGTGAAAACTTCAGCAAAGCTAATTCGTCCTGCGCTGCAGTGGTGCGAGTCCCATTGAGTCCAAGCTGCATGGAGGCTGCAACTGACACTATCCGAATGCATCCTGAGCATGTGGGTCTGGCGTGCTGGCAGGAATGATGCGAATAGCGAATGCGAAAGCAGTATGGCGATGAATATTTTGGCAAGATATTCGCTGGTTCAGGAAGTCGTTCGCTGG
This sequence comes from Gautieria morchelliformis, assembly GCA_015179125.1. Classification (NCBI taxonomy): domain Eukaryota; kingdom Fungi; phylum Basidiomycota; class Agaricomycetes; order Gomphales; family Gomphaceae; genus Gautieria; species Gautieria morchelliformis. The sequence goes on along the minus strand of WHVA01000102.1, from coordinate 259,650 downwards.
TTCGGGAAGTCATTGGCCTTGTGCTGAGGGATGATTCGCAGAATAAACGAATCATGACAGCTTGCCGAATATGGGTTCATTGATGTTCTGCTCATATTTCTCAATGGGTTACCTCGGGGCGAGCTCAAGACCACAATTGGACTCAACCTGGTCATATATAGTTTCATATGCATGAGCCTGGAACAGCTCTTTGAAACACCATTGCAGGGTAGGGATAAGTGGGCAAAGTTCATGTAGAGGGATAACCGTTGGGCAAAACGCGCACAACCAAAACCTGCATTGATTCACCATGCTAACCATTTTCTTGGCTTCTAATATAGAGTAGACAATTTAGAACATGATTTGAATGGAAAACAACATGATCAGTTTACAGCGTACACTTGTACCTGGATAACATGGGCTAAAATTCGGTACACAGATAACCTGCATGTCCCATCCACCCTTGAGCCTTCTCTGGCGATATCATTGCTAAGGCCGAGTTTATGAGATAATAAAGCATGGCAAAGCCTTTACTTTCCACCGCTGCTCTGAAATATGTACTGTGACACCGAATTACAGACTTGACATATGCAAAAGCGTATTCGATAGGATTTAGATCGGGAGAATATGGTGGCAACTAGTACAAGCAGACACCCCTTATAAAATGAGTTAGTTATTCACAATATACCAATAGAACTGATGAAAACTTACTTTGTTTTGCAGAGTGGTGCGATGTCATCTAAATGGTGGATTGCACAGTTATCCCATAACCAGGACACTGCGCGGCGGGGGCCATGGGTTCATGTGCTCCAAGAGTTCTTCTATATAGCCAACAAAGGCATCACCATCATACGCACCTTCCCGAATATCAGTATGGATAATGCCTTGCATGCAGAGGGCCGGAAGCAATGAAATCCTTTGAAAGCATTAGTAGTATCTAATGAAAAAATGGAAGTGTACATACCCTGGCCCATGAACAAATTTTTCACTAATTCGTGCATGCTTCCCTTTGTAAGCCCATCCATACAGCCTGTATGTAGTCCTGCAGTCGATCCGGCTTTCATCAATAAAAACAAGCCATTCTGGTGATTCGGCACCAATCTGAAAACGATATCAGGCGTGTGAGTGTTCATTCCATTCAGCTGCTGATTTGGAAATCTGAAAATAGACTGATAAGGTTAGATATTTCTAGTTAGTGTTAGAAACACTGAATAAATACTATATCGTATCACTATCCTCACTACTACACTCATCGATATCAAACAGAACCAACTACCCACACCCGCACATGTATATACTCACTCCAACCCATCCCCGAGATCGCCGAACTCCAACAAACATGTTCGAACCTACTCAATCCACGCACCAAATTACCCCGATGATGCAGGAAACCATATCATATGCTCTCACAGCCCAGAACTCCCCTATACGCCCTACACAAGCATGCCGAGTGTCAGGGGAACACCAATCACACACTGTGCATGATCGCACTGTGTATGATCGCACTGTGTATGATCGCACTGTGCATCATCGCACTGTGTATGATTGCACTGTGCATCATCGCACTGTGTATGATCGCACTGTGTATGATCGCACTGGGTACGATCGCACTGCACTGTGCATGGTCGCACTGTGCGTGGTCGCAACGTGCGTTATCACACACTGCATCATCGCAGCGTGTTGTTGGTGCCCCCTGAGCTTCTCCTAGCCTTTAGCACCCTTCTGTCTTGTGTTCCATTTATTTCCCTTCCTGTTCTGGCCCCTTCCGACATCATTCCTTCCTTATATGTCCAGCCCTGTTATCGCTGGCATGATTGCTTATGTAACTCGGGCATTCGGTGATCGGGCTAGCATGCCCGTGTTTGCTTATAGTCGTAGTTAGGTGGAGAAGGGGTTCCTTAGAGTTTTCTCTTTGGATCCCCCTTCGCCAGGTATGTCTATGTCCTGTATATAGTTCTCTATCTCACTTTGGATCCCCCTTCGCCAGTTCGCCACTTGAGTGTAGAGCGTCTGCCTAGGTTGCCCTTATACCGAGCCCGGTCCCAAGACCCACACATCGTATGATCACATGATCTAATCAAGGGACACAACTTGACGGGTCGGCCCTGTACAAATCTCGAACCTCTTCCCCTATTCCTCTCCACATGCCATATGCCCCTTTTATCGATACAATTCAACCCCTAACCGACAAGTACACGTCGACACTAACCTTGACATTTCCCTTGCGTCTATCCTTTGTTCCAATTGCATCAGATCCAAGAAAACCAAGAGTTTTCTTCAGTAGTTAAATACCACGACTTGTATGCTACATTCTAGCAGTGAAATCCAATCCTATTTGCTCTACATCGCAATAGCTAAGACTTGATAGCATATATCATCAGATGCATATACTTGGTTATATGCGCAGATATTTTACTATCTCTGATTCACACTCGATTTATCTCACGTTCAGAGATTAAATCATATCACTTTCAATATTATTTTCAAATACTAACAAGAGTTAGCGGTACCACAAACCCGTTTCCTCGTAAGGCCAAGTTCAATCAACATGTCCCATATAGTTGACCTCCCAACAATAACACCATGGAGCTGCTGAAGCTCAACTTGCATCTCATCCAGATAGAGGTCAGGGCGTGATTCAAGAAGGACAAGCAAGAACTTCAAGTAAACAGCATCATTAGACTATATTGACTGTCAAATAAAGTATATTTACCTCAATTTCATGCTCTGTCATGACCCTTCTCTTTCTTTTTGGCTCCTGCTGGGTTGGTGAGACAACTTCACCAGTTGTCTTCCACCAACACAGTGTGCGCTCGACAGCGCATTGTGAGATGTTGAGGTTGCATGTGATCTGAGCGATTCGGTAGTGAAGGGTGTATTTTTGATAGACAACAAGCTCCCGGTGATCAGATGTATACGTCCTGTGACAGTGAAGTTCAGCAGGTATTGTGAGGGGTAGGTTTGCAGAACGGTCACATGATGTGACATCCTTTACCCACACTTGTAAATGCAGCCACTCAACGGTCCCCATCTTCGCAGGTTTTCTTGCAATGTCAGCTATATGTCATACTAATTCTACTCTTCCACTTACAGACCGTCTAACTTTGGGATACCTCATGATTGCACAGAAGTACACCCAATACTCAGCCCAGAACATTCAACACGTTTGACAAATTTTCAACGGCAAAATATATACTTGAAGGGCACAATCATAATGTCAACTTCAGTCATCCAATGCTCCCCCTCATTGTTTCTGCTGATGATGACAGACAGATCAAACTTTGGAGGCTGAGCAAAACCAAGGCTTGGGAAATCGACACCTGCCGTGGACATTTCAACAACATCTCTGGTGCTCATTTCCACCCTTAACAGGAACATACTCTATCCGTCAAAGAGGACAAGACTATACGTGTTTGGGAGATGGGCAAGCATACAGCCCTTAAAACCTTGGACATGAGAATGATTGATTCTGGGTTATGGCATGTCATCCAGAGCTCAATTTGTTTGCTGCAGGTGTGTAAATTCATTGTGTGGTATATGTTATTGATGTGCCACAGCTCACGATAACAGTCTCATTGTATTCAAACTCGAGCGCGAGTCCCCTGCGTTCATGATTCATCTTGAGAACCTATATTACACCCAGGGATAAATATGTCTGACAGTACGATCTGAACATGGACTCGGACGTAGGAGTACTCAGCGTATGGAATCTTGGCTATCAGTATATTCAGCCACAAATGCTCAGTTTCAATACCGCTGAACACACCCGCATACCGCCACCACTGGCGCTGAGCTTGAAGGTGGAGATGTCGCTGACATGGGCCTGCCCCAACAAGAGCTTGAGATTTGGGTAGCAACTTCGCCCACTTTCCGAGCTGACACATTGTTCCTCTTGTCATAAATTCAGCCAATATAGATATGTGTGTAGTATGCTGAAAATCATACTTTACCTGTGTAGCATGCAGACATAATAAGTCAACAACAACCATGAAGTGTTGAAAATTCTATACCAAAGCAGACAACTTTCCTGAATGATTATAAGAGATATTGAGTAGATAGAGGATCCCCCTTCATCAATATATTGTTTAAAGTATATAGCCCAGGCTGCTGGTGGCTGCCCGGGAAGAGCCGATGCACGTATATGCTGCAGAATGGCATTTCCATTGGGCTTATTTGAGAGCTCCATTTATACATAGAATCACATTTATCTCTGTGTATATATATCATACAAAATATTAGACCTTAACTCGTCCTGGTTCACGAGTTTGAGCTCAAACAAAATTTCGATGAATTTTTAGCGCTACTTTCAAAGTCCGCCTTCAGGACCCAAAACAGCTGTAAGCATCACTGGTGAGTTTTCGTACTTCACCTTCATTACCTTAGCCTTCGAACTCTTATCTGTGCTGTCGGTGAAGGGCTGCGAAAGGATTGTTGCTACTTAAACAACCTTTCCACAACAACTTGCATGTTATATCATCAAGTGCCACGGGCTACTTTGCTATGACTGTAGATGGGGTGAGCCCCGTTTGGGCAGCCCTCTTATCCTCTAAACATTTATTGGTTCACCTTATTTGCCGAATGGCACATCTCCTCACACACATCATTCAGGCATTCACTGTGTTCACTAATATACAATATTAACGCCTGAAAACCAATCTTGACAGAGCTCAGGGGTGTGTGTGTGTATGAGGAGATGGTCAAGATTGGATTTTAGGCATTAATATCATGTATTAGTGAACACAGCAAATGCCTGAATGGCTTGTGCAATGAGATGTGTAGTTCAGTGAACAATGTTAAGTTTTATGGGGAAAGGGGGCTGCTTGAACCAAGCTCGCCCTGTCTACAGTCGAAGCAAAATAGCCTGTGATACTTGACGATGTAACGTGCAAGGAGGATGTTTATGAATGGCATATATATGTATATATAACTTAGCTCATCTATATTTCATAAAATATATCAAAATTGAGGCAGTTGCCAGCACCTGTAAGGCATGCTTAATCCTAGCCCCAAAGTTCTTTCTCACAGTCTGCTGCTCCCCCAGGAAAGGGTGTATACCCCATTGTCTAAACATCAATAGTTACATATCTTTGTACTATACATGCATACTATTTTAAACATACCTTCTAATCAGATCTCTCAACCATATATAATAATATAGTACAGGCATTGTCCATACTTGCTTCTATATTCTGTGATTGTACATCTAACATGTTTCATATATACTTCTAACATGTATTCATATGGTCCATACTTGCTTCTATATTCTGTGATTGTACATCTAACATGTTTCATGTATACTTTTAATATATAGTCATCCACATCCTCTCTGAAATTGCTCTGTTATATCAATACACACCATGCTTTAGCACATACAACCATATTTTTAAAATATCAGAACATTCATAAAAATTTCGGATGTCCACAATATACAAGTTGCTCAAAATGATGGATTATGAATTTGGTTAGGGTTGATATTTTAAAAGATATCTAATATATCCTAGAAGAATATACATTGTTGTCAATGTGAACATCCTCCATATAAATAGGTTCTGGCAATGTAGCATTCAAATACGCACTGTCCACGTCCATTTGATGAATAGGCCAGTTATTCCTAGCAGCAATGGCGCATATAACCCGCAAGGAAGCCAGTCGAGCAACAGGTGAATACGTTTCATTATAGACAACTCCAAAACTTTGTGTGAAGCCTTGGGTGACCATTCTCGATCTCGGTGTAATGGGTTTATCTTCTGGGTTGCATTTCCAGAGGAATACCCATTGATTTCCGACAATATTTTCCCCAGGAGGTGGTTTAACCACTTCCCATACACCTTTGTCGATTAATACTTTGTACTCTTTATCCATCAATGCTTTCCCTGTAGGATCATTTAGAGCTTCATCTGCATTGCTAGGTTCAGTCTGACTTAAATCTGGCAGTGTTTTATCGTCATTTTGATCGGAGGTCGAAAGCATACTGATGGCAAGATTGTGATTGTTGATGCCGTCAGTTTCAGAGGATGAATCTTGTTCGAATAATTTCTCTTGATGGTCCTCAATATCCTGGTAAGCCAGTGTAGTGATATCTCCACCAGCATGTCTCCTAGCTTGGGACCTTGTTATGGGACCACTTGGGGCCATCTGCACTTGCTGCTGACGGATTCTCTCGCTTCTCCTTATTGGAGCAGCTTCTCTAGGTCTGGCATCAACAGTCTGACTAGGTTGCAGCTCTTCGAGATGTTCCTCTCGCTCATTATCATCAATTTCTTCGATCTTCACCTCTTCGCCGACTAAGCGAGTAGGCATTGGTGCTGGTGCCGGAATGGGCTGTATAGTCTTTCTGGATGTAGGTAGCTGTGACTCGTCAATAGAAATGATTGGAGCATTGCCCCCTTTCATCTCTGAGTCAAATATAATGTTCCGCTTGACAGAAACCTTCTGAGAGTCTTGCCAATAAATGCAGTGGCTGTGGCTCTGTCCATCCACCGAGCCCTTTTGGAACGGGCTGCAAACTTGTCTCCTTCCTTGATTTTAATGTAGACTTCAATCCCCCATGCATGTATGTCTTTCAGGTTCTGTTTTTCATGATGAATCATCTCGAAAGGGGTTTTGTCTGGCAAGGCTCTTGTATGTGTCCTATTCCTAAGATAATTGGCATGCAAAATTGCATAGCCCCATAGAGTCTTAGGAAGACTTGATTTCAATAGCATGGCATGAGCTCTCTCTACCAGAGTTCGGTTTAGACGTTCCGCGACACCATTTGATTCTGGGGTGTCGTGCACAGTCAACCGATGCTTTGTGCCTTGCTTGGCCAAATGCCGTTCAAACTCAGAGCTTGTATATTCACCCCCTCTGTCGGAAACAAGTGCTCTAATGTGCATGTTCCTCTGCCGAAGCATCAGAGTTTCATAGAGCTTGTATTTTGAAAATGTCTCCGATTTGTTTGCCATCAAATAAATAACCGATTCCCTTGAGTAGTCATCGATGAAAGACACATAATATGATTTCTTGTCAATTGTGGAGTGTCTCGCAGGTCCCCAGACATCAGAATAAATTCTGTCACCAAATTTTGAAGATCGGCTTCTGGGTTCCTGAGGAAGTGATTTATGTGCAATCTTCGCTTGAATGCACGCATCGCAAACAACCTTGTCACCTTTTGAGCTCAATTCAATGCCTAATATCATGCCATGGTTGAGCAAATGCTGTAGGGACTTTTGTGAAATGTGCCCCATTTTTTGATGTATCTCCATGGCTGATGCGCATATATGCGCTTTGGCACTTGTGTGTTGTAAGTCAAATCGATATAAGCCATTCAGCTTCGGTGCTTGCATCAATATCCTGCCTTTACGATTGGATATTGTGCATTTCTGATTGGCTATTTGTGTGTTATAGCCTGCATCATTGCACCGGCCGATCGAGATCACGGTAACAGCCATTTTTGGCGCATAGAACGTATCCTTCAATGTAATGTTCGCAGTCTTATCTCCAACCTTGTTAGATAGCACGAGTGAGCCTGAACCGAAGGCATCAAAAGTGCCTTTGTTGGCTGCACGAATGGTGCGCGGCTGTGAGAATGGACTGTAATCCCTCAATAAATTCTTGTGAGGGGTCATATGTGCGGTCGTTCCAGTGTCGAGGATAACAACAGTGTCCAGAGATAAACACTCAAATTAGAGCAGTCGAAGTTGGCGAAAGCGGCTGGACTGCCACTCTCATCCTCCTCAGAGGACACTTCTTCGGCAACATTGGCTTTCGTTTTACCCTTCTTCTTCTTGGCTTTAGCTCTCTTTTTCTGACATGGTCCCTGGACTTCTTTACCACCTCCTTTATCCCAGCAACTCTCAATAGTATGCCCAGGCTTGTGGAAATTAGTGCATGTATGCACCTTCGGGTCTTTCCAGCCCTTCTGCCCCTTCGTAGATGAACCAATAAATGCCTGCTCTTCTTGTGAAATATTGAGGGTCTTCCTCCTGTCGTATTGGGCCTTTAGCACTCTAATGATATCATCAGGAACTAATGGCTTTCTGCATTCTTCAAGCGACGTGGTAAGGGCATTCATGACTGCCTCATAGGAGGGTGGTAGTGACACAAGGATAATGTCCATGAACTCTCCTTCAGAAATTCGGGCTCCCATCTCATTGAGACGAGCATAGAGGTCTTGGGCCTTATCCAAGTGATCTCTCAAATCGCCATCCTCAGGACACCTCATACTGCGAAGCTGTCTCTGTAGGTTGGTGAGGACCATCTTGGGCCTTTTGGTCATTTCATTGACCAGTACATCCCAAGTCTCTTTTGCTGTCTTTGTTTCTGTAGCATCAGAGCTAGTGACTCTGACACTGAGACAATGATCTGGGTCTTGGCTTGTCCTTCTAGAGCAAGATATCTCTCCAGCTTTTCCTCAGCCTTGTCCATCTGTGTTTCCTCAGCTTCTGTAAGAATATGGCTAGATCAGGAGGTTGAGTGACTCTCCCTTCTACATGCTTGAGTAGATTTTGGGACTCAAAATAGCTAGTGAGAGTGGCTCGCCACAATGGCCAATTACTTCCATCTGTAGCAAGCTTCTCAACACCCAAGAGCTTCTGTGAACTGTCTGCGGGGCCCATAACCCTTGTATCAACTCAGGATTATGGCAGGGAAGGTTCGTTGGAGGTTTTAGAGGGCTAGAATTAAATTCACTCTTTCAGTGAGTTTGATGTCACTGATATATTGATACACTACCTAGAATTAAATTCACTACATGATTTTGGGTCAACATGATGTAGAAAAATAATAGTAACTACTCGCCTCTTTCAGTGAATTTGTTGTCACTGAAAGAGGGGCAGAAATGTATCTGAAACCGCATATACCTCGAGCCGGCCCATTAGCGCCCATGGGCTCGCGCGTAGAAGTCGTTTCAAACTCCGCTGGGCAGAGATGCCTATGAAAACAGAATGAAATAGAGAATTAAGGAGTGACTCAGAAATTTCGAAAAACAATCATGAAAGTGGATGCATAGCAGGAGAACAAAATGAGAAAGAATTGGAGCACCATACGAAGATTTGAATATATTATGCTTGGATTTGGTGCAGGAGCATATATGCACCCAACAATCTTGTCCACACCTCATCCACATTCCTTCGGTCATTGTCTAGCTATTGATAGCTCACCCTGGTAGACCATTTAATTTTCTTTTGTTCTCTTTAGATAGGCTTGGCATAGCCCAGAGTATAAGTAGTATAGATTGATCATGAAACAGAGAGATCTTTAGACCTCACTCCCACTTGCATGGCTCCCTTCTATGCCATACCCTTCAGGTACCACCTGGCCTAACAGAAGCATTACAACATATAGGTTGAAGCCACTGTCCTTTTGGATCCAAACTCCAGTATTCCCAATACATAACAGGTAATGACTCTACACATCTTTCCCATGTCTGCATGTCCTCTACCTCACACATAGCATGTTCTCACATCCCTAAAGTATAGTGTGTTTAGCTTGTTGGCTTGTCCCTTGTTTATAGTGTGTTGCCCTATATCATGCATAGTAGTCCCTTGTTTGTAACATGTCCCACATGTGTAGCATATCCCCAAGAGCCTCAAAGTGAATATTGTTGGGGTCAGAGAAGATAAATAAATGTCAGAGGGTTTACAATGAATAATACAGAAATAGACTTATATTTGGTGATATTTAGCAAAGTCATAGACATTTGTTCATATCTATTCTTTGACATACATAGTATGAAAAAAAAAAAAAAAAAAAAAAAAAAAAAAAGAAACAAACCACAATGCAAGGAGAAACTGTTGTCATTAATGTAATTTTGAGCAAACTTATTGATATCTATTTTTGAAATAATTTCTAAAAAATGTATAGTACATATATTAAAATACAACTTTCTTCAGCAAAGGGAGGGAAATTTATAGATGAAAAATTCTTCAATATATATATATATATATATATATATATATATAATTAGATATGTTAAAATACCAAAAAAAAAAAAAAACTAAACCAAAAACACAATAAAATTACCTGTCAGATGGATTACACAGAGATAGCCAAGAGAAAGCCAGCCAGAGGCAGAAAGCCACACAGCAAGAGAAAACCCCAGGATAGCAAGGTAAAGTGAGAGAAAAATGCCAGGATAGGTTGCATGGTGTTCCTGAACTTTATACTGCATGCGTATGGATGCAATCGTTATGAACTGGTCACATGACCATGAACACTCTTGCACAGTGTTCGTGTTCTGCTGACAACTTGATGACCTAAAATCTGACATAAGTGACACCCACAAGGACCACACCTGCTCATCTCATATAGAGTAACTAGGTGGGTACCCGCGCTTCGCGCGGGGGTGTAGGTCAAACGCCTCGGTAAGGTCAAATGCATCAGTAAGGTCAAGTGAGTCAGTAAGGTCAAGTGCATTAGGGTAAATAGGATCATGCAAAATATATCCCTGTTCATATAGTATAATGAATCATGTATGCACCCATGGAACAGTCGAACATGCAAACCTCTCTCAACCTCTGGGATGGCCCTCCCAGCGACTCTAGACATGAAAGTGGTAATGGTCTTGACTGAATCATCAGAGATTATAAGATTGCGCCTATTGTCACAATCCACAGGTTTCAAAGCTTGTGCATTGTGAAATAGATCCAATAGTGATCTTGGGGATCCTGAATTTTAACAATGTGGTTATATCGATATGCCAGCTGATCCTCCGGTGACACTCTCACAGAACCAGAAACAATACCAAAATCAGAAATGGGGGAAGACCCAAAGTGCAGTTGGATAGCATGTCCTCACACGTAGCGTGTCCTCACAGGTAGCGCGTCCCCACAGGTAGTGCGTCCCCACACATAACATGTCCTCACAGGTAGTGTGTCCTCACACATAACTTGTCCTCACAGGTAGCGTGTCCCCCCACGTAACGTGTCCTCACAGGTAGCATGTCCTCACACGTAACGTGTCCTCACAGGTGACATGTCCCCACAGGTAGCATGTCCTCACAGGTAGCGTGGCCCCACATGTAGCGTGTCCCCACACGTAATGTGTCCTCACACGTAACGTGTCCCCACAGGTAGCGTGGGCCCACAGGTAGCGTGTCCTCACAGGTAGCGTGGCCCCACATGTAATGTGTCCTCACAGGTAGTATGTCCCACACATAACGTGTCCTCACAGGTAGTGTGTCCCCACATGTAACGTGTCCTCACAGGTAGCATGTCCCCACACGTAATGTGTCCTCACAGGTAGCATGTCCCCACACATAACGTGTCCCCACACATAACGTGTCCTCACAGGTAGCGTGTCCTCACAGGTAGCGTGTCCTCACAGGTAGCGTGTCCTCACAGGTAGCGTGTCCTCACAGGTAGCGTGTCCTCACACTTAATGTGTCCCCACAGGTAGCGTGTCCCCACATGTAACGTGTCCTCACAGGTAGCGTGTCCTCGCACGTAACGTGTCCCCACAGGTAGCGTGTCCTCAAACGTGTCCTCACATGTAATGTGTCCCCACAGGTAGCGTGTCCTCACACGTAACATGTCCTCACACATATCAGGGACATGTATCAGTATCTATTTATATAGACATAAATAAAATAGCAAAAGAAACCACATTTAAGCAGCTGTTGTCATTAATTTTAGCAAAGCCTGGATAATTTATTGATATCTACCTTTTAAAAAAATGTCAAAAAATGTACAGTACATGTAACCTGAAGCTGGTATTAATTTTAGCAAAGTCAGGATAATTCATTGATATCTATACTTATTTTTCAACAAAAGATAAAAAAAAACACACTACATTAAAACAGAAGTTGTTACTAACTTGAGCAAAGAAGTTATTGATATCCATTTGCGAAGAAATGTCAAAAAAATGTAAAGGATATTTAAATTGGCTGTTATTGAGGTTAGCAAGTTGCATTTATTGATGTCTATTTGCGAAAAAATATCGAAAAATGTACAGGATATGTAAGTTGGCTATTGTTAAGGTTAGCAAGTTAGGTTTATTGATAGCTATTTGCGAAAAAATATTGAAAAAATATACAGGCCATTGAAGCAGAAGCTGGTGTCACTTCACAGCCAAAGGCAGAGAAGCCCAGAGAAGCCCAGAGACACCCAGAGACACACACAAAGACACCCAGAGCCCAGCCAAAGCAATAGTAAGCCCACCAGTACAGCCAGAACACAGGAAGACACCAGTGGGGAGTGCGGTACTGCAGCATCACTCTCTTTATACTGAGTGAAGGGTCGTGCACGGACCACCCTCGCGTATGGTCGCGACGAACGCGAACCGGTCACGTGACCTGGGACGCTGCTGCGCAGCATCAATGGTCTGGCCTGGGCTCGCGGCTGCGCCGCTCGCTCCGCTGACCTAATTTTTACGTAATATTATTTGTAACATTAGTTGTCAGCGGGCCCACAACCACCCACCCCCCGCGTTTTACTCTTAGACTAGGTGGATACCCGCGCTTCGCGCGGGGTGCAAGTCAAACGCCTCAGTAAGGTCAAACGCATCAGCAAGGTCAAACGCCTTGGGTAAATCAAACTTGGGATAAGTCAAACACATTCGGATAAGAAAATTTCTTTCAGATAAGTAAAACGCATCTTATTGATTGAAAGTAGCTCTAAGTAACACATCAAGGTAGGTAATGTTATGACCACGCTGCTTGACTACCTCCATGCCTCCTCTGGCTCTATTCCGCAACATCCACACTTTGACCTTTTGATCCCCTTGTTCTTTACTATTCACATACTTCCCCTTTTGACTCTATTCACTGGCCTTCCCTACTTGACCCTTAGCATAGCAAGTCCGGAGCATCAGGAGATCCATTTGTTCCACTATCAATTAGACCCACATTCCCCTTGTTCTTTTGCCTATTGATTGTTCTTAGTTCTACCCAGCCTCCCCTTGTAGTTGCTCTTGCTCCATATTAGTTACTTACTCCATTTATCCTAGTTACTTTTGCTTGCACTGGAATTGCTTACCTCTACCTTCTGACATGTTGTCTCAGCTCTTTGTATAAAACCCAGTCATGTGTGCCTCTGTTCTGCAATCAGATAAGTGACTTTGATATGTGACTCCCTTTGCACTGTTTCCTGTTCTTACCACAGCAAGTACTTGCAAGGCCTCTGTCTCTCTGACCTCTGCCTTCCAACTCAATTTCTGATATCCAACTTAACTTGATTCTTGAACCCTTACCTCTAGGTGGATACCCATGCTTCACATGGGGGTGTAGGTCAAACACATTGGGTAAATCAAACTTGGGATAAGTAAAACACATCTCATTGCAATTGAAAGTAGCTATAAGTAACACATCAAGATAGGTAATGTCTCTACACATGTCTGCATGTGCCCAAGTATAGCGTGCATAGCATGTCCTCCATGCATAGCCTCGAATATAGCATGCTTATTGTGTCCCTGGTTTTTAACATGACCCCACACATAACATGTCCCCAAGTATAGTGTGCATAGCATGTCCTCCATGCATAGTGTGTCTCCACATGTAGCATGTCCCCAAGTACGGTGTGCATGGCGTGTCCCACATGCATAGCGTGTCCACATGTGTAGCATGTCCCTACATGTAGTGTGTGTAGCATCTCCCTCGAGTATAGTGTGCAAAGTGTGTCCCCAATACATAACATGTCCCCCAAGTATAGTGTGCATAGCATGTCCTTTGTTTGTAGCGTGTCCCCCAAGTATAGCATGTGTAGAATGTCCCTTGTTTGTAGTGCGTCCCTTGTTCGTACCGTGTCCCCCAAGCATAGTGTGTCCCCACATATAGTGTGCACATCCCCATGCATAGTGTGCGTGTGCCCATGCATAGCCTGTGTGTCCCGTCCCCCAAGCATAGTGTGTCCCCACATGCAGCATGTCCCCAAGTACAGTGTGTGTGGCATGTCCCACATGCATAACATATCCCTCAAGTATTTTGTGTGTAGCATGTCCCTGGTTTGTAACATGTCCCCAAATGTAGCATGTCCCTAAATTATAGCATGTGTGTCCCCCATGCATAGCGTGTCCACATGTGTAGCATCTCCCTACACATGGTGTGTGTAGCCTCTCCCTCAAGTATAGTGTGCAAAGTGTGTCCCCCATGCATAACATGTCCCTTGTTTTTTCCCCATGCATAGTGTGCGTAGTGTGTCTGTCCCCAAGCATAGTATGTCCCCAAGCATAGTGTATCCCACCATATAGTGTGCATATCCCCATACATAGTGTGTGTGTGCCCATGCATAGCATGCTTGGCCCCATGCATAACATGTGTGTCTCTACACATAGCATGCGTGTCCCCATGCACAACACGCATGTCTCCACGCCTAACGTGCATGTCTCCACGCCTAACATGCATGTCTTCATGCCTAACATGCATGTCTCCATGCATAACATATGTGTCTCCATGCATAGCATGCGTGTCCCCATGCATAGTGTGTGTAGCATGTCCCAATGGCATGTGTAGCATATCCCAAGGGCCTCAAAGTGAAGCAAGCAGAGGCTGTTACTTATCATTAACTTTTCGCAAACTCAGGGACATGTATCAATATCTATTTTGTGACATATACAGACATAAATAAAATTGTAAAGGAAGCCATATTTAAGCAGCTGCTGTTATTAATTTTAACAAAGTCAGGATTCTCTCAAAACAAATGTCCAGTACATTTAAGCTGAAGTTGTTATTAATTTTAGCAGAGTCAAGATTATGTATTTTTCGAAAAATGTCAAAAAAATGCACTGTACATTTAAGCTGGAGCTGTTGTCAATTTTCATAAAGTCAGGATAATTTATTGACATCTATCTGCGAAAAAATGTCAAAAAAGTACAGTACATTGAAGCAGAAGCTGTTATTAATGCCCAGCCAAAGCCAGAGAAGCCCAGAGACTGACAGAGAAACCCAGAGCCCAGCCAACGCCATAGTAAGCCAGCCACCAGTATAGGTAAGCAGCTTTACAGTAAATAAAACAATAAAACAAACCACATTTAAAAGCAGAACCTATTGTCATTAATTTCAGAGAAACTTATTGATGTCTATTTTAAAAAAAAAACATCAAAAATATAGATATTAAAATACAATTTTTTCACCACAGTCTGGGGATGTTATTTAACTCTATTTTCGAAAAAATTCACAAAAATATAAAGCACATATGTGACCATACAATATGATGAAAAAACAAAGGAACCAATGAAATTACAAACACAAATAAAATAAAATACATGGCAATGCATTAAAAAACAGATATTACCTACCAATAGAAAGCCAGCCAAGCCAATAGATAGCCAGCCAACCCAAGCAAAAGATAGCCAGCCTGCCAAAGCAATAGACAGCCAGCCAGCTAAAGGAGCAGACAGCAGACAGAGCAGAGCAGACAGCGGACACAGCAGACAGCAGACAACAGAGCAGACAACAGACAGAGCAGACAGCAGACAGAGGAATTGCCGGTGGGCAGATTCCTGGCATTCCATCCTTACCATTCTGCCTTTATACCGCGCGCGCGCGTCGTGCACGGACCACGCGCGAACGGGTCACGTGACCGCGGACGCTGCTGCGCAGCATCCATTGCTTGCGGCTGCGCCGCTCGCCGCTGACCTAATATTTACATAATATTATTTGTCAGCAGTGCGCCCACAACCCACCGAGCTGCTTTCATATAGTGTAACTAGGTGGATACCCATGCTTCACATGGGGGTGTAGGTCAAGTGCATTGGGGAAAATCAAAGTAATCAATTTGCGTCAAGTAAAATCAAGTAAAACACATAAACCATATCAAGAGAAGTGGATATCAAAAATCAAGGAGCTCTAAGCAATACATCCTTATATACAATGTTGGTTGTATCCAAACCCTCCTCAAGAAAGACCTTCACTTTGTTGCAGCTTGTTCCCCTTGACACACCAACATACAACTGACCATGTCCAAACACTGGATATCTCAGGTCCAACCCAACAGTTTCCAAAGACTGTCCCTGAGACATGTTGATGGTCATTGCAAATGCCACACACACTGGAAACTGCCTCCTCTGCAGCACAAATGGTATTTCTCCCTCTGATGATCCTGATCTCCAGCACTCTATTCCTCATCCTCACCAACCACAACCTTGTCCTTGCTTCTGATCCAAATTGCGCAACATCATCAGAGGCACTCCAGGCTTGACTTCCAAGTGAGCAGGAGGAAGACTGCCCGTCTCTATGGAATTCAGATACTCCATAGGATACTGCTCTCACTGGAGGCATATAAAGATTTTCTGGTCTGAAAAACTATTCAAAAAACTGTAAAGATATTCAAAAGTTTTTTAGTGTTTTTAATGTAACAAACTTTATGAAATTTTTGGGTTTTTGTTAGAATTTGTTGAGCAAAAAAATTGTAAAAAAGTTTAAAGTTTTTTTGCAGGGTTTTTTATGTCTTTGTAAGAACCCGGCCTTTGGCCGGTTACTTACCGGTATAACTTTCTTCCGAGCCCAAGCCTTGTGATACTCGTGCCTGAGTACATATGATTCTTATCCTGCGCCCGAGCCCGAGCTAGAGCTCATATCCGACCTTGACCCCATGCCCGTATCCCCTTAGTTACTGATTCCGCTCCATCACGCATCATTCGTATATTACCTCGCCCTGACCTCAGCCTCCTGACCTCGCCCTGACCTCCACTAATATGTTCACCCCTGACTCGTACCCTCGCTCATATATAAACCCCCCTGTATGCATTCCTACTCCTCAGTCTGAAAATCAACTATCGTATAACTTCGATCCTTAGTTAGTTTCTAAGCCTAGCCTCTTAAGCCAAACCTCGCCTCTTATTCGTTTGCCTCTGAAGTTGGGACGAGTGCATAGTCGATTGGTATGAGTCGGCTAGATACCGATGCCATCTCCAGGATGGTTTTTCCCTGGAAAACCAGCCTTCCGGCGCCCAAATCGTTGTCAGCAAAAGACCCCAGGACCCGTCCAAAAATATCGTTCAGGTATATAGACACCCATCTGGCACATATGTCCTCACAGTGGCCAAGTGGTCACAACCTTAGTTTGTTTTTCCATGTTAGCGTCCGTTCGGTGTTCATCCTTGTTCATGTCAAGTGAATAAGCACTGTACATAGTATTTTCTATTTATCAAAATCTTCCCACATTTCCAAATTTTCTTCGGGGCCCTTTCACGGCTTTTTTTCAACAATGGTCAGACATCCTACAGAATGCCGCGACGTCGAGTGGAACAGGGATCTTGTATAATGACGATGATTCATCAATGACATTTACAGCTAGCTCTACATGCTCTGCTGATCACTGTTTCGCGACCCAAACTCAAGATTCAAAGGCAAGGATAGCGTCAAACACGCAAGTCATATTACAGAGTACACGGAGGGTTCATTGGAAGGCCCCGGGTGCGAGCTGGGCGGTCCCGCGAGGGCGGCAGAGCTGTAGATGGAGGGAGCAGCCTGAGGTCCCAGGTGCGAGTGGGGCGGTCCCACGAGGGTGGCAGAGCTGTAGACGGAGGGAGAAGCCTGAGGTCCCGGGTGCAAGTGGGGCGGTCCCACGAGGGCGGCAGAGCTGTACACGGAGGTAACAGGCCGAGGGGCCGGATGCGAGCTGTGCGATCCCACAGAGCGGTAGACGGAGGGGACAGTGGGAGGTCCGTGATGCCTGGGATCGGGATCTGAAGCCTGTGCAAGTGAATGAGCATGGTAGTTTGCAAAGTGCACACTACGTGAACTCACGATGGCCGCTGCGGTGAGGGACTCGTCCACAGCTCGCACCGATGGCAGCAGTGGTGTCATCGAGGCAGCACCTGTCTTGGTGCCACGCCGTTTCAGGACTGCTGTGTCCACTGCTGGGAGCGCGGCGAGTGCTTGGTGCTCGAACACGGTCCCCAGACTCAGATCACGCATGGGAACACGCCCAGAGCCTCGCTGGGTAAGCTCCTTGGCCTGTGCTCGCAGGTGTTCATGTTGGGCACGGAGAACTTGTAATTTACGCAGGCTGCTATGTTTACTTTGGTCCGAGGCATTTGCGTTCTCCAATGACCCCATGGTGTCGTACGCGGTCTGTCAGGTTTTGTCATAACGTCTGAACGTGTCGGCAAGGTCGTTGTCGGCTGCGGACACTTTTCTCTTCTGTACAAGTACTAGAAGACAACTGGTGTGAGAGACTATGTGAGCTGGAAATTACTGGGTGAGTACACACCCTGACGTAGCACTGCCCGTCCCACTCGACGGAAATAATCATGTGGCTGATCTCGCTGGTGGATGCCCGCACGATCCATGAGGTCTACAGCGGCCATAGCACGCTTGTCGTAGTGCATGCCTCGCATGATGGCTGCGAGAAGCGTCAATCGTGTCCCATCTCAGTTGATGTTTCGGTGGGCTTGCTCATGGCCATTGGAGGTGGAAGGGCAGGCTTGCCAGGTGGCAAGCGGTATATGGCTCGCCAGTTGGTAGATGGCTGGTATCACAAAGGGGGAGCCCGTTTCTTTGTCCTCCATCCATGCTGTTTGTGAAGGTTCATGTCAACACACTAGCAGTTGTTGGAAGGTTGCGACACACCTGAGGCTCGAGGGCCGCCCCTACGTATCAACTCCGTGGTCTCCTCAACGTTGTGAATGGGGTAAGCAGACACGAGGCTGTGCATAGCCGTGCGAACTTGTGGGGAGATGTCATCGCCTAGCTTGTGAATGCCACGGCGGAAATGGTTAACACAGAGAACAAAAAAGTGCTTCAGGTGGTCGTAAGGAGTCAGGGTGTGTAAGGGGCAGGCACAAGGGTACGAGCATGTCTCAGGCCCTTTCTCAGATAGGGAAGCACAGAGCTGGCCTAGCCCTACAGTCACTGAGATCAGATGTGTCCCATTTCCATGGGACAGTCGGGCTCACCGAGGGCCTGGCCTTTGTGTGCATCAGCTACGATGGTCTCAATTCCATCACCATGGATGTGTCGGAAGTGGATGGGCCTCCCAGTGTCATGTTCCACGATCTCGAAGATGCGCTTGAAGAGGTGGTAGTGGGCGGGTTCAGATTGCGATGTGGTGAAGGCACGTGCGCAAACAATGGCTGACATGAGAAATCCCTTGGTCAGACAGGCATGGGATGTCAGGAGGACAGACAGACAGAAATTTTTTTTGTTCCGGGTACCACGCCTCAATTTCAAATTCCTGATATGAGTCAGCCTGTTTGAATGATGTGTCGATGGAGGGCCGCCTGGTGGTTATTAGGAGCTGACTCATGGCAGGGAGCATGCAAATTATGATGATGAACGGTTCATGGCCTGGGATGCTGACAGACTCGACACAGCGCAGGTATTGTTCTGGGAGCGGCATAGTCTGCTGATGGGCGAGAAATCGTTCGGCTCCTATGACATGGATTACGCAGCGTCACCCAGGTAGGACACAACATAAGGGGGGAATGCTCACCTTTGATCCCAGTACCACCAGGATATAGTTCCAGGCGCAGGTCCTGAATGATGCGACCAACATGGTTGGAATTCCCGAGGGATGGATGCAGGTGGGATAGGGCAGGGTCATGCGGGTGGGCCCAGTCAAGCTCTTGACGTAGAGATGCCATGAAGGCGCTGTTTAGAGCGAGCCGACGAGGGGTGGCATCTGCAAGATGCCAACCGAGGTCACACACCATGTTTTGGAACTTGCCCAGAATGGTGAGCAGCGTCTGGGTGGGCTTGGGATCAGGGTGCGAGTGAGGGTGGCGTGACGCAAGCACGATGTACGGTGTGGCCTCAAGGTCGTTGGGCACATACATGTCAAAACGGGTCGGACAGGGTTCACGGGGCCTCAATATGCCCCGCTCCAGGCTGCCGCTGGGGGTTCGGTGCCAATGGGCTACAAAGGCCAACATGTGCATGTGAGATTCAGGGGCCAGCAAGAGCGAGAGGAGAACTTACGGCAGAGTTGCTTTTGCTCCCGCTGCGTGGCCACGAAATCGCAGGTAGCGAGTGGTCATATCCATCTGTTTGCGCGAGTTTTTCCAGGGCTTCAACAACAGGCCTGTTGTCGGTCAAGAGGGCATCCAGGTAGATGAGGTTGAACTCCCCTAATTGGGACAGCTTGAGGTGTGCACGGCCGGCATTTCGGTATTCTGAGCATCTGAAAGGGGTCAGCCAGAGGAGGTTGTGGTAGCTAAGGACTCACTGCAAAAAAGGACTCCCTGACATGCTCCAGCATAGGAGGAAGTGGCCCCCACATGGACTTGGTTCAATGGCGCGTGCATCCAGAGGTATCCCATCACCATGGGGCGGCGTCCCATCGAGCCAGCCGCTGGCGTCCGCATTTTGCTCCCGGTTGCAGGCCCCATCCGACGCAGAGTCGAAGGCCGTGGTGGCTTCCACTGCTCTCGTGTCCCGGGGCCATGAACAGCCATGGGACAGGAGAGCAGCATAGAGGCCCAGCGTCTTGTTGAAAACCTCGCGGGTGGCCTCACGTGACGAGTCACATGATGCACCCGCGCATGTTTGGCGTGGCGCGTCGACCTGTCCGTCATCCGGCACACCTGCGGCTGGCACGCATGGACCGACGTAACCGCACGCCTTGACTGAGCGGCCTGATACGTGAGGGATGTCAGTCAAGGCGTGCAGTTACGTGGCAAAAACTCATGATTCATACAGCTCAGTCGGGTTTGGTAACACAGGACAGGGGTGACCCCCGCGGCGTTGGTCAGTAAGTGACATTTGACGTCTTTGTGCCCGCCATGTGCGTCACCCAGCGAATACTGTAGGTTGTGCTTTGGATGGACCCAGTCCGCACATGTGATCGCAAAAACATGGGCCACCGCTTCTCCACCGCCCCACGAGGATGGGTCACTATCCTATCCACGTACGTCTGCCTAGTCACACGTTGCCGCATGCTCACAATAGTGTGCTCGTGCCCTGACTGGGTTGGGGTCGACATTTCAAGGAATCCGTCGAGCAGGCCACCCGCGAGAGCCTGTGTTACGCAGCGAAAGGAACGCACGTCAGAGGAACGCGTCAGAGTATCGAGCCGCGTGGGTCAGAGGAACGCGTCAGAGTATCTAGCTGCGCGTTATGTTGCACGCGCCGTTCACTAACGCGTTTGCCCAGCAGGTTCCTGGTGAGATGTCAGTTGTGTTGGGCGCATGTGATTGCCAACCAGGTACGTGTATCAGGTTCAGCTACCCTGCAGCTCATAACCCCACTAACGACATTATCCCCGGTCCAGGAAATTACTAGGGCCCCGGTAATGTTGAGCAGGTAACCCCGAGCAGGCCACCCGTGAGAGCCAGGTTATGCAGGGAATGGACCGCGGGTCCGAGGAACGCGTCATATTGTCGAGCGGCGCGTTATGTTGCACGCTCTGTTCACTCACGCGTGCGCACAGTTTGCTCGTGAGATGTCAATTGTGTTGCGCGTATGAGATTGCCAAATAGGTATGTGTATCAGGTTGGCAATCACATGGAGCTGACAACCAAATTAAAAACATTATCCCCGGTCCAGGAAATCACTAGCGCGCCGCAGGCGCAAATGGAACGCGGGCGAGCAATGGGAGCGAGAGCGTCGTTACGCAGGGAATGCACGGCGGGTCAGAGGAACACGTCATATTGTCGAGCGGAGCGTTATGTTGTACGCGCCATTCACTCACGCGTGCACACAGCAGGTGGCTCGTGAGATGTCAGTTGTCTTGCGCGCATGTGATTGCCACCTAGGTACGTGGATCAGGTGCAGCTACCGTTGACAACCAATTTAAACTCTTTATCCCCGGTCCAGGAACTCACTAGCGCACCGGCAGCGTCGAGCAGCCCACCCGCGAGAGCCTGGGTTACGCTGGGAATGGAACGCGGGTCAGAGGTTCGCGTCATACTGTCGAGCGGGGACACACACATGTGAAACCGAACCAGGTCAATGTTCACACGCAGGATCCCGAACACGGGCTCTCTGACACATGGACACACACACGTGACCGAACCAGGTCCCCGACCTTAAAATGTTTCTCCATGGTCCCCATGTGCGAGCGTTCGAAGATGCTGCTAATGAGCATCGTGGTATCAGTGACTAGGAGAAGGAGGGTGTGTTTGAAAAATGTGACAACTGCGGTCGATGGTTTAGTGCGCGCGCTCTATGGGCGCACATCCCAACTCATGTATAAAGTGGGGGCCCTGCACTCACACTTATCTTTGTACTGCACTTGACCATATGTACCCATGTCTTCTGTGCAGCACCATTATGTGACTACTGCCATATCAATTACACTGATTAACACTAGAGGCATATAAAGATTTTCTAGTCTGAAAAACTGTTGAAAAAATTGTAAAGATATTCCAAATTTTTTAAGTGTTTTTATGTAAAAAAAACTTTAACAAAATTTTGTGTTTTTGTTAGAATTTGTTGAGCAAAAAAACTGTAAAAAAATTTAAAGCTTTTTGCAGGGTTTTTTATGTCTTTTTATAAGTTTCTTTGTGAAAACACAAAGAAACACATAAAAAACCCTGAAAAAAACTTTGAATTTTTTTACAATTTTCTTGCTCAACAAATTCTAATAAAAACACAAAATTTTATTACGTTTTTTTTTTACATAAAAAACACTAAAAAAATTTGGAAAATCTTTACAGTTTTTTCAGCAGTTTTTCAGACAAGAAAACTTTTATATGCCTGCAGTGTAACAAATCCCCGCTCCCCGCTGCACCTGGAATCAAACGGGCCAAGTGTAAGAACCCGGCCTTTGGCCGGTTACTTACCGGTATAACCTTCTTCCGAGCCCGAGCCTTGTGATACTCGTGCCCGAGTACATATGATTCTTATCCTGCGCCCGAGCCCGAGCTAAAGCTCATATCCGACCTTGATCCCATGCCCGTATCCCCTTAGTTACTGATTCCCCTCCATCAGGCATCATTCATATATTACCTCGCCCTGACCTCGCTCCCCTGACCTCGCCCTGACCTCCACTAATATGTTCACCCCAGACTCGTACCCTCGCTCATATATAAACCCCCCTATATGCATTCCTACTCCTCAGTCTGAAAATCAACTATCATCTAACTTCGATCCCTAGTTAGTTTCTAAGCCTCGCCTGTTAAGCCAAACCTCGCCTCTTATTCGTTTGCCTCCAAAATTGGGACTCGTGCCTAGGGTCGGCGTAGCACCTAAGCGGAAGCCTGGTCCCTCTCCGACTTCCCCATCCAAACCTCGCCCCGCAACCTCGGACCTTACCTCGGGTTTCACCCCCGACCTCGGTCAACCTTACGACAGATCGTATCGTAACACCAAGCCTGGACCGGTTTCTTTTGTTTAAACAAGTTTGCATCCATGCAAACCTGTTTCAGGGGCCTCACATTCACTCAGAACCACTGTGTGCACACCTTTTAAAATGCTCACACACTCTCTCAGAACACATGCATGAATCCAACCCAGGACCTTTCATTCCATAAAATTGGCTAACACCCATCCAGAACACATGTACAAACCCCAGGCAGGACCTTTCATCCCCTCACGTGCTACCATGCACCTTCCATTCATTCATATGCCAACACGCATCCTGAATCTGTCTGTTAACCTGAACTGGGTCCTCCCATTCTTATCATCAGCTTCATGCCTGCTCTGCAAGTGAACCAGGTCCTTCCATTCCTTCAAGTGCTAACATGCTCACTGAACACGTGCATGAACCCCAACCTGGTCCCTCCATTCCTTCAAATGCTAACATGCACCTTTCTTTCATTGATATGCCCACCCGCATGCCAAACCCATCTGTTAACCTGAACTGGGCCAATTCTTAACCTCAGCTTCACGCATAAACCCCATATGCATGCCAGTGAAACAGGGCCTTCCATTCCTTAAAATGCTAACACACACACAGAGCATGTGCATGAACCTGAGCCCGGTCCCTTGATTCATTCAAATGCTCACATGCACCTTTCATTCATTAACATGCCAACACACATGCAGAACTTGGGGCTGGGATGACCTTGGGCGAGTTGTGTGATGAGTGAAGAGAGAAGGGCTCAATGGCCCCTAGGCATCAGCGCTGTAGGGATGAAGGGGTATGCTGACCTTGGAGATCTGCATTTCAGTACCACTGCCTGACTTGCCAGCATTATCTTGCAAACCATGCTACCATGGTTCAAGAATGAGGGATTGCCCTTGCAATGACCTGCATAGATCAAGCAACTGAGAGCATGCATGTTGGATGCTGTCGTTAGAGAGAGCGGCACACGCACGGAATATACTTGTTTATCGTTGATCCCCTCCTCAAATTCGTGCAGGCTCATGGCTAGCAGGTTCCAGTCCGGCGGTTCCTCTAAAATGGGGCTGATATCTTCCGGTAACCACCATGGCCTGTCTTCATTGCTGTTCTCCGACGCTGGCCGTTAGCCATTTTGCTCCACGCCCTCGATCTCATCAAGTACCTCCCATCCGGCGTCTTGTTCTGCCTCCGTGGCTCTGTGATGACGGTCTGCAGCTGAGACAGGAATATTGAAATAACACTGCCTCTTCGCCACTGTGAAATTCGTGTCTGTGGCATCCATGGTAAGCCAGGCCAACTGATTCTCCTGTGAATAAATGGAACTAGAAGCACTGCTATTGCATGCCACAATGGTCTCCAGATATGCATGGAATGCGAGAGGGTCTTAAGCAAGGAGGTCCCTAACGTGCTGCGAGAATGTATCGGCGAGTAAGGGACTGAGTCAGGAGGTTGCGCAACACGCTGAGGTCACTCACGAGCCGCTTCGTGGGAGCTCCAACTTTGTGCCAGACGGGGTCTAGTTGACGGCGCACCATAGAGTCGAAGGAGCAGAAGTAGGCAGACTTTATGTCGAATGAACGAATGGTGTGAGGCGATAAACGCGTCTGCGGTCAAGGACGTACCACAACTTCATACGAATCAATCAAAAGGGAACGTGAATCTGAAGGGAATGATTGGGAGAGCGAAGATAACAGCGGTTCTGTTGCAAAGGTTAGTTGCGAACGGGTTTCTTCAGGAGGCTCCATCATCTCTTCAGGATGCATACATTTGAACGAGGTTAGCGAACGTAATCACGAAGTGATTGAGCCTAAGAGAGGAGGGTTGCAGCTGTCCAAGGGCTCCTGCCTTAACATAATGACAATGTTAATGCGAACCCATAATTGTTGTCATTTCTGCTCTTACATCGAAGGCGAGGGCGAGCTGGACCATCGATAACCTGTGTACCACGTGAGGTGCTCTGAGATTGGGAGGTGAGCTAGGTAAAGCCTCCGGCTTACATGGGCGGAACGCCGACGACAAGGGTGGCTTGGGGGAGGCAGAGACCTGATGGTATTTCAAAATATAAATGTCCCATGTAAAATCATCCTATATAAGTACTACGATACGTTAGGCTTAGGTGGCACCACGCACAATAAAGATGGCGGAACACACCCCAAGAAGGTAACCAGTATAAAATTGAGGAGATAAACGTTATTCCGTTGAGACAGCCACGGCGCAAAAGCGTCGGTGACGAGGAGGATGAGGAGAGAACACTGACCGATGCTACTCTCCTGCCAAGTTTCATAATTGCTGTTATTTCTTTCAGGAGATCTCACCACCTGAAAGATCACCTCAAAGAAGGTCAACATAACACGCACTTCAACCTTCAAGACATATAATACCCAACATAACACCTAATACCCGCTGTCACACACTTGGTCCACATCTCTCAAGTTCTGGGGAGCGCTTATTGAAACTCGAGACTGAAACACGTGGTATGATATATTTCGTCTCCCTTCTCATTGCTTCGCAGATTAGTCGTTTACATCTTCGAATGCCCTTGCATGGACGTTCTACTATACATTTGTTTTTGGATGCGTTCGCGCCTCTTCGAGTAAGACATGTTGCTCCTGCACACAACACGCGCAGCACATCTTCGTGCACGCGTGATGAGTATCTGGTTTCTTCATTCACTGCATTAGTTAGTTGCCCTTAAGACAAATGGTGATCACAAAAGACGAATGTGGCACTGTCCGTTGATTTTTCCCAAAGCGCTTTCTTACACAACACCTGGTGTGACCGGCTACACCAGGCGACCACACGGCCGCTGCAAGCTCACAGACGGCACATAGGAGAGGATGATTCAGTTCCCAGGATTTAGAGATGACCGAGTGTTCCTGGTATCAGCGCTAGTTGTTATCTAGGCGACTCGTAACAATCGACTGGTCACTGAGTTGGGACTCATGCGGAGGGTCGGCGCAGCACATAAGCTGAAGCCTAGTCCCTCTCCGACTTCCCCATCCAAACCTCGCCCCATAACCTCAGACCTTACCTCAGGTTTCGCCCCCGACCTCGGTCAACCTTATGACGGATCGTATTGTAACAGTCTTTTTATAAGTTTCTTTGTGAAAACACAAAGAAACCCATGAAAAACCCTGAAAAAAAATTTGAATTTTTTTACAATTTTCTTGCTCAACAAATTCTAATAAAAACACAAAATTTTATTATAGTTGTTTTACATAAAAAACACTAAAAATATTTGGAAAATATTTACAGTTTTTTCAACAGTTTTTCAGACAAGAAAACTTTTATACGCCTGCAGTGTCTGCAAAGTCGGTTTCCTTGACAGAATCTGCACAGTGGAAGACCTGAGCATCACCTGGAAATGGCCACAACACCATGGAATTGATCTGATTGACCTCAGTATTTCTGGGACAGAGGATGGCCCACTGCAAAAAATAATTGTCCTGGGCAGGGACTGCATTGGCAATGCCCTATATTTCCTGGATCATACCTGAAATTCCAGGGCCACAGACCATGTGAGGAGGGAGTGAGAAGGTATGATCCAGTGGGATATCCTTTCCCTGGCCCACATTCTGCAGCCATTCTGAAAACCTGGCTTCGTCAGGGTCATTTCTCACCCGCATGTTCTCTGTCAGATGGAGGACCTTGATCTTTGGCCACAGATATGACTTCTGAAGGGTAGCTCCCACAACATCTTCCTTGGAGCCTTTAGGGACAATTGGGAGAGTCTGCTGAAAGTCACCTCCAAAGGCGACTGTGATGCCACCAAAGGGTCGGTCAGGCTGGTCAAGGAAATCCCACAGTGTCCTGTCAATGGCCTCTATGGAATGGCGATGCTGCATTGCAGCCTTAGTGCAAATGATGAGCCTGGCCAGTCTCAGCATATCAGCCTGGTGAGAGTTGTTTTTGTTGGAGGAGAGAGAGCCCTCATTGACAGGAATTGGAATTCCAAGCATGCTGTGAGAGGTGTACCATTAGTGAGAATAAGTGCAGCGATTGCAGATGAGGCTACAGCAAGCACAATGAGATCCTCCACTCTACAGGAGTGGATTAGGGTGTTCCATGTGAATGATTTCCCCTACCTGAGCCAGTGACAAAAAACATTTGTCCATCAGGTTTCTCCTGAGCATCTCTGGCCAGTGCTGACCATAATATCTGATCATGTACAGACCTTTGCCCCTCATTCAGCTTGGGAACCATCTCAACAGCCTTCTGCCTCTCTTCAACAGCATTATAGTCCCTCTGCTCAGCTATGAACCTGTTTCCAATCAGGGCCTCCCACTCACCTACCACCCAAGGCATATCTTCAAAGCCGCTCAAGGACATTCCATTATGCTGATGGATTTTATCCAAGAGAAAGAGGCCAAAATCATAGACCTGATCATACCATGGCTCCTCCATATTGTGTCTAGTTTGGAGCTGATGTCTGAGATCATCAGATATATGCTCCTTGAAGCCGTCCCATAGTCTGCCAGGTTGTGAGGGAATGCAATTGCCAAGGATGGTAGCAAAGAGATCTCAGAGCTGAGTGCCTGTTTTCATGCCACTGGCTTCCTGGAGACACAACCTCCACTCCTGATCATCCTCCAGAAGTCCCCTGGCAAGACAGGCCTCCTTGTAAGTAGCACATTGTATGCCATCCAGTGACCTAAGCTCCTCAAAGGATCTGGCCCCCTTGACCACTGTGAGGAGAGTGCACAAAGAAAATATCTCTCCTGATTTTGGGCTTGCAAAGTGAAGGCGTCCAATGATATATCCCCTTTGACATGGTGTCCATACCTTTTCCTGTGATTTCCAGGTAAAATGCCCAGGAAAATCCATATAGAGCAGATTGCATGCATGAGGGTAGGTAGCATTGGCCTCAAAGTAAACCATGAGTGCTGTCTTTCACCCCTCAGCCCTGTTCATGATGGTGAGCAGATCAGTGTCAGGATTAAAGATGACTGAGTGCTGGTCTTTTTCATGTACTGGCAGTTCCATGACTGCAGGCATCTGGGTGTGGATTTCCTGCTCCAGCAACCTCCAACAGGCCTCATGAGCACTGACATAGCGAGTGTCCAGGTACTTCTTTATCTCATCATGGTCAACACCAAATGCCAGTGTGGTCTGATCATGGCCCTTGTAGAGATACTTGTGGATATACTTGATGCACCTCACTGTAAGGGCAACCCTGGCTAGTCGTGGAGATCACACTACCACACAACTGACAAGGGGAAATCCAAAGAGAAAAGTCTAAGGACCCCCAATGTCAGCGAGCCCGTATTATACTACGCTGCGCAGCCAGGGACAACGCTTGGCACCCGCCATCAACCCTGCATCCCCCTGACCCTTGATCGACCCTTGATGCTACCTATTATGCGAGTCGCTTGATTTCCGACACTGTTCCGGGGCGGAAGTCGGAAATTGGAGTGGAACTGGCAAGGCGAACGGAACTGGTGGAAGTTCTCCCAGAAGCGGAATCGTTCCCGAAAGCGGATGCGGAGATGGAATCGGAACCGGAAGCGGAGTCGGAAATGGAGTCGGAACTGGAAATGGAAAACAGGGTGTCCCCTGACACTCACACTAAAGGTGAATTCAAGGTTGATGTGACACTGGAGTATGAGCAAGAGCACAGCAGAGTATGGCACAACCCATCTGTTGTCCAGCATGTCACCTCTGACATTGTGCAGCCTTCCATCATTGCGCCAACAATATCTTGGATATCCATCCACATTCACAATAGTTTCCTCACAGAATGGCTTTGGGAAGCTTTTCTTGCACTTGCCATCTCGCATGCAGGGTGTGTTTTGTTTCATCTCTCCACAGGGACCATGTGTCATCAGATCACAGACCAACTGGTAGAGGACAGGATGTGTCTCTGGATCAGGGAACTCTGCCAAAATCATAGAATCCACCTCATGTGGACGTTTGACCTTGGAGTCCCTACCAAACCAGATAAGCAGGTGCATGTGTGGGTGTTGGGTGCATTTATGCTCCTGCACCAAAATCAAGCCAAATAGATTCCACCATGCGTATTTCTTTTGATTGTGACTTGAAACCATGCTGACATTCATTTTATGATTTGTCAAATTTTTCTTTGATTTTTCAAAGCTGTATTTCTACTTCTTTTCATGTTCTGTCCAACCGACCCTTTGTGGGTGGTTGTGGACAAGTTTCCTTTTTGAGCTGCGGCTGTTCACCAACGCGCTACATTCTCCGGGCGCTAAAGCGCCGGCTAGTAGTACATGCGCATGAGACACATTTCCCCCCTCTCTCAGTGACAACTAAATTCATTGAGAGAGGCAAGTAAATTAGTCTTATTTCTCTTCCATTTGTTGACCTAGAAATCCTGTAGTGAATCAATCCCCAGGTAGTGTATAATATATTTACATTGACAACTAAATTCACTGAGAGAGTGAATTAATTTCTAGTCTTCTGTTGAGCACCAAGTCCAGTCCTACTGCCTATAATTCCTGTCCTCTACAGTGGGAGCCCCCTCTTCTGGAATTCAATAGTGTGAACATGAGCGACAGTTTCTCCAAAGATCTTGTCCTTGATGATCAAGTCAATGAGGTGTTTCTTTTTGAGGTGAAACACCCATGACACCAGGTCAGGTCTGTCCTGAGCAGCCAATATCTCGTCCCACTTTGGACTGGCAGTCATGCTAACAAACAAATCAGGGTGATCCTTCTTTGTTGTAATGGCTAGAGAGTTCTGTCAGTTTTGATTCATGTCCCATGTACTTCCTTGAAATGTCATAGGCAGAATGACTTTTGTGCCAAAGTTGTTTGCATCTCCAATGGCATTATCCAAGCCTCCAAATGTATCCACCATCTGGGTATACTGCTCAGCAGGCAGAGTGTGTTGATTGGCCCTGATCCACCTCAGTCTGCTTTGCTCTGCAGTGGCCCAGGAGTCTACAATGTACTGCTGGAAGAACTTGCCACCATGCAGGAGTGTTGTGGGTTCTCTCTCTCTCTGGAACAGATGATACATATACTGGAGGCATATAAAAATTTTCTGGTCTGAAAAACTGTTCAAAAAACTGTAAAGATATTCCAAATTTTTTTAGTGTTTTTAATGTGAAAAAACTTTAACATAATTTTGTGTTTTTGTTAGAATTTGTTGAGCAAGAAAATTGTAAAAAAATTTAAAGTTTTTTGCAGGGTTTTTTATGTCTTTTTATAAGTTTCTTTGTGAAAACAAAAAGAAACCCATAAAAAACCCTGAAAAAACTTTGAATTTTTTTACAATTTTCTTGCTCACCCAATTCTAATAAAAACACCAAAATTTATTATAGTTTTTTTTACATAAAAAAAACACTAAAAATATTTGGAGTATCTTTACAGTTTTTTGACCAGGTTTTCAGACAAGAAAACCTTTATATGCTTGCAGTGATATGGTACTGTATTTGGGTAACATCCCTTGTCTCTCTGGGTTGGCCTCCTCACCATCCTCTGGCTCCCGATAGGGAATACCTGGTTGCCATGTTACGTATCGAGATTTCCGCTAAGTCGGAACTGGAAAGGACAGCGGCTTCAACTTATACGTTGCGCCCCCAATGAACTATCATCCTAAGTATTTCGGAAATGGGTTGGAGGTCAGAAAGTATTGAACTAAGAGTTAGTCAGAACTTGAGTCGGAACTGAGGCGGAAAGCGGAGAGATGGAGGTCTTGCTAGACTCACTGTGCTAAGAACAGGAGATGGAGTGAAGGAAATCAAGTGTCGAAGGCGATTATCTGATTGCAGAATAACAGACATACATGAGAGGCTTTTATACAAGGAGTTGAGACAACATGTAATGAGATGGTACTAAGCAAATTCAGGGGGGAGCGGAAGTCGGGTAGACATACGTGGGAACTAAATAATTGGGAACAATGGGACTACAAGGGTGGTTCAGGGTAAGGTAAAACAATGGCAAAGAACAAGGGGTCGGAAAACATATCTGACAATGAACTACAAGGTGGATCGGACATATGGTCTTGATAAATGATGAAGCGGGTCCAGTGTGTCCGAGTAATAGACTCGAAAGAACAAGGGAGTAGAACAAGGGGCAGAATATCAAAACTATCAGGGGGTCGGAAAGTGTGTGGAACTGATGGTCGGAAATCGTAAATGCATGGTCGTAACATGCCACTCCAACTCTCCCCTGGGAAAGAGCAAGACATAGTGAAGAGAGGCATAGTTTGGATTGGTATTGAATACCCTTCTGAAAGGTCCACCTTTGAGCTGGACAATAATATCCCTAGGTTCAGGGTTGATGCCATCTCCAAGAGGAACGACCGCAATCTCATCCTCAGTTGGGATATTATATCTCCTAGGATCCCTGTGTGCCCTGTATGTGAGCCTTGCCTGGTTCTTGTCCCTGAGCCCTGAGCCTCTCAGCTGCTTGTTTATATGTGGTGACATGAGGATTGCACAGGAGGAGCATTTCTTGCAAGTCTCCCATGATAGTTGGAGACAGATCCACGTTAAAATCTATCCTCTGTGCCAAAACCAGTGCAGGATCATATATGTAAAGCTGGGCATACTTTATCTTGCTTCCAGGGTTAGGGCGGAGAGAGCCATGAATATGATACAGTTCACCCTGTAGCTTGAGCACATATGGACTGTAAAAGACTAAGTGATATCAATTGTAGAAACGAATGTGATTATGATTCAGACTTCAAATTCAAGTTGAATAAAGTGAGAGGTCAAAAATAGAGAGATCGAGTGTACACAAGGTGTATACACTCTTCAGTGATAACTATGCAGATATATGTGTCACAAAATATCAAGTAACTTCAAGAGAGGTGAGTTCTAATTGACCGGTTATTCTCTGTGTACATATGAACTATTTAACTACGAGATACAAGTCTACGGAGATAGGTGTTCTGGAGGGCATATGAGTGAGCATATGGTTTGTGGTCCAGAAGACAATACACCGACTACTGATATAATTACTGATGTATCAGTCGAATAAGTGCATGTAAGGAAATTGATATCAGAAGATAAACATGGTGATATGGAATGTGGAATTTAGAAGAAAGAAACCTCCAAGTGCATTGGCCTAGCCAATGCACCACTCCTCAGATCAGAACTGCTCGGGTTTGAGTACTCTATCCCAGCCATATATGTGTCCGTGTCTTTTTCTGGCGCATGGTAATCCCTGGATGTATATATAGATTCAATGTGAAGACATCAACAGTCTGCGGGTTCAAGTGGGTGGTCATGTATGATCATGGGGATGTATATGGCATAGGATAATAGTAATGTTTTTGTGGTCAGAATCATATGGAATGAAATGGAGCAATGGAATAGATATAATTTTGTTTTTATAACATGGACCATGACACTCCTGAAGCAATTGTTGATCAAAGTTGGCCCCCAAGGAAGTGAATGCAAATGCAGCATTATACTTCCTGATATTCTGGCAAAATTCTTTTGCCTCGTGGTCCTGGCCTTCTAAGAGCTGTTTCAAAGGCTGAGGGACTTCAGGCAGGTTTAGAAGCTGCACCTTTCCTTGCATACAGCAATCACCAAACCTGGGCCACACGTTTGAGGTAATGAAGCTGAAGTGTGAAAACTCACCAGTGATGCTTAAGTCTTCCTCTGGTTGAAGATAGAAATCTACAGGAGAGGGCTCAAGACGATAGTCACAGCAAGGTCAAGCTTTGCACAAGATAGACATATGATCATTGAACTGAGGAATATACATGCAAATGTAGACAACTTATATCGAATGGTCATATGATGCTAGCGAATAGGAAAGAGGCCATCTAGAATCAGGGTTGGATAGGGGTGCGCAGTCATGATACAAATATATGAAACACAGGTACAATAGAATGGAAGAGGAGTGGTCGAAGGGTAGGGCGAACTCAGGCGAAGATGCAGGAGGAGCGATGAGGGGGAACGTGGAGACAGTGAGGTAAGGGAAATAGACGGGTCATGACAGTGTTATGATAGACGCAATTATTCTATTCCAAGTCATCTATGTACAAAGAAGCTAATAAAAGAAAAGAAAGAAAAATGATTAAAAAGGAATAGGAACGACACTTATGACGGACGTCGACACAGACGACAGATACACAACATCACGAATAGCTATCTTATCTACAGATTAGATAAGATACAGGGATATGGGCATCGACCACGCGTGGCCGATAAGAGACAGCATGCTTATCGACTGATGGCATCGGCCATGACGTCGACAGGCGCCAGGGCACAGGCACCGAGGAGGTGCGGGCACCAAACGCCGCAGAGGAATGCAGACTGCGCAGGAGCACCTATTGTGGAGTGACTTTAGAATGTCATCCATAATACATGTACTCAATTAGCTGCCCCACAGAAGAGGCACAGAGACAGTGGCCCCATCACCAAGCCTAGCATTTATGCTAGGCAGGAGAGATTTAACTTATTGGACTCCATGACATGACCAGCTGATTATTATTTTGACACCATGTGGACAGGGGCTTTGTATACTAGGTACAAGACTCTATTCCAAAGTTTAAACAACCCTGACACTATCCCCATCACTCCCATGATTTCATGACTATAATTAGTCACCCCTCTAGTTACAAGTAGTTTTTCGACCCATCTACTCACTATCTCAAACACCAGTAGTTACCACTAATATAGCATAAGTAGCCACTACAAATGTATGAACAAAATCATCCAGAATCAACTGTTTCACCCCCTGAAGTTACTGTAGTCTTGTTTGATAGCTACAGAACTTATATCTTGATAGTTTACTCCAATTCTTCATTGAGAGTTCACTATTATTGCTTACTCTAGACTGCCTCAAAAGCGAAGCCTTTTGACTTAGTTGTTCCTTAGATCGATACCACTTTCTTGTCAACACGGTCATGTGACTTCCATCCATCAGTGCCGGACGCGTCTCAAGGGGCTTAGTCAGCACACAGAGGAGGGACGAACATAGCGGTCCCAACCGCTAAGCAATAGAATTTGTTTGCTAAAGGCATCACTTAACATTTTAATCTAAAAGACAGTACCCCCCTCCTAGCTTTGGAGTCTAACAACGTCGCGTCCTAGGGTGGGAGAAAGGTGTTAAAGACGTAATGGGTCCCCCGATGAGATCTCAGAGGTCTGGGCCCTATCTCACTGCCTGGTCGGTGCCCAACTCAACCTTCTGTTTAAAACGCCGTGCAGTGTGGGGGTATGGAACCCATCCAAGTACCCAAGCCAAATGCATGGGTCCCTATGATGACACTCAGGTACTCAACAGTCCTCAAGCGATTGCAGATGGTGCTGAATGTTCGGCCTGAGTTTTGGGGAGAGTCGTGTGAAGATTTGGAGCGGTGGGTGGACGATGCAGCAGAAGTTCAGGTGAGTCGTTATTTTTCCTTTTCCATCAGTTTCTCACTCATTTGTGAGGTCTAGGACAAATTTCAGAAGGCCCTGCAAGTCAAGGAAGTGGTTGACCGAAGGTTTGAACAACCTGAAGCGGAGGAGTTGGCAAAAGAGATACAGCAAGTGAGGGTGTGGCTGGAGAGTTTAGCGTGCATTCTGCACGCGGTACCCATGTAGGCTGAGATCAATTCAGCTGCGTGTCCCGCTCTGTCGCTATACCCATTGAAGGGATCTGAAGGGCAGGAAAGGGCTGGGGAAGACTTAGACAGTTTGGGCCCAAAATCCCTTGTGTGATGAGGAAGCTAACCACGCTCTTGGTTTCGGCAAATTTTCCCTGCCTAACTCACAACCAGCTGTGGTTCCGAGAGAATCGCCACAGGCCGTGGAGCCTACTGTGCGAACAAAGCGACCGTGTATGTTCTTTTGCCCTGATGAGGAAGGCGATGATGCATCGAGGCGGAGGAGCCTTTTTGAGGCAATGGCTAGATATCACCAACGGCTCTTGAACATCCCCACGAGTCGCCGAGGGGAAGGTGGAGAGGCTGGTGCAAAGGGCAGAGTATCCGATGAGGTGTTCATTGGTGAAGTTGAATGAATTTAAAGGGGTTTTCAGTAGAACAAGGGGGTTAGATGTGATAATGAGGGGATTATTAATGAAGTCGAGTCCCTAGATGTAAAATGAACAGAGGGGTGTGTTTCTTGGATTTCTACGAGGTTCTAAGCTTTGGGTTTCTTGGGGTACTTCACATGAAATTCGGTGAGTCTGTGAGCCGAATTAGTAACATTCAAAGAGGGTTCCCAAGATGTAGCCTCAGGGGGGTGTTTGTATCCCTTCCATTCTACTAAGTACTTCAATCTCTTTTGGGAAATGCGACTATCAAGGATTTTCATGATTTCATATTAATCGGCGGAGTCGATTTGGATAGGAGGTGGAGGGTCTGCATGTTGACCTGGGATAGTAGATGACGTGGGGGGTTCGAGAAGGGATACATGAAACACAGGGTGGATCTGGTGAATATCCAGCAGTAAGCCTAAGGGAAACGCATGAGAAGATATTTTAGCTGTGATAGGATATGGGCCAAGTCTTCGGTGGTCGAGTTTCTTTGAAGGCCTTTTTGTGCGAATATTTCGCAAGTCGAGCCATACTCTGTCACCGACCTGAAACTCAGGAATTGGAATGCGGCGACTGGTTGTGGCTGACGTGTACTGGGTAATTGATTTCTTTATCTGATCTCGAAGGTACTGGTGAAGGTCCTTGAGATCTGCCAACTGGAGATAAGAATCTTCGGAAGCAACTGAAGTGAGAGATACTTAGAGCTTCAGTGTTACGACCCGTACCTGAATCCGGACCGAAGCTCGGCTTTGGCTCTTGTTTGGGAACCTCGGGTTATTCTCGGCTTCCTTCGTGTTTCCCTTTGCGCTTCCCATCACCCCTGATTCCCTTTTCTAGTTAGTTCCCTTTTTGCCTACCCTTGTTTCCCTGACCATTGATCTGATCATGTTCTCTTCGCAACCCTGCACACTGCTTTACTATATAGCCCTCCAGTCCATCTACAGTAGCTCCTCAGTTCAGATATTGAATTACCTTATCGTACTTAAGACCCTCTGCTTGATATCAAAACCCGCATCTTGGCTTATAGCCGAGACCGCTCCCAAAATCAGGGTGGAATATAGAGTGGGTGCAACCCAAGAGGGTGAAGCCAATCCCTCCAACCCAAGACCCGAGTTCAGCCTGGTATAGCCGAACTGCAGTATGAAAACAACCTTAACATTCGGATGGAAACACTTGTTGGCAAAGAAGGGTGTGCCATGAGTTGCCGAATGGGCTGTGTTGTTGTAGGCAAATTTGGCGAGGGGGAGGAGGTCGACCCAGTCATCCTGCTGATAGTTGATGTAGACGCTAAGGTACTGCTCTAGGATTTGGTTCACTTGTTTGGTCTGTCCATCGGTTTGGGGGTGGTATGCTGTAGAAATATTGCCTTTGATGCCGAGGATTTCGCAGAGCGAGGTCCAGAATCAAGACGTGAAGTGCTTCCCTCGATCGGAGATGATGTCACTGGGGCTACCATGTTTAGTGAATACGTGGTGAAGGAAGAGCATGGTGACGTCTCCTGAATCAATGTCTGAAAATGCAGAGCCATCTTCATGAGCTGGTCAACAATGAGAAGGATCATGTCGTGTCCATCTGAGGGTGGGAGTCCTTCAATGAAGTCCATGGAGATCGAATCCCAAGGTCATTGGCTGATGGGTAGGAAGTGAGGAGGGCTGAGGGCTTTGTGATGAATGGATTTAGCATGGCGACACTTGGAACAGGAGCTGATGTAGTTGGTGACGAAGGTGGATATATTCGGCCAACGATACTGTTTCTGAATGTTCATCGTCGTTTTGCTGATCCCTGGGTGCCTTGCTAACTGATGATCATGCAGTGAGCGAAGGATGTCCAAGTGAATATCATTGTGATTGGGGACATAAGTTCGCTTTTTGTACAACAGCGTTTTGCCATCCTCTCCAAGTGAACAGGGGTCTGGCTTCACATTCGGAGGGGTGATCGCCATAGACTGAGACTGAAGACGAGCGATATGGGCTGAGGACAAGGGATCGGTCAGCTGCCCCTGTTGGATGGATGTAAACAGTGATGCAGAGTCAAGGATGATGGCGCGAATGAGTTGCCTGGTTTTAAACATCAACTGGAAGTTGTGGGGATTCGCCAATGCATAAGCACCATCCCCCCCTTTAGGGTACACGTCGCCCCAACAGGTCAATGCATCCGGCTTTGTGCCAAGTCACCCAGCTCGGTAGCAAATGATGTAGTTGAACCCTGACAGGTGTTCGGACCAACGGACCTGTCATGGGGTCAGCTGCTTCGTAGTCGCGAAGTACTCAAGGTTTTTGTGGTCGGAGAGGATGAGGATGACATGGGATGGTCCTTCGAGGTAGTTTCGCCATTGCTTGAAGGCGCAGAAGATGGCAAGGAGCTCCTTGTTGTAGATCTCATATTTCATCTTGTCTGGTGCCATTCCTCGTGAATAGAAGGCGATCCGATGGATATCGCCATCGGAGGGGGTGATCTGAGAGATGATGGCGGAGATGGCGTACTCAGAGGCGTCCGTTTCGATGACGATGGGGTTACTCGGGTTGAAGTCAATGAGGACTAGGCCTTGCAAGAACGCAGCTTTGAGTGCTTCGAAGGCCTCCTGCTGCTTTGCTTCGCAGCCGAATGGAGTATCCTTTCTGGTCAAGCGAGTGAGTGGCAGGACAATGTCTGAGAACGAAATGATGAATCTTCTGTAGAAGTTCGCAAAGCCCAGGAACAATTGGACTTCGCCAATATTCATCGGTACAGGCCACTTTGCGATGGCAGCTGTCGTTTTGACATCCATTGAGACCCCAGCGGGAGAGATGATGAACCTGAGGAATTTGACCCAATCCGAATGGAAGAGGCATTTTTCTGGATTTATGAAGAGGTTGGGCTTTCGAAGACTGGAGAGGACCATTCGTGTTGAAAGTATTAAAGAATACAATATTAACATATTAACTACAACAAACACAACCCCATATCACGACCAATACATCGATAACCCCTCTCTCGGGATATATGCATCACGGCACTAGTACCCGAGACCGCCGGATCATCATATACCCACTCAGATTGACCCAATCACATCCCCCGACTCCCCCGATGTCACAGGGACACATATCACGAGTTACCACGACTTACGACACCCAAAACGCT
The DNA here is from genome assembly GCA_015179125.1 of Gautieria morchelliformis. Lineage (NCBI taxonomy): Eukaryota > Fungi > Basidiomycota > Agaricomycetes > Gomphales > Gomphaceae > Gautieria > Gautieria morchelliformis. The sequence continues at coordinate 221,465 of WHVA01000102.1, read as the reverse complement.
ATCCAAGAACACCGAGCCCATCCCGAATCACGCGCCTCCCATCAGTCACGTGACCCAATCAAGGGACGCGACACGTCGAGCCAACCCTGCCTATACCCAGACTATGCCCCCTATCCTTCACTAAACTTCCGTTCCCGCATCCTACTTTACACTCCATCTCCAAGCCCAACCTATACAACAAATGTCGCCACTCCTATCGTTACATGTGCACCGCTCGCCCCATTCCATCATCCCTTCAGTATCACACCACCAATCCCTTGACCGCCAAGTGCCACTAGTAACTAATAAATACGTAGCCCCATGTACAATAAAACAGTAGTGAAATAACACATCGTTTCACCTCTCATTCTGTAGTAGATTTTCTAGTCGACAATATTCACAAGACACGCATACCCACTGTGCGTGCAGATATTCCTGTCTACTTCAAAACTTACTCGATTTATCTCATAATTAAAGAGATTAAATCACATCGTCTTAAAATCATATTCCTAGTATAAAACCACAATTCGGACATGCTCTAAATGATCCTTCCTGTTCTTGGAGAAGATGAGGATGTCGTTGAGGTAGACTACAATGAAGACGTCAGCCATGTCTTACAAGATGTCATTCATGAAGTGTTGGAAAGTAGCTGGAGCGTTCGTCAACCCCAACGGCATGACAAGATATTCTAAGGACCCAAATCAAATTCAGAAGGCTATTTTCCACTCTTGGCCAGAGGCGATCCAAACATTGTTGAACCGAGCATGGAGGTCGAATTTGGTATAGATGTTCGCGCTTTTGAGTTGGTCAATAAGGCTCGGAATCAGTGGGATTGGGTACTTGTTCTTTCGCGTGATACAATTCAACCCTTGGTAGTCCACACACATTCACAGTGTACCATCCTTCTTTTTCACGAATACAACAGGGGCACCACCAGGTGATTGGGAGAAGCGGATGAATCCCTTGCAGAGCATATCTTTGAGATAGTCATGGAGCGCTTCTAATTCGGTGTTCGAGAGTGGATATATGGGACCGTGAGGTGGTGTGCCATCGTTTTCAATCTCGATGGCCGATGTAGGGGCAAGTCTTTGGCTTTAGCACGCGAGAAGATATCGAAGAAGTCGTGGTACTCCTCTGATACCACAGTCCTGAACATTTCTAACTCGTCCTTCGGTAGGGGGTTTTCATGAAGAAGTGTAGTAGGAGATGGTGCGTTGCCTACAGCGTGAAGCGAAGTGGGTTCGTGGATGGTAGGGTGCATGTTTAACATGAAGGTTTGTTCTTCGCTGAGTTTCATGATGAGCTCAAAGGTGGCCGCACTGATTAAGCTTATATGCGGTGTTGTCCTCCATGTCAGAGGCGGATCAGGAGGCGAATAACGGAATGGGAGGTGGTCATCGGTTGGAGATTCTGTACATGGTGTACAGGGGCGATGCTGGCTTGGAACGGGCTCTGTTTTTGGTCGAATAGGTTTGGTTTCTATTATGCTTTCTTTCGTGACTGAAAATGGATGGATGAGAATATTAGGGAGCGATATGGAGGACTCAGAGGAGTGATTCTTGATAGGCTTGGTTGAGAGAAGTAATGGTTCGCCATCCATGTCGAACGTCTGTTCGTAACCAGAAAGATTCAGAATAGGAGCGGGTGAGGAAGTGACATCTGGTGGAAGGACCGGGATGTAAGAGAGTGGTCCGATTGCCGCGTTCGGGACATAACCCAAGGATGGTGGGGATGAATACAAACCAGGAACTGATGGTGGCAAAGGTATCGAGGCAGTGTGGAGTTCAGGAATACTGTCGAAGATAGCTGGAGGGGAAATCATCGTGCAGGCCTCAGCGCCCATCATACGTGGGAGCATGGAATCAGTCCTGGAAGCAAAGGTGATTTAGAGAGAGCCCCAATCGAAAGTGGGTTTCATAGAGCGAAACCACAGAAGCCCAAGAACGATTGCGGCCAAAGGGTGTAACCTTGTGACAAGGAGCGAAATGTCCTGCGAAGAGGAGTCGCTGAAAGTGATACTAGTATCTTGATACTTGTGAATTAAACCAGCAGTGGCTGGCTTCCCGTCGAAAAGGGAGGGAGCGATCTGTGAACAGAGAGATGTACATATGAAACCAGGACGAGAGGAAAGTGAGCTATCAATGAAATTCGAAGTGGCACCAGAGTCAATGAGAGTAGGAACAGAGTTAGAAAGACCGGGAAGGTGTACATGGATGATGAAGGATGAACTGGAATGGGAGCTAATAGAGGCAAACAAGTACACAGGTGGTACAGAGTAGATAAGGGCGGATGCTCACAACTTTTTATTACCTGTAGCTTCACCCATTTTATTCTCAAATTATAGAAAAGAAGAGGACGAAATTACATGCCAATCTTATTGTTGGGATATAAATAAATTTTCTTTTGTCCCTCCCCGAGCAGGGCTCTGCCGACGAGAACGCCCATTCTTATTTGTACGCCTCTTCTTATTTTTTTCTACCCACTTTTAATATACACTATATCATTATAACCATTCATATATATTACAAATATCTAGACAACTACTATTACTCCATATGGTAGCCTAATACTCTCTCATTATAACTAGTCATACTAATACTCCTACTCATATCTGTTACAAGTATCTCTCCAAGTATCTGTTACTCTATCTTGTAGTCTAATACTCTCTCATATGTATATATATCTTCGAGATGTTTAAATATATACAGAATCATCTAATAACATCTATTATTCTCCTTATAAATACTACTATATATTCCTATATGTTGTTATTAATACTCTTAGTGTATATATTATATACTCATATATGCTGTATTACATAACCATTATGAATATCCTCCAAGGTTGTTGTTCAAAGAAACAGAGCAGTGGTGGGTAAGAGTTGTGAAGGACAATTCGGAATTCAGTTGAAGAGAAGGCCCAGGCCCACCAGATAGGTCAGGAATCAGATTGTTGTGGTGGAAGGTGACTTGCGAAGGGGTGAGGTTGTCCCATGAATAGAAGTGGTGCAGGCCTGCCAGGTGTGGCAGGAGTCTGTGCGAGGGATTGTTGGGGGGGAGGTTGACCCACGAAGGGGTCAGGCTGTCCCATGAATAAAGAAGACTCAGGCCCACCAGGTGGGGGAGGAATCTGTGCGAAAGGTTGGTGTGGGGGAGGTTGTCCTGCAAATAGAAGTGGCGCTGGCCCGCCAGGTGGGGCAGGAATCTGTGTGAAAGGTTGGTGTGGGGGAGGTTGTCCCTCAAAGGGGTGAGGTTGTCCCATCAATAGAAGTGGGGCAGGCCCACCCGGTGGGGTAGGAATCTGTGCGAAGGAGTGGTGCGGGGAGGTTGTCCCTCGAAGGGGTGCATAAATGGGAGGGAGTGATGAGTAGATGGAATAAGGCATTGACTTTAGTTGTTAGTTCAATTATACTGTCAATATTGGTTTTTAGGCGTTAATCTCATGTATTAGTGAACACAGCGAATGCCCAAATAACATGTGCGAATAAGTATGCCGTTGGGAAAATAGGGTGAACCGATAAATGTTCAAAAGATAAGAGGGTTGCCCGATCGGGGCTCACCCTATCTACAGTTGTAGCGAAATAGCCCGTGGCACTTGACGATGTAACGTGCAAGGTGTCACGGAAAGGTTGTTTAAGTAGCAACAATCCTTTCGCCCACAAAGGCGCTCCTTTGGAGCCCTTCACCGACAGCACAGATAATAGTTCGATCTACAGCAGAGGGCTCAAGAGGATAGTCACAGCGAGGTCAAGTTTTTCACAAGATAGACATATGATAATTGAACTGAGGAATATACATGTGAATGTAGACTACTTACATCGAATGCTCATATGATGCTAGTGAATAGGAAAGAGGGCATATTGAGTCAGGGTTGGAGAGGGGTGCGCAGTCATGATACAAATAGATGAAACACAGATACAATAGAATGAAAGAGGAGTGCGAACATGAAATGACAGGGAGGAAAGGGGATGAAGGAACCTATGTACAAAAACACGCCTTGAGACCCGCATATATGTTACCCTGCACGGGCTCTTCGTCTGCTGGGCTGATCCCACACAATCGACAGTTAGGGCATCCCACGAATGTGTCCTGGCCATATGAACACCTAAAGGGGTTGCATTGGGAAGATGATGGGGCCAGTGATGAACCATCACGCCAGGTAGAGGATGTCAATCGTGTTTGATGGTGTGCCTGCTGGCATGATGCAAGCAGTGAATAGTCATTCGGCGAATGTGGTGAAGGGTGAATGCAGCGATCATAGATGAGGTGTGGTTGGAGGGCAGGGCGAAGCCGAGCGAACATGAAGGAGGAGTGGTAGAAGGGAAAACAGGGATAGCTGGGTGCAAGAAATATGCGGGCCATGACAATCTGGCCAGAGGAACATCCACAGGGGGTTGAGCTGAGGGGGTGAGAGGACCAGTGATGAACTATCAAGCCAGCCAATGACGTGAGTAGCCAAGGTCGTTCGGTGAACTCGGTGAAGGGCGATCGGAGCGAATGTAGAAGTGGAGTGATGAAGGGGAGGACAGAGCTACTGGGTATGGGAAATAAATGCGTCATGACCCTGGTGTGGCTCAAAGCCCATACGCAGGTGTTGCCCGGAGTCGAGCATGAAGGGAGTCTGCTGCATGGCAGAATGTACATGGTTGTTGTATTGGAATTCCGCCAGTGGAAGTAGCTCATCCCAGTCATCCTGCCTCTCATTGATGAAGAGGCAGAGATATTGCTCTAGCTCCTTATTGACCCATTCTGTCTGTCCATCATCCTGCGGGTGGTATGCTGTTGTGGTAGCCACCTTTATTCTGAGCAGGTGGTAGAGCTCCCCTGTCAGTTCTGTGACGAACTGCAGACCTCAGTCAGAAATGACTTGCTTCAGGAGCCCATGCAACTTCCAGACATGCGCAAGGAACAGGCAGACCGCTCCAATGGCCGTGATCGTCATGTGTGTCAGAATGAAGTGGGACACCTTGCGTACAAAGTCCACGACATTAATGATTGTGTTATAGCCATGAGACTCCAGGAGTTCGACGATGAAGTCAACACTCATGGTGTCCCAGCAGGACTCCGGAATGGGGAGTGGAACAAGCTCTCCAACAGGCAGATGCCGCTGTGCTTTGGTACAGAGGCAAAGGTCACACATCTTCACATACTGTCAAATGTAGTGGGACATCTGAGGCCACCAGTAGTTCCGAGCCACTAACTCCAGCATCTTCCACCTGCCAGCGTGCCCCACGACCCGGGTGTCATGGTGTTGGGACACAATGTGTGTAAATAACCTATGTACCCATGTATGTACACTAGTTATTACCTAATCCCAGTGGGCCCCTTAGGGACCCACTGTATAGTTTATGCATGGGAACCGGTCAGCAGTTCCCATCGCATCTTACCCTTACACTGTCACTACGTAGCATTCAGAATACCACACATTGGTCATGTTCTGTTGTGCTCTTGTGACACAAGGCTTAAGATCCACATCTTTACACCTTTTTGAACTATCCTGCAGTTGATCGCCACGCAACCAACCGATTGTGGGTTCGAAGCAATCTTGAAAAAGATCGCTGCATTGACGACTAAACATCATTGATACCCTCCAGTAGACCCTCTACTGTCGGCTGCGAGCATGATGATTCCACGCAGTCGAAGATGGACATGAGCATCGAGCTCGCGGTCCACACCACAGGCACAGCCCAGTGACACAATGGCTGACGCTACCCTGGACCAAGAATCCAGGATGCCAGAAGACGGAGAGATTGTACATCTCACCGCCCTCGTCCCTGTCATGACCTGTATATTCCCTTGCACCACGGTCACTGTTCCTCACCTCATCATTCCTCCTACATCTTCACCCGAGTTCACTATGCCCTCTGACCACTCCCCAACTATGTTCGTTCCACTCGCTCTTCACCACATTTGCCGAATGACCATTCACTGCTCACATCATTCGCCAGCAGGCACACCATCAGACATGATCAACACCCTTTACCCGGCGTGATGGTTCATCATGTTAGCAACTAGGGGCTATGGCAGGGAAGGTTCGGTAGAGTTCTTAGAAAGCTAGAATCAAATACACTCTCTCAGTGAATTTATTGTCACTATTATATTAATACAATACCTAGAATCAAATACACTACATGATTTTCAGTCAACATGCTATGTAAATATGAAAGATACTACTCGCCTCTCTCAGTGAATTTATTGTCACTGAGAGAGGAGCACTATCCTGTCTCAAAAGGCATATACGTGCACCCGACCCTTTAGCGCCCATGGGCTCGCGCGTCGAAGTCATTTCAAACTCCGCTGGGTGCAGCCGCCTGTGAAAATAGAAATAACAAAGTGGAATGGAGAGATAGGGAGTGACTGGAAATTTTCGAAAATAATCAGAGAAATGAATGCATGGTACAAGAACAATGTGAGAAAGAATTGGAACACCATACAGTAAATCGAACATATTATGCTTGATTTTGGTGCAGGAGCATAAATGCACCCAACACATCACTGGCCCCATCATCTTCCCGATCCATCCCCTTTAGGTGTTGATATGGCTGGGATACATTTGCGGAATGTCCTACCTGTAGGTCGTGTGGGATCAACCCAGCAGATGAAGAGTCCATGCAGGGTGGTGTATATGCAGGTTCCAAGGCGTGCTTTCGTACATAGGGGCCTTCACCCTCTTTCCTCTCCATCATTTCATGTTCACACCCCCCTTTTCACTCTATTGTATGTCTATTTCATCTATTATGTATCCTGACGGCACACCCCTATGCAACCCTGACTCCAGACAGCCTCTTTCCTATTCGCTAGCATCATATGACCATTAGATACAAGTAGTCTACATTCACATGTATATTCCCCGTTCAATTATCATCCATCTTGTGCAAACTTGACCTCGCTGTGACCATCGTCTTGAGCCTTCTCCTGTAGATTCCTATCTTCGACCAGAAGAAGACTTAGGCATCACTGGTGAGTTCTCATACTTCATCTTCATTACCTTAGCCTTTGGATTATTTTCTGTGCTGTCGGTGAAGGGCTCTGAAGGAGTGCCTTCACCGGCCAAATGATTGTCCCTACTTGGACAACCTTTCCGTGACACCTTGCACATTACATCGTCAAGTGCCACAGGCTATTTGGCTATGACTGTAGATCAGGCGAGCTCCATTTGGGTAGCCCTCTTATCTTCCGAACATTTATTGGTTCACCCATTTCGCCGAATGGCATACTTATTTGCACAAGTTATTCGGGCATTCACTGTGTTCACTAATACATGATATTAACGCCTAAAATACAATCCTGACAGTCCCCCCAATAGAGGATGAGGAAAACCCTGACCATGTCTCACAGAGTGTGGTTGAGGATGAGATGTTGCCGGGCGACAAGCTGGCGCCACCCCTCCAATCCCCTCTTCCCAGGGACAAGGGAAAAGGCAGAGAAGTCTCGCCATCGTCAGATGGCAGAGCATCAATATCGAGACAGGAACAAAGCCATGACGCGAACCGCCGCTCATGAAGTTGAGCAACGACAATCATTCCCGAAGGAGGAAAAAGACAAAGAAGACGAGCCCCTGAAGACGGTCAGGGCTCGGAATACTTGAGCTCAAGTTGCAAGAGCTCGAGGACTCATGCCATTGACAACGAGACGGTGGAGGCAATGAACAAGCAGGTGCAGGATGCGCACCAGAGCACCCTCATGGGCCACAAGCACGATCAACTAGCATCGCAGCTTGACAACATTGCCGCTGCCATCAGGGAGATTGGCAAGGAACTCCACCAAGCCGAGGAGATCAGGCTGCAAGACGCAGCCACGCTGGAGGAGGTCCAGATGGCCCTCCACTCACGCGGGGAATGCAAAGCATGGTGTCAAAGCTTGCGACAGTCCGCAGCTAATGAACGTGGCCATGACGTGGAAGATCAGCGATGAAAGGAACTGGACAGGCAGCGAATGCTGCCGCCAGCCGTCCCAGTCGAACAGGACGTGCAGTTCAGAAATGAACCCCAAGAGAAACTGGCTGCCCCCACGGACAGCCGCAAGATGATCCAACAGATTGTCAGAGAGCAGGTCACCTCAGAGCCTGACTGTGAAGTGACGACAGAGAGCCTAGAGCTCGAAGTCACGCACTGGCAGTGATAAGAGGCCGCAGCTGCATGCCGCCATACGTGGGCTCTTGAGCTGTTGGTGAAGAACGGCGAGGAAGGGAAGAATGGCGAGGAAGTGGTGGCCCAAAGCCACGCCACTCAGCAGCCCAACGAACAGCTCACGCGAGCCATGCAGGACACACGACAAGCGCGCGCAGCAGGCTGCGGATCCGCAACGTGGGACTGATGGGGGACACCAGGCACAAAATGCCCCCAGACCCGAGAGCACAAAATGCTCCTGATCCCAAGCCCGACCTGGGCCCGGGGCCCGTCAGGGCATACAACAGCCATCCCCATGTGGCATCACAGCCACGCGAACGATCCATGGCCCCAACAGAGGGCCAGGGCATACCGGATCAGGCTGATGTCATACCGCTGGAGCCGTATGACGGGATCACACGGATGATCCGCGTGGTGTTAGCAGACGCTGCCGACACAGACCCGGAGAAGTCTGTGCTCGCAAAGGCCGGTGTGAAGCTAGCTCACCCCAAGCCATACACCAGGGGATCTGACCTTGAAGAGTTTGAAATCTTCATCGTAGCCATCTTACGATGGCTGAAAGTGAACTGCCTCCTAGGGCCAACCAGCGTAGACATGCAGGTCGGCTACGTGGGCACTCACCTGACCGGCAAAGCCCAGGAATGGTTCCTCCGAAATGTAGAACACTTCGATTGCTGGTCCGCAGTTGGACCCTGGAAACAGTGATGCAGGGCCTTCAAAAGATGTTCCTGCACACACTGACATATCACCATGCATCGAATAAATTCGACGCGGTCATGCAGGGCATGAAGACTGTTCAGGAGATGCTGAACAAGCTCATGAAATACGCAGAGCGTATGATACAGCCTCCAGACAACTACACGTTCCGGAGATGGTTTGTATCGGCCCTGCGTGAGATGCTGCGCAATGAGGTCCTCAAAAAGCGCTACAACGCCGAGAGCAGCTCTTCGAAATGGCCCAAATGATAGAGGAGGCAGTGGCAACAGCAAGCACTGCCTGGCTTACAGGGAGCAAGCCGGTGACACAGACGGACCTGACCAGACCTAGCCTGTTCTCGAGTAGTGGAGCGTCACAGCGACTGCTTCCCCCACACCGAGCGCAAGCTGGATGCCCGCCTGAAGCTAAACAGCCTCAAGCATCAGGGTTGTCCCCGCGACCTGCCTCACCAATGAAAGTGTTGGGCTGACCTAATGATTGGCCCAGCGGCAGCCAAAGCAGCGCTATGTGCTTTGAATGCGGCCAACCTGGCCACAAGAAGGCGGGGTGCCCCCGGCTTAGGTCCGGTATAAGGACAGCGGCTGCGAGGCATGATGATGAGACCAAGGATCCGGATCCGAATCTCGGTCAAAATTCCCTTAAACAGATTGATGAAGAGGGGGAGGGTGATCCCCAACCCAATGAATCTCCGGACAACGGAGACGCGCCTGCTGAAGAGTGGGATCCGGAGCCGTCCCAGTACTATGAATGAGACAAAGAGGTGGAAGACACCACTTACAGGTCCAGCGCGATCAGAATTGCGCTGGAAGACGACGCCACCACGAAAGTCATGGTGGCATGCACGTCGGTTACGCCAGACAATGCGGCCGAACTGGTGTAACACAACCAAAGCAAGAATAGGACGCGGCCAACGTGCCCGCACAGTGAGAACCGTACCCTCTTGGGGTACTGGAAATAAATGGCGTAAAAGCCCACTGCCTGCTGGATAGCGGCAGCGAAGGGGTACTGCTGTCCCCCGAATTCACGCGAGCTACAGGGATGAAGACATTCTCCCTGGAGCAACCAATCGCGCTGCAACTAGCCTGCACAATTCACACGAGCTACAGGGATGAAAACATTCGCCCTGGAGCAGCCAATCAATTTTTTATTTATTTTTTATTTATTTATTTTTAATCATGCTGCAGCTAGCCTGCATAGGCAGCTGTTCCACGATCAATTATGGAACAAACACGACCATTAAATTCGGTCATGAAACATACGACGAATATTTTGACGTAGCGAACATTGAATATTATGACGTGATCTTAGGGACACCGTTCCTAAGGAGATTTGGAATCACCCTGGACTTCTCCAGCCCAGGGACGATCCGTAAGGGGAACGGAATAATCCCCATGGGCAAGTCTCGTTCGATGATAATGAGTCGACGAACGAGGGCAAGGGGCCAAGGGTGCATAGGGTCACCCCGGCGCCGAAGCCAAAACTGGCTCATTGAAGCCAGAAGGATGAGTCGCATAAGGACTCATCCTTGAGCTCACCCTACAATCGTAGGGAGAGGCGCTCTCACCTGACAGTGAAAGCGATGGGAAAAAGAAAAGTGGTCCCGTGCGCCGTGGGACCTAATAGATGCACACAGCGCCTAATGGCTTCTAACCCAACCACCCCATCATACTCACGGATGATGACATCCCTAACCTCCACGAGGAATGGATGGAAAGGATCACTGACCTAGTCAGTGGGATTCCATTAGAGCTCCCGCCCCTGTGGGAGATCAACCACGAGATCAATCTCATCGATCCCAACAAACACATGCGGTATCGACTACCGAAGTGCCCTAAACATTTCTGAGAGGAACTGTCGGCGAAGATAGAATGCTACACCACTGCAAAGTGGTGGATCCCGGCAGTTGCACAGCAGGCCGTACCCATGCTGTGTGTGCCGAAGAAGAATGGTACACCATGGACCGTTTTCAATCTGCACCAGCAGAACGAGGACACTGTGAAGGACGTTACGCCCTTCCCAGATCAGGATATGATCCATAGCGACATGGCTCGCTGTCGATATCACACAAAACTCGATATGTCCAAAGCATATGAGGAGATCCGGATTCATCCAGATCACGTAGCAAAGACTGCCTTTGCCACAATCCTTGGTAGCTTCAGGAGCCAAGTGATACAGATGGGAGACTGTAATGCCCAATCGACATTCCAACGGGTGATGACAGCCATCTTCCATGACTGCATAGGTCACTTCATCCATGTCTACATGGACGACATATTCATTTTCTCGCTCTCAATACAAGAGCACAAGGAACACCTCTATATTGTCTTTGACAGACTGAGGAAGAACCACATTTTTCTGAGCAAGAAAAAGGTTGACCTCTATTCCATCCAAATGGAGTGCCTCGGCCACATCATCGATGGCCAAGGGTACATGCCAATGAGGACAAGATGCAACGTATTCGCGAGTGGTGAAGGCCACGGACATTTAACGACGTCCAGCATTTCCTTGGGCTAGTACAATATCTGGCACACTACATGCCAGATGTTAGCGCATAAACGACACCATTATCAGGCTGTGTGTGTAACAACCATCCATTAGAATGGACTCCGCTGCTGGATAAATGGTGGCAAAGCATTAAAGCATTGGCCTGTAAGGCCCCAATCCTGCGTCGGGGGTTGCGAAAGGTTGGGGTTTGGCTGCGCGATCGGGACGGCGCACGGTGCCCAGAGCCAATCTGGGCAATCACCGACAGGTAAAAAGCCAGTGTCGGTGTGGTCTGTGGCCAAGGCCCCGACTGGAAAACCTGGTGGCCAGCCGGCTCCTTGTCAAAGAAGTTCAGTGACCGGACTCACGAGCACGAGACAATCGCGGTGCTCGAGGCTCTCATTAAATGGGAGGATAAACTACTGGGACCAATGTTCACCCTCGTCACAGACCACAAAGGGCTCGAATACTTGGAGACCCAAAAGAGCCTATCTGACCACTAGGTCAGGTGGTGGGAGTTTCTATCCCGTTTCAACTTCAACACCGTACATGTTGACGGTGTAGAGAACAAGGTAGCAGACTGCTGTCGTGCTACTGCGAGAGCAACACAGTGATGACAATCACCCGGACCACGTCTTTGTAAACGCTGATGCACGATTAGACCTAGAAGGTGAGTTACTGCCCACCGACCAGTATATCAAGCTGCGAACAGCAGCAACAAGACGGTCTAACCGCCTCGCAGGGATGACAGAGGCATGGATAAGGGAATCTGCCGCACTAAACGAGGGCTCACAAAAGCCCACAAATGGCGCCACTGTTGGGTGCATTTATGCTCCTGCACCAAAATCAAGCATAATATGTTCGATTTATTGTATGGTGTTTCAATCTTTTCTCATATTGTTCTAGTACCATGCATCTATTTCTCTGATTATTTTCGAAATTTTCCAGTCACTCCTTACCTCTCCATTTCACTTTGTTATCTCTATTTTCACAGGCGGCTGCACCCAGCGGAGTTTGAAATGACTTCGACGCGCGAGCCCATGGGCGCTAAAGGGCCGGGTGCACGTATATGCCTTCTGAGACAGGATAGTGCTCCTCTCTCAGTGACAATAAATTCACTGAGAGAGGCGAGTAGTATCTTTCATATTTACATAGCATGTTGACTGAAAATCATGTAGTATATTTGATTCTAGGGACTGTATTAATATATCAGTGAGAATAAATTCACTGAGAGAGTGTATTTGATTCTAGCTTTCTAAGAACTCTACTGAAGCTTCCCTGCCATAGCCCCTAGTTGCTAACAGCCACATCACGCGATGACGACGACGATGATGCCCGAGTCATCGCCGCAGGTAATGATGGCGCACCGCTGCACCGGAGCATTGAGCAAGGCGTAGACCTGTCCAAGGTCTTACGAGACACGTACCATAGGGACACCATGTTCTCAAAAATCATGGAGCACCCAGATGCGCACACGAGATTCAGAATCCGGGATGGGCTGATCTGGACTAAGAATCAGCTCAAGAGAGACATCATTGCCATCCCCTGATCTGTTCTTCAGGGGGGAAGGAGGCTGATCAAAATAATCGTTGATCGAGCACACCAGATAGTTGGTCACTACGGCCATCTGAAGACATCAAACGTAGTTCGAAGCTCATATTGGTGGCCGGGCATGAGCCCAGACATCGAGTCATTCTGCACATCGTGTGTGAAGTGCCAGATGACGAAAACTGGGCCACAACGGCCCAAAGGCTTACTACACAGCCTACCCATTCCGGATAGGCTGGGGGAGTCGATTGGCAACAACTTCATGGGGCCCCTGCCCAAATCTACTGACTCTGACTACCTGATGGTAGTCATAGACCGACTAACGTCGCATGTCCACCTCGTCCCAACCACGACGAGCATGTCAGCCAAGGGAGTAGCCTGGCTGTTTCTAAAAGAAATTGTTCGGCTCCATTGAGTCCCAGACTCCATCGTCTCAGATAGAGACTCGAAGTTCACGTAGATCTTCTGATGTTAACTACAGCGACTCATGGAGACTAAGCTCCTCATGTCGACTGCCTTCCATCCCCAAATGGATGGAGCAGCTGAGCGCGCAAACCACTCAATCGGACAGATATTGCATGCGGTGGTCAGGGACGATCAGAAGGATTGTGCATTGAAATGCCCAATGGTTGAGGTCGCCCTCAACAGCAATGTCAGCACAACCACAGGGTTTGCGCCCCTTGAGCTGAACCATGGCTATATGCTGTGGATAGATCTCCCCATAGCCACGGACACCCCGTTTAAGGGGGTAGCCTGATTCAGACATCAGGCCAGATGGAACCTGATGGCTGCACACCTGCAATCATTGAGCATCAAATGACGCAAATGTTCATGCAAACAAGAAGTGTATGGCGAGTGACAGGTACGCGGCCAACGACCGCGTCTACCTCTTGACCCAAAACCTGACTCTACCGAAAGGAAGAGCCCGAAAACTTGACCCCTGGTACAACGGACCATACAGCGTTGTCGAGGTGCACAACGACGTATCGATGATGACCCTTGAGCTTCCCGACAAGCTGAGAAGCCGTCACATATCACCGGTCTTCCATTCAAGCCTCATATGATGATATGAGGCTAACAACGATGGATTGCCAAGTCATTTCATCATTTTGGAGCGAATCATGACAAGGAGTGGCTCATCAATGAGATTAGCACACATCGATGGATAAACTCAACGGACCTGGAGTTCCAGGTCCGCTGGACCCTAGGCGATGTGACATGGGAGCCCATGTCATCATGCAAGGATCTTGGTGCTCTAGACAGCTATCGAGAGCTCCAGGGGGTGGGAAAGCCACGTGACCTCCCCAGGCGCCGCTAGACGTGTCTGTCACATGCACACCACGTGACGCGTTGGCCTCGGCGTGGTTAAATTTTCACCTCAGATCTTTCCGAGGCACATCACGTCTTGGAAGCAAACCATCATCATCGCCCCACAAAGATGATGCCCCCCAAAGATGTGATTGACGTTGATCCGTCAATGTCTGCGACACACTCAATGGCCCCGAGACAAGGGGCCGCTGACATCCTATGAGCTCCAGTAGACCAAGAAAACTGGATGATCGTAGGATGGGAAGATGCCCTGGCAATCGTCCACCTGGACGACTGCGACACCTGCGCAGCGTAAGCCACGCACTTATGGGCCGTGACAGGCACCCGCAAGGTGAAGCTGTGGGACGAGGACATCGGTGACACCGTTAACGCGGCCTGGGGATGGCTCCCAAGGGGCATCACACGTGACGCACAAGTGGAGCCCCTGCGGGAAATCCATGACCTCAAAAAGGAGGTCAAGGACTTGGAACACGCAGTTGAAGACCATGATGATGCACTCGAAGTCAAGCACACCAAAGTAAAAGTGCTTGAGGAGCAGCTGAATGCGCTCCAGCTCACACACGCTGCCTCAAAAAGGCCGCACCATGACCCGGCCACAGACCCAGTGCCCGGGCCCTCATCAGCTCACGTGACGGCACCCTTGCCAGCGTGCGCAGCCTTGGGACTGGCCTCCCGAATATTGGTGCCCACCCCAACGTCAACTGAGGGGCGGAGCGTGCTGTCCGATGTGATGTATGACATCCTGGATGGATGGGAGTCTGACTCCTCCGTCTGGAAGACATACAATATGGACAGGGCTCAGTGTATAGCTGAGAAGCCAAAAAAGAAGTGCAAGAAATTGC
Source organism: Gautieria morchelliformis (assembly GCA_015179125.1). NCBI lineage: Eukaryota > Fungi > Basidiomycota > Agaricomycetes > Gomphales > Gomphaceae > Gautieria > Gautieria morchelliformis. Next base: position 206,438 of record WHVA01000102.1, on the reverse strand, counting down.
GCGGCACCCCCAACACTGTCAATGGTCTAGCCATTGTGAAGGAAAGCGCGATCAGCACATACCTGGCGGCACCACTGTCGCACACAATCAATGACCCTGCCCTACAATGGCAGGTAGCACTGGTCGAGGCCCAGTACATTGGGCCTCACATGGTCCTGCTGCCACTGGTGGAGACAGTTCACCCTCCTTACCTGGGGAAGGGAGTGATCATACCACTCAGAGACCCACCGATCTCCGAGATGGGCTTCCTACCACGACCAGTAGGAAAGGTACAGCAGTGTCATACTCAATGGTATGACGTCTGCCCGCTCAATGACCCATGCTTTGTCGAGTTCCTAGCGCGCGCAACAGACACACCACAGTTCCTGCGCACATGCGAAATGATCAGCGTGTTCAAGCACATCGAGCACGAGCAGCGCGGTCGCAATCCCAAATGGGATTGTCTCATGATAGCGAGCGGTACCACGCATGACATCGCTGCCATCCTGAAGGGTTGGATACACAACCCCAAAGGAATCCCGTCTGCCATCCGCAACAATGGGGATGGAACCTTCAACCTAGATGACATGGATGTCTGGATGTGGTTGAAGGCCCTCGTGCCCTGAGTTACAGGGGTCGCATCACCTCTCAAGTCAAGACTCCTCGACTGGTTCGGCTCGACCAACCAATGGTTGAGCTTCATCAATGCCAGGGAATGCCTGACACCACAGAGCACCAGCCTGCGATTATCCATCACAGGTCCATATCCCGTGGGAGGCCAAGCTGGCTCTGACATCCCGCTCGCCGAGATCACACGATGGCTGGCCTGCTACACCGGCGTCACCCACAAACAAGTGGCACGCATTGAACACTATGTTCAACGCCGGATTTGACTTCCGCCGTATCTGTTGTCTGGATCTCCACCTTAACGACTAGTGACTTGGGGCCAGGGGTGGCAGCAACAACATAGCGCTTCGGAAGGCGTCTCTCCCAAGGGCGGATGCGGGATGGATGGGGTGGCGGATTTGGTTTTTGTGTGACTTTATCCGGTGGGTCTGCACGAAGTGAGGGGAGTGGGGGCTTTTCATTCTCTACTTAAAGACAGGCAAAACGGTTTGTTGGGTGCATTTATGCTCCTGCACCAAAATCAAGCATAATATATTCAATTTATTGTGTGGTGTTTCAATATTTTCTCATACTGTTCTTGTACCATGCATCCACTTCTCTGCTTATTTTCGAAATTTTCTAGTCACTCCCTATCTCTCCATTCCATTCTGTTATTTCTATTTTCACAGGCGGCTGCACCCAGCGGAGTTTGAAATGACTTCGACGCGCGAGCCCTTGGGCGCTAAAGGGCCTGGTGCAAGTATATGCCTTCTGAGACAGGATTACACTCCTCTCTCAGTGACAATAAATTCACTGAGAGAGGCGAGTAGTATCTTTCATATTTACATAGCATGTTGACTGAAAATCATGTAGTGTATTTGATTCTAGGTATTGTATTAATACATCAGTGACAATAAATTCACTGAGAGAGTGTATTTGATTCTAGCTTTCTAAGAACTCTACCGAACATTCCCTGCCATAGCCCCCTAGTTGCTAACAAGGGTTATGGGCCCCGCAGACACTTCGCAGAAGCTTTTGGGTGTGGAGAAGCTTGCAACAGATGGAAGTAATTGGCCTCTGTGGCGAGCTACTCTCACAAGTTATTTTGAGTCCAAAAATCTACTCAGGCATATAGAAGGGAGAGCCATTCGACCTCCTGATCCTCCAGTCATGCCCCCAGGCCATATTCTCACAGAAGCTGAGGAAACTCAGATTGAGAAGGCTGAGGAGAAGCTGGAGAAGTATCTTGCCAGAGAAGGACAGGCCAAAACCCAAATAATCGTCTCAGTGTCAGAGTCACTAGCTCTGATGCTACAGAAGAGACATACAGCAAAAGAAGTCTGGGATGCATTGGTCAATGAGATGACCAAAAAGCCCAAGATGGTCCTCACCAACCTACAGAGACAGCTTCGCAGTATGAGGTGTCCTGAGGATGGAGACTTGAGAGATCACTTGGACAAAGCCCAAGACCTCTATGCTCGTCTCAATGAGATGGGAGCCAGAATTTCTGAAGGAGAGTTCACCGACATCATCCTTGCATCACTTCCACCCTCCTATGAGGCAGTTATGAATGCCCTTACCACGTCGCTCGAAGAATGTGGAATGCCCTTAGTGCCTGATGATATTATCAGAGTACTAAAGGCTCAATACGACAGGAGAAAGACCCTCAATATTTCACAAGAAGAGCAGGCATTTATTGGTTCATCTACGAAAGGGCAGAAGGGCCGGAAAGACCCGAAGGTGCCTGCATGCACTAATTGCCACAAGCCTGGACATGCTATAGAGAGTTGCTGGGCTAAAGGAGGTGGTAAAGAAGGCCAGGGGCCACGTCAGAAGAAGAAAGCGAAAGCCAAAAAGAAGAAGGGCAAAGCCAAGGCGAATGTTGCCGAAGAAGTGTCCTCTGAGGAGGATGAGAGTGGCAGTCCAGCCGCTTTCGCTAACTTTGACTGCTCTAATTTGAGTAGTTTATCTCTGGACACTGTTGTTATCCTCGACACTGGAACGACCGCACATATGACCCCTCACAAGAATTTATTGAGGGATTACAGTCCATTCTCACAGCCGCGCACAATTCGTGCAGCCAACAAAGGCACTTTTGATGCCTTCGGTTCAGGCTCACTTGTGCTATCTAACAAGGTCGGAGATAAGACTGTGAACATTACATTGAAGGATACGTTCTACGCGCCAAAAATGGCTGTTACCCTGATCTCGATCGGCCGGTGCGATGATGCAGGCTATAACACACAAATAGCTGATCAGAAATGCACAATATCCAATCGTAAAGGCAGGATATTGATGCAAGCACCGAAGCTGAATGGCTTATATCGATTTGATTTACAACACACAAGTGCCGAAGCGCATGTATGCGCATCAGCCATGGAGATACATCAAAAAATGGGGCACATTTCACAAAAGTCCCTACAGCATTTGCTCAACCGTGGCATGATATTAGGCATTGAATTGAGCTCAAAAGGTGACAAGGTTGTTTGCGATGCGTGCATTCAGGCGAAGATTGCACGCAAATCACTTCCTCAGGAACCCAGAAGCCGATCATCAAAATTCGGTGACAGAATTTATTCTGATGTCTGGGGACCAGCGAGACACTCCACAATTGACAAGAAATCCTATTATGTGCCTTTCATCGACGACTACTCAAGAGAATCGGTTATCTATTTGATGGCAAACAAATCGGAAGCATTTTCAAAATATAAACTCTACGAGGCCTTGATGCTTCGACAGAGGAACGTGCACATCAAAGCACTTGTTTCCGACAGAGGGGGCGAATATACAAGCTCGGAATTTGAACAGCATTTAGCCAAGCAAGGCACGAAGCATCGGTTAACCGTGCACGACACCCCAGAGTCAAATGGTGTTGCTGAACGTTTAAACCGAACTCTAGTTGAAAGAGCTCGTGCCATGCTATTGGAATCAAGTCTTCCTAAGACTCTATGGGGGCATGCAATTTTGCATGCCAACTATCTTAGGAATCGGACACACACAAGAGCTTTGCCAGACAAAACCCCTTTTGAAATGATCCATCACGAGAAACCGAACCTGAAAGACATACACGTGTGGGGAATTGAAGTCTATGTTAAAGTCAAAGAGGGAAACAAACTAGCAGCCCATGCCAAAAGAGCTCGATGGATAGGAATCTCTGGACAGAGCCATGGTCACTGCATCTACTGGCCTGACTCTCAGAAGGTTTCTGTCGAGCGGAATGTTATATTTGACTCAGAGATGAAGGGGGGCAAAGATCCAATCATTTCTATTGAAGAGTCACAGCTACCTACGTCCAAAAAAATGATACAGGCCATCTCGGCGCCAGCACCTATGCCTAGCCGCTTAGTCAGCGAAGAGGCAAAGATCGAGGAAATTGATGATGATGACCCAGAGGAACGTCTGAAAGAGCTGCAACCCAGTCAGACTGTTGATGTCAGACCTAAAGAAGCTGCTCCAACAAGGAGAAGCGAGAGGATCCGTCAGCAGCAGGTGCAGCCGGCCCCAAGTGGTCCCGTAACAAGATCTCAAGCTAAGAGACATGCTGGTGCAGATATCACTACACTAGCTTACGAGGACGTTGAGGACCATCAAGACAAATTATTCGAACAAGATTTATCCTCTGTCACTGACGGCATCAGTGATTATAACCTTGCCATCAGTACACTTTCGACCTCCGATCAAAACAAAGATAATGTGCTGCCGGATTTGAATCAGACCGAGCCTAGCAATGCAGATGAAGCCTTAAATGATCCTATGTGGAAAGCATCGATGGATAAAGAGTACAAGGTGCTACTCGACAAAGGTGTATGGGAAGTGGTTAAACCACCTCCTGGGGCAAATATTGTCGGAAATAGATGGGTATTCCTCTGGAAACGCAACCCAGAAGGTGAACCCATTACACCTAGATCGAGGATGGTCGCCCAAGGCTTTACACAAAGCTTTGGAGTCGACTACAATGAAACCTATGCACCTGTTGCTCGGATGACTTCCTTACGGATTATATGTGCCATTGCTGCCAGGAACAACTGGCCTATTCACCAAATGGATGTGGACAGTGCGTATTTGAATGCTACACTGCCAGAACCTATTTACATGAGACAGCCGTATGGATATGAGACCGGAGACAAAGATGATGTCCTCCTGCTGAAGAAAGCACTTTACGGCCTCAAACAGTCTGGAAAGGAATGGTACAAACGTCTGAGTGGTGAATTTCTCAAGTTAGGATTCACTAAATCAGCTTCGGATGGAGCTGTATTTTGCAGACGTGGACCGAGAGGGCATGCGATTATTGCGACGGCAGTAGACGACCTCACTATCACAGCTGAGAGTCAACCAATCCTCGATGGGGTAAAGCATGATCTTGCCCAGATCTTCAGTATGAAAGATCTAGGCGAGATTCATTGGCTTTTGAACCTCAAAATCGAAAGAGATTGGAATAACAAATCGATTGCAATATCACAAGCTGCATACATCCAAAAAATCATCAAAAAATTCAATCTGGATGATGCCAAAACATTTTCCACGCCTCTCGACCCAGCCGTTAAATTATCCAGAGACCAATGCCCTTCTACAGATGAAGACAAACAGAAGATGTCAAGAATTCCATACAGACAAGCGATAGGATCATTGATGTGGGCAGCAGTAGCCACTCGACCGGACATTGCGTTCGCAGTGTCATTACTTTCTCAATTCCTCGAAAACCCAGGTCCAACACATTGGCATGCAGTCAAACGTGTCTTTAAATATCTAAAAGGCACGATGGACTACAAATTGACACTTGGGAAAAATCGAGACGGCCTCATTGGGTATTCAGATGCGGATTGGGCTTCTCAAGAGCACAGGCACTCATACTCGGCTTATATTTTTCAGATTGATGGAGGGACAGTATCATGGAGTTGTCAAAAACAATCCATAGTAGCCCTATCTGTCAGGGGACACCCTGTTTTCCATTTCCAGTTCCGACTCCATTTCCGACTCCGCTTCCGGTTCCGATTCCATCTCCGCATCCGCTTTCGGGAACGATTCCGCTTCTGGGAGAACTTCCACCAGTTCCGTTCGCCTTGCCAGTTCCACTCCAATTTCCGACTTCCGCCCCGGAACAGTGTCGGAAATCAAGCGACTCGCATAATAGGTGGCATCAAGGGTCGATCAAGGGTCAGGGGGATGCAGGGTTGATGGCGGGTGCCAAGCGTTGTCCCTGGCTGCGCAGCGTAGTATAATACGGGCTCGCTGACATTGGGGGTCCTTAGACTTTTCTCTTTGGATTTCCCCTTGTCAGGTGAGAACCCCCTCTCTTGTATGCTCTGTTCATTTATACATACTTTGGATTTCCCCTTGTCAGTTGTGTGGTAGTGTGATCTCCACGACTAGCCAGGGTTGCCCTTACACTATCATCAACTGAAGCTGAATTCGTTGCCCTGACTCATGCGAGCAAAGAAGCCTTATGGATGCGCCACTTTATTTCTGAAGTATTCCAACCGCTGAATTGTCCCATCAAACTTTATTCAGACAATCAATCAGCCATTGCCATCGTCTATGGCACTCAACAACACACGAGGACCAAGCATTTCGACATTAGATTATATTTCATCCGAGATATAGTCGAAGATGAAGAAATTAAGCTTGTGTACCTACCAACGGAACACATGCTAGCCGATCTTCTCACTAAAGGACTTCCTAGTCCTAGAGTGAGAATCCTCAACGAGAAAATCGGAATATATTAAGCTTGAGGGGGCGTGTTGGGTGCATTTATGCTCCTGCACCAAAATCAAGCATAATATATTCAATTTATTGTGTGGTGTTTCAATATTTTCTCATACTGTTCTTGTACCATGCATCCACTTCTCTGCTTATTTTCGAAATTTTCTAGTCACTCCCTATCTCTCCATTCCATTCTGTTATTTCTATTTTCACAGGCGGCTGCACCCAGCGGAGTTTGAAATGACTTCGACGCGCGAGCCCTTGGGCGCTAAAGGGCCTGGTGCAAGTATATGCCTTCTGAGACAGGATTACACTCCTCTCTCAGTGACAATAAATTCACTGAGAGAGGCGAGTAGTATCTTTCATATTTACATAGCATGTTGACTGAAAATCATGTAGTGTATTTGATTCTAGGTATTGTATTAATACATCAGTGACAATAAATTCACTGAGAGAGTGTATTTGATTCTAGCTTTCTAAGAACTCTACCGAACCTTCCCTGCCATAGCCCCCTAGTTGCTAACACGGTTATGTACAGGCAGCAGGGGCACACATCTCACCTGCTGCGTGTCACAAAATCCGACGCATCTTCCGCTTCCGGTGGACCATGTTCCGCATTTTCGGAAATTTCTTCCGCAGTGGGCACTCCGCCTATGTCCGCAAGTGCGAGGAACTCTGGAAGGAGCTCGAGTTTCTCCTCTGTGGTCATAAGCCGGATATCAAAGGCTTGGGGGCACTCGCGAGCATAGTGGCCTGGTTGTCGACATCGGAAGCAGGTGATAGTTCCGTGGCCTTTTCCGCGCATGCGGTCAAGGCCCATCGGGGCAGGGCCACTCTTCGAGGGAGGAGGGCTATGGTTCCTAATAGGAGCAGGCAGAGCAAGCATCGGAAATATTTTCCGTGTGGGAATGAATGCGCTTCCGGGTTTTGGCACAGGTGGAGTAGGACGAGTGGAACTGCATGTCATGTTCCGGCTCATCTCCACGAAGGCCTCATTTGCCTCCCTGTTCCGAGACACCTTCTGCGCAGCTTGGTACCACCCTTCCGGGTCATCAAAATCCGGAGCTCCATCCCCAAGCAGCGCAACTTGGTTCTGGAGTGTTGGATCAAGTCCTCGTTGGAATTTGATGACGATCGTCTTGTCGTCGTCATATTCCACAAGGTCGATGAGCTCCTGGAAGCGATCGATGTAGTCATCAACCGGATCCTTGGCCTGGTACCAGCTAGTCCCCTCGAGCTTCGTAAGGGCCGTGAGCTGCTCGTTTTTCGGGCAGAACTGGTCGGAAAATGTTTTCTCGAAGGCGTCCCAGTCCTGGAAGTAGTTCCCCTTGCCCTTTGCTTCATGTCGGATCACCTTGTTTGCAAAACGGGCTGCGCGGTCCGATTTGAAAAAGGACAATGCCCAGTGAATCCGAGCCTGGTCGTTCGGAAAGAGGTCTCCGACAATTGCGAAGTAGATGCTGCATGTGTTGAAGAATGCACGTCCCTTCTCCCGATCTCCGTCAAAGTCCGCCGGAGTTGCGGGTTTGACCTTTGCTAACTTCGCGGACTTTCTCTCTTCCGCTAGTTCCGCTTTTCTGAAATCCGGATCATCCAGCATTTCATTTCCACCACTTTGTGGAATATCTAACTTAGCCAAAATCACTTGTAAGGCTGTTTCAATCGCGTCGGTCTTCATCCGGTTCCGCATCAATTCCTCCTCCATATTCCGAAGAGGATCGTCCAGATCCATGTTGGAAGGAGAAATATGGGACGGGATTTCCGAGGTTGGGAGCTCGACGTAAGAAGAGGGGGTGTCGTACGCTGTGTGTGTGGAAGAGGTTGCGATTTCCGAGTCGCTGTCTCCGATTCCGAACGCACCTACGGCGAATGCAACGTGCGGTACGACCGCCGGTCCTCTAGGGGAGAGACCTTTCTGCTGTAAGGGCAACCCTGGCTGGTTGTGGAGATCACACTACCACACAACTGACAAGGGGAAATCCAAAGAGAAAAGTCTAAGGACCCCCAATGTCAGCGAGCCCGTATTATACTATGCTGCGCAGCCAGGGACAACACTTGGCACCCACGATCAACCCTGCATCCCCCTGACCCTTGATCGACCCTTGATGCCACCTATTATGCGAGTCGCTTGATTTCTGACACTGTTCCGAGAGCGGAAGTCGGAAATTGGAGTGGAACTGGAAGAGTGAACAGAACCGGTGGAAGTTCTCCCAGAAGCGGAATCATTTCCGAAAGCGGAGGCGGAGATGGAATCGGAACCGTAAGCGGAGTCGGAAATGGAGTCGGAACTGGGTGCGGTGTCGGAACTGGAAATGGAAAACAGGGTGTCCCCTGACAGTTGTCCACCCTTGTCCAGTTCTTGGTAACCATGGACTGCAGGGTGGGCGTGCGCTTGGGTAGGGCCATCATCATGTTGTAGTCAGCTAGGAGCGAGATTAGCTCTTCTGCATCCCTAGTTGCCTCTGCCATAAATAAGTGATGGTTTCTTTCTTTGTCCCACATGGGGTGGTGCCGATTGAAGTCGCCACACCATCGAGTCCGTCTCCTGCTGGATAATATTCCTCCGCTCCGAGTCGATGTAGCTGTCAGTGGCCCGCAGTGTGTCCGAGTGTGCACAGTCATTATAGATGTTGAATATTGTGACTTGCCCTGTGGATGTCTGAATTGTATCGCCGTCACGTCGTTGTTCCCTGCGAAGGATACCTGCGACCAGGCATTGGTGTCGATTGTCGCATTCACGAGGATCACCGATCACTTTGTGGAGTTGTTAGTTAAATGTGAGGTAGGATAGAGAACGCACCAATTATGGTTAGCCTTTGTGTTCCCCAGCTTGTCGATGTACGGCTCTTGCAGTAGTAAAAGAGCCCATTCCTCATGGGCCACTGAATTTATGAGATCGTATTGCGCCTTGTCTGATTTATTGAGGTTTTGTGGGAAAATTCTCAGTCTCTTCGGTGCCGGTCCCAGCGTATATGACATTATTTCTGACTCGATGGGGGCGGCCCTGTGTCTCCGTCTGTGTCTCCCCAGCAGGGGGTGGGGCCTATGGCAAGGCTGTTAGGGGAGGTGGCCGGACTCTCTCGCTGTAGTGGAGGCGGTGGCCACAGCTGGCGAGTAGCAGTTGGGTCCGGCGTCTCTGCTCTGTAGGGCAGCGTCAGCTGTCTGTACTTACCCCAGCACGTGACAGTTTCCCATTCCCCATCGCACCGTCGAGCGGGTGGTGGCAGCGGCGGTGGTGCTTTAGGAGGCTGTGAAACATGTGTCCAGGCCTCCTCAGTCGGGAAATATGGAATCTGGTTTTCTAGCAGCCTGATGTCTAGCTCAGCGCACTTGCTCAGGAAGGTAGGGCATGTTTTTTCCCAGCTGGTGTGGTCATCGGTCCTGCAGGAGGCGCACCGCACTCTGGTACAGTCGTACGCACTGGTCCTGTGCCATCCAGTGCAGGTGCCACAGGTATCGTCCTCTTGCGGGCAGGCGTAGGACACATGGTTCCACCCTTGACATTTGAGACACCTGGTGGGCTCTTTCTTACATTTCTCAGTGTACACCCATTTTTGACAGACTATAAGGCCGTTGGTGAGCACCCTATTTGCCACCTCCGGCGTCGTAAACGTGATCAGTGCATGGCCGCACGTTTGGCTTGAGGCCCGATGCTCCCTAGGTTTGATCCACCTGGCCCTGTCGATGGCGCCTCACGGCAGCCTGTTGGTTTCCTCTATTCCCCGCAGCTCCCCTTCCACCTCCGGACCGAAGTGGAGCGGTATGAACTGTAGTACCAGCGGGAACAGCCGTGCTTTTATTCTGGCATCCGGCGCGAGGGCCTCTGTGAATACGACCCTGTGCTGCGCCTCATTGAGCCACTCGCTGCCCCCTCAGAGTTGAGCTGGAATAGGACCCCGCCGTTGGTGAGTTGCCTCGCACTAACAATGGCGTGGGTCCGTTCTAGTACTAATTAGATAATCTAATTTTTCAGTGGAGACTCCTTATCCATCTTCTCAATGATTCCATTCACCTTTGCGACCAGGCTGACACTATCTAGGCCTGCCAGAATCCGCTCCCCCGGGTTTGCCGCATCAACCAACAGCTGCCTCAGCTTGACGCTTTCTCTCGCACGAACCCTGACGTCGAGGGTAGGTACGCTGGCCGACGCGTGCTGAGATGGCGTTGTTGGCTTCTTCAAGGCATCCCGATACGTGGTCGTGGTTTCGTTGATTTGGGTCGCCAAGGTGGCTACTGTGGTCGAGGCATCCTGTATCGAGTTGACCACCGCCGCCGCATCCTCGGTGACCTGTTGGGATAGTTCGGCGGCAGCCACCGCTGCCGCTGTGGCCCTGTGAATCAGCACCGTGGCCTCTATTATCTTGGCCGACAGCGCATTGCCCTCCGCAGCTAGGCTCTCCTTCACCTGACTCACTATCCTTTCGCATCTTGCATCATCCTCTACCCGCTCTAGCACAAACACGATTGATCTCAGCGCGTTCACCGCTTGCCTCGGTACGTACCCCTTTGTACTGCGTAACTTGGAGGATAGTGGTGGATAACGTGTCAACCGTCCATGGCGTACCTGGTACAATCAGCAGTGTACGCTCAAGATACTGCTTACCTTCTTCCGCATCTGCTATCTCCTGCCCCGGAAGGTCCCTTATTTCATCTCTGGTCATCGTCTCTGGGTCCTCCACCGCTCCTCTAGTGGCCGGTCGGGTCGCTGTTGCCCTCTTCTCATTTGGGTTTTCGGTGCGTCTCGCCGGCTCTGTCTGCTTTTCTTCGGCTGGGCACGCCGTTGTCTCTGCCCTTGGTTGGATCCGGCCCTGCATATCGAGCCTCGTCTGCGCCATGCTCGGTGTCACCGTCTGCCGTGGCATGGCCGCGTTCCTGCCCTTGGCGCCGCTAGTTGACGCGTCATTCGACATGGGCCCGGGTCAGAGAGTTTCTTTTAGTGTGTAGGGAGTGTTATAGAACTGTAGCTGGTTCAGGAAGTTGTTCGCTGGTTCGGGAAGTCATTTGCCTTGTGCTGAGGGATGATTCGCAGAATAAACGAATTATGACAGCATGGAGATGTTTGCACCCGCACTGTGTGACATGTTCCACTGACATCATGAACACCACACACCACTCCACACACACCCCTTGGCCATGGCCCCTCTAGCATGCTCACACACATCACCCATACTGACCCCGCCGCCACTGCATAAAGGCCAAGTGATTATAACTTGGATTTGTAGAGGGTGCTTCCGTAGTGTGTCCTGAAGAGATGTGTCAAATTTGGAAATGGAGAGTCAGATCCAGATCAGAGTTCCCCAAACATATATTGACACCTTCAGGGTGTGGGGCCAGAACCCATCGATAAATGAGTCAGTCGGTACCCAAGAGCAACAATATACTAGGTGAAGGTACCCTCACATGACCCCTTATGCCCAAACATGTGCATTTCCGTTTTGATGCATGTCAGGAGGCTAGCCATGACATGCTCTTCTGTCTATATATCATTGGGCGCTGCACAAACAGAGTAGCCTTGTATTGAAGGTGGTGCGGGTGATGTTCCAGGCCAGGTCCCCGTTCCCCATGGTGAGGATGGGAGTGATATTGTAAGTTGTGGCCGATGCAGATGCACATGGGATGGGTGCGCTGAGCTGATGGTGTATTCCAGAACTACCTCCTCGACATGTTCTGGGTGACAATGCTAAGGGAGGGCCCAAGGTATGCCATGGTTGGATAGCATAGATGATGCTCAAGGTGGGCTGGTGATGACTGGCTGTCGACCTGCCAAGCGCATTCCTGTGGTATGGCATAGGTTGTGTTAATGCTATATTAGACTGAACTCTTGGGTAGACTGTTTTGCCAACTCAGCCAGCTGACTTCTGATTCCGGATTGACTCTGATTCTCCCCGGTCAGGTACATGTTGCACTCTGTGGTTTACAGTGCCCCAATGAATCATCTTATGCAGCATACGTTTCAATGCAGTTGCACATTACCTATCGCCTTCTTCGAGAAGGTGAGTTATGTTCTTCCTGCTACTCTATTGGTAGTTTTACGGTCGCCCATTTCAAGTGATTGAATGTCTGGCCACTGCACATGTGTCCTCGGCTGTTCAAACGCTCTCATTGTCTCAAGATATGACATCAGATATAAAGGACCTTATTCTCAAGGCTCTACATATCATACTGTACTTGGTCAAGACTTTTCTCCTCCCAAGACTATAATTTGAGTTTGCGTGACTTATTATGTCTGACAAATTCATCCATGGCCCATTCCTTGACGAAGCGTTCTTTTCCTATGATGATGTGCGGACTTTTCTCGAATAGACTGTCAAGATATTCGACAGGGATCAGGGTTTCGTTGGGTTGGATGGTCTGGATAAAATACATCATCAGGGGAGGGACGGGAGCTTTTATAGGGTTATGTTTTCAGGTGTGGCGACACTCAAGAAGGTGAGTGTCAAGGTCCATTCAAGAGACTGCGAAGTTGGGTTGGGGTGATTGGTTTGGTGTCGTACATCCAGCCCTCAGCAAACACATCACATACCACATAGTCACGCTACTCACTTATAAACACAACAATAGTCTTTTCGAGCTCAAACTACACCCCAAAGCGAATCGTGTTCCCCCTCGCATTAAACCAGCTCAAGTCAGCAGCAGCAGCAATCTGTGTTTTTTTCGGGGATTACTCATCCATTGGTAGCATCTGTCCGATTAATTGGGTTACTTGCACCCACCGTTGTATGGTATTATCCTGTGATCCTCAACCACAGACATCGTTGTGACCAATCATGTCCACCATTGAGATGATGTTTGTGTTCGCTTGGCAATCACATAACAGAAAACATTGTATATGATGAAATTATTCTATGATATCTGTTTCACCTTGCCTTACATCCTGGCCAGAGTGAAGCACAGGCCAGGCTTGTTGTCTCACTAATCTTATGCCTGCATTCTCAGGGATCCATCTACTCCAAAAAGAAACCATCAGCAGGAGTGTGAAAAGGTGAGGGAGGAGCAGGAGGGCATTATGACATCACCCACTGATCAGAGAGTGCGTGCACTTGCTGTTGCTGCTGTCAGAGCTCAGAACCAGTCCCCACCACCTCCTTTCACCATCCCTCAACCTCCTCCTAGAATCAATGCGGCTGATCTGTTTCAAGCTGTTGCTGGGCCATCACACCCTCCTATGCTTGCGCCCTCTTCATGTCCTCCCATGCTGGCACCATCATCACGTCCTCCTATGCTTGCAAGAGTGGCACTTCCTCCAAGGCTTGCAGTGTCAGGGGACACCCTGTTTTCCAATTCTGACACCATGCCAAGTTCTGACTCCATTTCCAACTCCACTTCAATTCCGACTCCGCTTTTGGAAATGGTTCCGCTTCAGGGAACTTCCACCAGTTCTGTTCGCCTTGCCAATTCCACTCCACTTTCCAACTTCTGCTCTTGGAATGGTGTCAGAAGTCAAGCAACTGTCGTAGTAGGGGGTGTCAAGGGTCGATCAAGGCTCAGGGAGGTCAGGGAGATTCAGGGTTGATGGCAAGTGCCAAGTGTTGTCCTGGCTGTGGAGCATAGTATAATACGGGCTCACTGACATTGGGGGTCCTTAGACTTTTCTCTTTCAATTTTCCTTTGGCAGGTGAGAATCCCCTCTCTTGTATACTCAGTTCATTAATACATATTTTGGATCTTCCCTTCTCAGTTGTGTGGTAGTGTGATCTCCACGGCCAACTAGTGTTGCCCTAACAGTAGAAAGGTCTCTCCACTAGAGGACTGGCAGTCCTACTGCACATTGCATTCGCCATAGGTGCCTCTGGAATTGGAGATAGCAACTCGGAGATTGCAACCTCTTCCGCACACACAGCATATGACAGTCCCTCTCCCAAAACCGGAAATCCCATCCCATACTTCTCCTTCTGACATGGATCCAGATGATTGTCTTCACAATATGGAGGAGGAGTTGATGCGGAACTGGATGAAGACCAACACGATCGAAACAGCCTTACAATGATTTTGGCTAAGTTAGATATTTGTTACGTATCGGAAATTCCGGAGGTCAGAACTGGAAAGGACAACGGGTTCAACTTATGTGTTGCACCCCTGATGAACTATCGTCCTAAGTATTTCGGATTTGACTTCCGGGTGTCAGAGAAGGCGGAAGTCGAGAGTAAGGTCAAGGGTCGAGGGTCAGAGAACAAAGGTCGGAAGAGGCGGAAGAGCCGGAGGACAGAGGGTCGAGAGTGGAGGGAGACAAGACTAGCAAAACTAGCTGTGCTAAGAACAGGAGACAATGTGAAGGGGTTCACATATCGAAGTCGATTATCTGATTGCAGAAACGGAGACATACATGAGGGGTTTTATACAAAGAGCGGAAGCAACAGGTAATAGTATGGTACTAAGCAAATTCCGGAGAGTGCGGGAATCGGATAGACATACGGGGCAAGTGACTAATGCGGAACAAGGGGATGACAAGGGGGGTGCAGGGTAGGGTAAGTACAATGGCAAAGAACAAGGCGAGTAAGTACAAGAGGCATCAGAACAAATGGAAGTACAGAAATGGTATCTTGCTGTGTTCAGGGTTGAGTATGGGGGCCAGTATCTGGAGGTGGCCAGGGGTACTGAAAGAACAAGGGGTTGAGGTAAAGGGTTGCGGATGCTGCGGAACAGAGTCAGAGGTGGTGTGGAGGGGACGCGGAGAGGATGTGGAGGAGATGGTTGGTCGGGAACGGTCGTAACAATATTCCACAAAGTGGTGGAAATGAAATGAAGGATGATTCGGGTTTCGGACAGGTGGAAGTAGTGGAAGGATGTCCACAAAGTTGACAAAGGTCAAGCCAGTGACCCCGGTGCACTTTGACGGAGATTGGGAGAAGGGATGCGCATTTTTCAACATATGCAACATCTACTTCGCAGTTGTCGGAGACCTCTTTCTGAACGACCAGGCTTGGATTCACTGGGCATTGTCCTTTTTCAAGTCAGACTGCACAGCTCCTTTTGCAAACAAGGTGATCCGACATGAAGCAAAGGGCAACACCAACTACTTCCAGGACTGGGACGCCTTCGAGAAAACCTTTTTGACCAGTTCTGCCTGAAAAACAAGCAACTCACAGCCCTTACGAAGCTCAAGGGGACTAGCTGGTACCAGGCGAAGGATCCGGTCGATGACTACATATATTGTTTCCAGGAGCTCATCAACCTCACAGAGTATGATGACTACAAGACGATCATCATCAAATTCCAATGAGCACTCGATCCGACACTCCAGAACCAAGTTGCACTGCGTGGGGATGGAGCTCCGGATTTCAATGACCCGGAAGGGTGGTACCAAGCTGTGCGAAGAGTTTCCCGGAACAGGGAAGCAAATGAGGCCTTTATGGAGACAAACCGGAACACGACACACAGTTCTGCTTGTCCGACCCCACCTGTGCTGAAACCCGGAGCAATATTTATTCCGACACGGAAGATATATCTGACAGTTGCTCCGCCTGCCCCTGCTTGGAACTCTAGCCCCCCTCCTTCTAAAAGTGGCCCTGCCCCAATGGATGTTGACTGCATGCGTGGAAAAGGCAACCAAACCGTCACCTGCTTCCGATGCCAGCAGCCAGGCCACAATGCTTGGGAGTGCCCCCAAGCTTTCAACATCCGGCTTATGACCATGGAAGGGAAACTTGAGCTCCTTCCAGAGTTCCTCACGCTTGCAGACATAAGCAGGGTGCCCACTGTGGAAGAAATTTCCGAAAATGTGGAACATGGTGTGTCGGAAGTGAAGTGGAAGATGCATTGGATTTTGTGACGTGCAGTGGGTGAGATGTGTTCCCCTGCTGCCTGTACATAACTGGTTTGCCTGTCTTGAAGTAGAGAATGAAAACCCCACTCCCCTCATTTCCTCCAGACCCACTGGATAAAGTCACACAAAAGCCGAGTCCGACATCCCACCCACTCGGTGTCCGCCCTTGGGAGAGATGCCTCCCCAAATGCTATGTTGTTGCTGCCACCCTGGGCCCAAGTCACTGGTCATTAAGGTTGAGATCCAGATGGCAGATACAGCGGAGGTCAAATACGGACCCGCACGTGTTGACTGTGGGGCCACTGGTCAGTTTATGGACAGGGCCTATGTTGAATGGAACCGACTGACCACATGGACGTTGCAACATTCAATGTGGATGGAAGCCCTAATGAGGCAGGGTCCATCATGGAAATAGTAGACACAATTCTCCGCTACTATGGACACACAGAACACACTTCCTTTGCAGTCACCAGCCTGGGCAGGCAAGACATCATCCTCAGGTTTACCTGGCTGCAGGAGCACAACCCAGAGATCACCTGGCAGACTCGGAAGGTGCTGATGAGTTGATGCCCGACCAAGTGTCACATGTGCCGGTAGGAAGTGCAGAAGGAGCGTCAGGAGTAGCAGAAGACCAAATGGCTCATACAGATATGTCATTCTGGCCCTCATCCACTGCTTGCAGAAGAGGATTCGGAAGCGGATTTTGAACCAGCTCCCACTCCCAATTCTGATTCCGATTCCGATTCCAACATCGTCTGACTTGACCTGGAAGACACTTTGGTGCAAGGGGAACACTTGTTTTACATAAACCTTCCGCCAGAAGCAGAACATGTCCATGCCACCGGAAACATTTCACAATGCCTCACAGAAGCCTCCAGGAAATATGATAAAGTGGAGGTGGAGATTCTGGAGTACCTGTGGGAATTCGAGGAGGTCTTTGCCAAGGAGTCGTTTGATGCCCTGCCCTCACGGAACCTGTGGGATGCCATTGAGTTGGAGCCTGGGTCAAAGCCCACCAACTGTAAGGTCTACCCACTGTCACCTAGGGAGCAGGTAGAGCTTGATGCATTCCTTGCAGAGAACCTCTGTACTGGGAGGATCCACCCCTCCAAGTCACCCATGGCATCTCCAGTGTTCTTCATCAAGAAGAAGGATGGCTCACTCAGACTTGTACAGGATTACTGAGCCTTGAATGCGATCACGATCAATAATTGGTACCCCATTCCACTCATTCACAAACTGATCACACAACTCTGTGGTGCAAGGTACTTCACTAAGCTGAATGTCCGCTGCGGTTTCAACAATGTTTGGATCCGTGAGGGAGACGAATGGAAGGCAGCATTCCACACCAACCAAGAACTGTTTGAGCCGCAGGTCATGTTCTTTGGCCTCACCAACAGTCCTGCCATGTTCCAGACAATGATGAATGACATCTTTGTTGACATGATACATCTGGAGGCAGTACTGGGATGGAGAGAAGGAGGACTCAGTGGTGAATGTGGTGGAGGAGCTGTGGAAGGGGCACTCACAGTCAGAATGGGCAGTGGAGTGGTTGGAATGTGATGGCTTGCTCCACTTCAGGGCAAGGTCTATGTACTGGATGGGGTGGACCTCCCCTGCCACATTGTAAAGATGTGGATCTTAAGCCTTGTGTCACAAGAGCACAACAGAACTTGATCAATGTGTGGTATTCTGAATGCTACATAGTGACAGTGTAAGGGTAAGATGTGATGGGAACCGCTGACCAGTTCCCATGCATAAATTATACAGTGGGTCTATTTTCCTTCGATTTGTTGACCCGGAAATCTTATAGTGAATTGATTTCTAGGCAGTGTATAACATAATAATAGTGACAACTAAATTCACTGAGAGAGTGAATTGATTTCTAGGCTATTCTTTTGCGCAACAATTCCAGTCCTACTGCCTATAATTCCTGTCCTCTACAGAATTACCATTTGATATGTTATTGGTGGGTCCTGTGATTCACAGGGACTTTGGAGGTCCTGACGCAATGTTGGACTGTGGAATATTCATTTAGTCAAACCCTTGAGCTAAAATGACCTCAGTGAGAGGCCAGGAACCCCAGCTAAGCAACGAGAACTCTACCTTGGCCAGGCAAAGCTGTCCAGCATGAACATCATCCTCTGTGCTCCCAGCAGCCTCAGAGCCCTCATTAGCAGCAGCATCAATGACTTCATTGTAATGAGACTCGTGGTCCGGATCTACATCCTCAGCTGCACTGAGGTCATCTTCATCTTCCACTTCGAAGATGCCATCGAGGAGTGTATTCAGCTCCTCATCGGATATCTCCCCATTGACCTTCTTCACCACAAAAGGCAACAAAATAGCCTGGCCATTTTAAGCAGGTGAAAATTGCATAACAATGAGAGGCCTACCTTGACCAGGAGATTGATGATGTGTGTGAAGGATCACACACGACCCAACGAACCTCCAAAGTGAGGCATAAGAGTTCCCAAGTGCCTAACCACTGTGGCATTATTCTCTGCATTGTCACCAACTAGTCCCAGAATCTGAAGTATGCAGGGAATTAGACATTATTCCAGAAAACATCCAACTATGCTCTTACCTTGTCCTGAATCCCATAGCCCTTTAGACATTCAAATAGCTGCTCTGCGAGGCACACACCAGTGTGTCCCTCGGATAGTCTAAAAGGCAGGTGAATGTCTTCAGGCATGTTGTGGACAAAGAGATAAACTTGAGATACACTTACCGAACAAAATCCAAGAGGATATGCCGCATTTTGCCATCAAAAATGCCATGAATGGTAACCCCGAGGAAAGAAAACATGGTGGGGGATGTCCACCCATCCACCCCAACGTGAAGTGTACCCGGGTGACCCTACCCAATATATGCGCACATCAGAAAGGTCCTGCGCAAGAAAATGACCACTTACCTGAAGCATAGTCTTCACATGGGCCATGGACATCGCATGGATGTCTACCACATCACGCGAGACTGTCTGTCGGCTCGGTATAGTGACATGCACATCCAGCATCTCTGTTGGGGAATCAGCTGTTCAACCAGCTACAAAGGGCTCATACTGGTGTATTTCCGCTTTTTCACGAGTTATAGCATATACATGAAGCTATAAGAAATTGTGGGAGTATTTCAAACATCCCTCCATCGTTCCCCTATTTTTCCATATTTTTCCGCAATTTATTTGGCCCAAACTGCCTTATTTCTGCTATTGCAGAGTTGTGTGTCCATTTGCACCCACAACTCTGTCACGGACTTTCCATTTCAAACTCCGCCGGCCACCTCGGCGGTACCTTAATTTCGGACTTACCGGCCACTCAAGTGCCCACAAGTCCGGCAGGATGGCTCTCCCAGTAATTCCAGCTGAGCCTCAATCTGTTGCTATATGCAGCCATAGCAACTATGCAGCCTGTTTGGCTGAACCAAACAGTGGGGATCTTGGTCAGTCATGACAACAAGGCTGTATCAGGCTGTGCAAGGCAGTGCTAAGCAGTGCCCTTGGTTATTGTGGCTACAGAGCACTAATTGGCTCAGGTTTGATTACTAAGCCTCTGAGTGCCAAAGTCATAACTGAAGGTACAGCCTCAGTGACTCAACCAAGCTGTGCCAAGTCACATGACTCTGATCAGTGAGGCATTCCTGACAAATCAAGCTGTGATTGGTAGGAAACACTGTGAGTCATCTGGAAACACCCAGAACCTTCCTATACTTTCTTCCAGCTTCCACAAGCTGCTCCCCCCATTCCATTAATAGATAGAAGGTTCTACCTGCTTACTAAGCTCATGTACATTACAATATAAAAGGAGGCCCTTTTGCCTGCCTTTTCATCAGCCAATCTACCATCTTCTATCCAACGCACCTTGCGTGATTTGCCAAGCTTGCACAGCTTACCAGGCTTCTAACCCCAGCTAGGGTTATTACACTTGCTTAGTGTATTAATTCTCAGTTAAGTAGTTGCTTTTCTACTTAGCCACCCAGACTAACCCTCTAGGTGAAATTCTGCAGAGTGAGGTTGTCAATCGATTTTCTTGCCAATTAGCACTCCAATACCCGAGACGATCTGATCAGTCGATTTTCCTGTTCAGAGACTTTCACAAGTCACTACCCAAAAACCAGTCACTCGTTTATTGCAGTGCGTTGACGTTAATCGGGTCAGCCCACTTACAAACTCTCCTGCGAAAGCCATTCCTCTCTTTTTGGAATACTTGGACCCCAATAGTCGTCCTTGAACCTACAAACTAATAGTTTGTTATTCATTACGCCAGTAGTGCCTAATATTCTTGCAGTTTCGTATACGACACGTTCTGATAGACCAAGGTGTTAGCTCTAACACCAAAGACTTGAAGGGTTCCAAAACAATCTCCCAGGTTACACACAGTTCCTGGTCATCCACAATGGCATATGGGCGATGATGGTGCACACCCCAACATGCTATCAAGTAGCGGAACCTAGCCACATTGTAGGTGGACCCATGCAAGAACGCAGCCATTGCTGTGGACTCAGGGCAGTCAGCATGTTGACATGCCAATACGTGCCGCTTGAGGTTCAATGTCCCATCATCCACAGGATCACACATGCAGGGTTTTGAGGGGAATCTGCATAGTAACATGTGGGTGAATCTATCATCAATATCAGTCCAAATGAAACCATACCTTTTGCAGTGAAAAACATAAGCAACCCGGCCAGCTCCAGTGGTTGTAATAGCTGGAAGTCCAGCTTTTGACCTGTGCAGCTGCAGACAATCAAAGAAGGGCTCGATCGAGAGACGCATGAAGAAGGAGTGTACCTTGAATCATCAAGTCATTGGTGTCAGTGTCAGCCCACCTTACCATGAAGGTGGCATCTTGTCAAGATTGGTTTTTAGGCATTAAAATCATGTATTAGTGAACACAGCAAATGCCTGAATAACTTGTGCGAATAAGTATGCCGTTTGGCGAATAGGAGAACCAATAAATGTTCACAAGATAAGAGGGCTGCCCGAGCGGAGCTCGCCCTATCGAAATAGCCCATGGCACTTGACGATAACGTGCAAGGTGTCACGGAAGGGTTGTCTAAGTAGCGACAATGCCTTCGCCAACAGCACAGAAAATGGTTCAAAGGCTAAGGTAACGACGATGAAGTATGGGAACTCACCAGTGATGCCTAAATCCTCTTCTGGTCGAAGATAGAAATCTCCAGGAGAAGGCTCAAGACAATGATCACAGCGAGGTCAAGTTTGCACAAGATGGACGACGTATGATAATTGAACTGGAGAATATACATGCGAATGTAAACTACTTATATTGAATGCTCGTAAGGTATCAGCGAATAGGAAAGAGGCCATCATGAGTCAGGGTTGGATAGGGGTGCGTAGTCATGATACTAAGTAGATGGAATAAACATACAATAGAGTGAGGGAAGAGTGCGAACATGAAACGATGGAGAGTAAAGGTGGCGAAGGCACTTATGTACAAAACCATGTCTTGGGACCCGCATACATGCTACCCTGCACGGACTCTTCATCTCCTGGGTTGATCCTGCACAACCTACGGAAGGGACATCCTGTGAACACACGTTGGCCATACGAACACCCAAAGGGGTTGGATTAAGAAGATGAACCATCATGCCGGGTAAATGGTATCAATAGTATTTGATGGCGTGCCTGCTGGCAAAATGCGTGAGCAGCAAATAGAGGTTTGGAGAAATGCGAGGAAGGGCGAACGGAGATGACATAGGGGAGAAGTGGTTGAAGTGGAGGGCGAAGCTGAGCGAACATGGGGGAGGAGTGGCGAAAGGGGAAATGGGGATAACAAGGCCCAGGAAATACACAAGTCATGACAGTCCGATCATAGGAACACCATTGAAAGAGGGCTGAGCAGAGGTGATAGGCCCAGCGATGACTGCCAAGTCAGTCCAAAGACGTCGATCGTGCTTTGACGGGGTGGCTATGGTAAATGGTGCGAACAGCGAGGATCGGTTGCTGAACACGGCAAGGGCGATCGGAATGAACACGAAGGTGGAGTGAGAAATGGGAGAACAGAGCATCTGAGTATGGGAAATAAACGTGTCATGACACATCTTTTGCCACCTTGGACCTTCCACCAATGAGCAGGGATTTGGCTGGATGACTGGGTGGCGATGACCCCTCTGTGATAGCACCTGTCATGGACTCAGCACCCAAAGAGGAAGCATGGAAGCTGGGATAAGCCAACTCTGTGCGTCTGCGTTTCCCAGAAGTTGGCATTGGAGCGGGACACTTGGGCAAGGGCCTTTTTGGACTCTTTAATAGAGACCTGAAACACGAAAAAAAAAGAAAAAAAAAAGACGCACGAGTAGAGAAGTCAGTCATCTCGTCATCTCATGTATCTGCGAGAAATGATGTACCAGATTGACCTCCTTGACTACTAGAAAGTTGAATGAAGACCTGAAACACAAAAAAAAAAAAAACACACACACCGTAGAGAAGACGGTCATCTCAGGTGTCTGCGAGTATGCTGGTTTGTCCACAATGGATTACAGGGCTGACTTCCTTGACTACTAGACAGTTGAATAGAGACCTGAAACACAGACCAAAATGTTGTAAACTGGTATATGTTGCTCCATCTCTTTACTATGTCAGCGCCGCCTGTGCTGCAAACCGGCATGTTCCCAGGCCTATCTGCATTAGGATACACCTATCTAGTTCCCACTCCGCGGTCCCCTGACCGAGCACTTGCATATGCATCCATACATATAAGTAGGTAGCTCAGTAGTTACAACAAAGCCAATGTTATCCAATGGTTTTAGCCCTTCACTCCCATGAGGAGTCCGGTTGAGCAAGTTAACAATGTCCTCGCTAGTGTTTTGTCTTTCGCAGGTTGCGCATTGTGTTCTCTTCCGTCTGCACCTTCATCTCCCTCCTTATTGTCAAGATTGGTTTTCAGGCGTTAATATCGTGTATTAGTGAACACAGCGAATACCCGAATAACTTGTGCGAATAAGTATGCCGTTCGGCGAATAGGTGAACCAATGAATGTTCACAAGGTAAGAGGGTTTGCCTAAACGGGGCTCACCCTATCTACAGTCGTAGCGAAATAGCCCGTGACTCTTGACGATGTAACGTGCAAGGTCTCACGGAAGGGCTGTCTAAGTCTCGACAATCCCTTCACTGGCGAAGGTGCTCCTTCAGAGCCCTTCGCCAACAGCCCAGAAAATGGTTCGAAGGCTAAGGTAACGAAGATGAAGTATGAGAACTCACCAGTGATGCCTAAGTCCTTTGCTAGTCGAAGATGGGAATCTCCAAGAGAAGGCTTAAGATGATGACCACGGCGAGGTCAAAGCTGCACAAGATGAACAACGTATGATAATTGAACTGGGGAATATACATGTGAATGTAAACTACTTATATTGAATGCTCGTAAGGTATCAGCGAATAGGAAAGAGGCTGTCACAAGTCAGGGTTGCATAGGGGTGCGCAGCCATGATACAACATTGATGAAATAGACATACAATAGAATGTGAGAAGAGGGAGAACATGAAACAACGGAGAGTAAAGGTGGTGAAGGCACTTATGGACAAAACCATGTCTTGGGACCCGCATACATGCTACCCTGCATGGACTCTTGGTCTACTGGGTTGATTCCGCACGACCTATGGAAGGGATGTCCTGCGAACATACTTTGACCATACAAACGCCCAATGGGGTTGGATTTAAGAAGATGATGGGGTTAATGATGAACCATCATGCCGGGTGAATGGTATCGATTGTTTTTGATGGTGTGCCTGCTGGCAAATGATGTGAGCGGTGAATAGCCGTTCGGCGAAATGCAAGGAAGGGCGAACAGAAGTGACATAGGGGAGGAGAGGTTGAGGTGGAGGGCGAAGCCGAGCGAACACTGAGGAGAAGTAGCGAAAGGGAAAATGGGGGATACCAAGATGCAGGAGATACACAGGTCATGACAACCCAACTATTAGAACACCATCGGAAGAGGGTCGAGCAGAGGAGGTGGTAGTCCCAGTGATGACTGGCCAAGTCAGTCCCAAGACGTCGATCGTGTGTTTGACGGCACGGCTATGGTAGTTGGCGTGAACAGCGAGAGTTGGTTGCCGAACATGACAATGGTGATCAGAACAAACACGAAGGTGGGGTGAGAAAATAGGAAAACTGAGCTTCTGAGTATGGGAAATACACGCGTCATGACACTTATACCCCAATAACAAAAAAAAAACATGAACCGGTAGAGAACTCGCAGATCTCAGGTGATCTGCGAGTATGCCCGTTCCTCCACAGTATGGTAGTGGGTAGCAACACCGCCACACTGATGTGGCGGCCTTGCTACCCATTGAGTGACCTATGTTGGGCCATCAGTTGTGCAGACTTGTGAGTCTGAACAGACGCTGTCTGTTCATATGATCTGCACCCGGCCAGGGACCTGGGCTGTGTCTTTCCATGGAGGAGGGCCATCCCGGTGGGAGGAAACACGTCATGCACGTCCAGGTAACCTTCAGGTTGACTCGTGGACAGCCCTGCCTCCGGATATCACCCCAAAGGCAATGGTCAAACCGCACATGTAAACCAAACTCTCAAACAATATCTCCATGTGTGCTGCAACTATCAACAGGACAACTGGTTCCGAGTTGCTACCACTTGCTGAGTTTGCATACAACAATGCTCCCAGTGCCACTACCGGCATTTCCCCATTCTTCACCAACAAGGGCTCCAACCCAAATCTGATGGTTCACCCCAAAAAGGACCTTGCTTCCTCTCGGGCCAACGACTTTGCAGTTGACATTGAACAGCTACATGCTGCCTTGAAAGAGCAAATCAAATCCACTCAATCTCAGTATCAGGTCTCAGCTGATGCACGTTGTGCCCCTACCCCCAAGTTCATGATTGGATCCTTAGTGTTTGTAAAAGTGCAGTTCTTCTGGACAACCCAGCCCTCAACGAAGCTGGCTGAAAAGTACCTTGGCCCCTTTGAGATCATAGGCCAGGCCAGATCTAGAGCTTACATCCTTTGGCACCCAGACAGCCTTTGGGCAGTCCACCTGGTCTTCCATGTCTCTATGCTCAAACCCACAACACCGAACACCATCCCAAACCAGGTTTGGTCGAGATTGACAGCGAGACAGAGAGTACAATATTTCTGAGATCCTTGATTCCAAGATCGACCGATGCTACAGACCTTGTAACCTCTTGTACCTTGTCCATTGGGCTAGTTATGAAGTTACCAATGAAGAAACATCATGGGTCCTCACGACCGAGCTCAGCCATGTATCCGAGATCATGACTGAATTTCACTTGGCCTACCCTCCCAAGCCTGGACCATGGCTTCCTTGAACCGGAGCTTTGGCTTTCCCCATTTCCTTTCACTCATTTCATGGTCACTTTCTTAGTTAAAAGATATAAAGAGTTTGTATCATACTAAATAGGAACACTCATTTGCTATGTTTCAATTTGGCTGTTTTGCTAATTACTTACGCTTGTAGTTCTCAGTTTGATTTCTGTCCCTGTCTCCATCTCTCTCATTCCATTCCGTTCCCAAAAAAAAAACAAAAAAAAAAACCAAGAAAAAAAATTCACATTTCCGTAACAAAAATCCCACAAAGAAACATTGCTTAGTATAGAGTAGCAGCCTCATCTACTTACATCTCCAAATCTTTCTCCTCATCATCCTGACCATTCCATGAACCCCCTTTGATTCCCTGTATCCCATTTTGTCTGCTTCCTCATCCCCCTCGGCATTCCTCTCTGTCTCTCCATTCCTGTTCTCCATCCCCAAATCTGTGTCCGCTTGTTCTCCCATTTTGTTTTCCTTTCTTTTTCCCTTATCCCTGTTTTCCAAACCTGATCCCCCCATGAACCCAAAACCCTCCCAATCCGCACCCAGACCTGAACCCCATACACCAGCTTCTTCAGCCATGCCCGTCCACCATTTAACCTGCTTAATCAGTCAGGAATTCTGCCAATGAGTCCTCTCAGCAAACTCGAGGGTTGTTATGACCATGCCGCCCAACCATCTCTGCCAACTCTGGAACACCTCTGCACCACCTCCTGCTCTATTCTGCAACCTCTGCATCCCATGACCTCAACCCCTTGTTCTTCAACACCCCTGATTGACTCTATTCCTTGGCCTCCGTGTTTGACCCTTAGCACAGCAAGATACCATTTCCGGTTCATCAGGACTTGCCATTTGTTCTGCTGTCTATTAGACTTATGTTGTTGGGTGCATTTATGCTCCTGCACCAAAATAAAGCCAAATAGATTCTACCATTCGGATTTCTTTTGATTTTTGACTTGAAACCATGCTGACATTCATTCTATGATTTTTCAAAGCTGTATTTCTACTTCTTTTCATGTTCTGTCCAACCGACCCTTTGTGAGTGGTTGTGGACAAGTTTCCTTTTTGAGCTGTGGCTGTTCACTACCGTGCTACGTTCTATGGGCGCTTAGCATGGCACACCGTGGCCTCTTGGGCGCTAAAGCGCTGGCTAGTAGTACATGCGCATGAGACACATTTCCCTCCTCTCTCAGTGACAACTAAATTCACTGAGAGAGTGAATTAATTTCTAGTCTTCTTTTGAGCACCAAGTCCGAACCTACTGCCTATAATTCCTGTCCTCTACATATGTTCCTTTCTTATTTCACCCATTGTTCTTTACTCTACCCTGCACCCCCTTGTAGTTCCCTTGTTCCACATTAGGTACTTACCCCATATGTCTATCTGACTTCCGCTCCTTCTGGAATTTGCTTAGTACTTGGTAGGGTTGTATGTCGTACTGTAGTTTGGCTTTACCAAAGCCGAACTTGGGTCTCGGGTTGGAGGACTTAGCTTCAACCTCGTGGGTTGCACCCACTCAGTGTTCCACCCTAATTTCGGGAGCAGTCTCGGCTATAAGCCGAGAAGCAGGTTTTGATATAAAGCAGTGAGGTCTTAAGTACTATAAGCATGATATCCGAACTGAGGAACTACAATACATGGACTGGAGGTCAATATAGTAAAGTAGCGTGCAGGGTCATGAAAAGAACATGATTGGCTCCACGAAACAAAGGGTCAGGCAAATGGGGTACTAACTAGATAAGGGGTTCAGGGGTGATGGGAAGTGTGAAGGGAAACCCGAAGGAAAACCAAGGATAACCCGAGGTTCCCAAATGAGAGCCAAAGCTGAGGCATCAGTCCGGATTCGGGAACAGGTCATAACAGTACCTCCCCCTTATGGCCGAACCCATGAGGCCATAAGCGAGATCCCGGAGATCGCTGGGTCGGGGAAGTTATGTAAGCTTTGTTTCGCATTCTGCTTCTTGTCTTCTCCCATCATCATCAGAAATCACAGATCATGTCAGAAACATGCGACATTCCTATCGACAAACTCGACGAGCTTGACCCTGAGCTCGCACAGGCTGAGCTTGAGGCCAAAAGATGCTGGAAAGGGGGCCACGGTAGCTTAGTGGTCAGCCCGCCCTGGGGGTTGAGCGTGTAAGGTAAGGCTGAGCATTCAATCCTGGCCCTCCGGAGATAACACCCTAGACACTCCAAGAAATTTCAGCCACACTGATTGCCAATAACACCCGATTGCACCTGGGTGTCACCTTTGTCAGCTCTAATAAGTAACGTGATGGCGCCACCTTGCGCCTATCTAAGTAGAGAGGTTTAGCTATCATACAGTGTACCAGCAGTCATACCAGCTTTCAGCTGTCCCTCCGGCAAAATATTTGAGAAACCCAGAGTCCCGGCTCATACCTGTCCCTCTGGACCAAGATCCACAATATCCACTTGCCTCATGTGACTCCACGAACATTCCACGTGGCTGCAGTATGGTCATCGCCATCTTCCACGTGGCTGCAGTATTGTCATTGCCATCGTCATCTGTGACAGAAATGCAATTTAGATAAAAAAATTACTTTCTTCATATGATAGTTTCATTGCACTAAATATTTTAAATCATATCATCGTATTCGCAAATGGAGTCTCATAGGTCAGATTATTGAACAAAGTCAACTTGGAAAAACCTAGGAGAATCAGTGCGTTCCCCCTTGCATGTGCTCATCAACATCCTCATCATCACTCTCAATGCGATCTCGACTCTTTGCTCCTTTCTGGGTGGCTACCTTGTGGCGCTTGTACACCTCCTCTCCTGCCTCTTCTCATGCACGGTTATTGGCTATTCTTTCCTCCAACTCCCCTGCATTGAGCATCTCCCAATTGCATTCCCCTCCCTTCAATGTGCGATGCAGGTGGTCCAGTTCCTGGCGAGTTCCGGCCTTTGCCAGGTTGACGATCTTCTTAAGTGGCCAACCAAGTAGCACTGCTCCCCACCTTTCTGCCACCTTTCGCTCATAGTTATCATAGTTCATGAACGGTTTGTCTAGTATATTATGCTTGAGAAGAATAGCTGCTATAGGGATAATGAATACCCAACGATTCAGAAAGCTGATGACATACCAAGCCCTTCCTGTATCATTTGACGGCACTGGCTGACGATGATCTTCCTTCCCAAACAAGTTGGCTGATGTCCTGCATATTACTTGAGAAGCTGTATATTGTCAAAATAGTAATTACTCACTTTTCTCCAGTCCAGAAACGACATAAGACTCCATTTGAAGTGCCAGACGTTTGGGCTCCATGTCTAATACATCCTTGACAAATTTTTCCGCTGCTATGGAGAACCACACTTTTGGCTCATGAAATTGCTCAATGTGTCCACGGACAGCTATGTAGAACCCTTCAATACCAGTTCTATCTGCTGTGGCAGTCCACACCAGAACAGTTAAATAATGAAAAAAAGGGAGGAGGTGGTACGTACCTCCTGTTTCATTTATGCAAATGTGGCATTTATATCCTTCTGCATGGCCTTGGGGTTTGTCTGAGTGATTTTTGAACGACCATCCCGAAGGTTTGTGATCTCTTGGACAAGTGCCTTGCGTTCAGCTGAGCTAAGCTTTTGATAATTCACTTGAAGTTCGGTGAGGTTACTGTTAACAAAGTCAGTGAGCTTGTGACGCATTCCCTCTGTGAGTCCTATTTATAAGCCTTTATCAGATGTGTTCTAAAAAACAAAGAACAGGAATAATGACATGCCTTCATTTCTTTTCTCTGATTCTTGCTTCGTACATGTGTTCCAAGGATTGGGAGCGCATCGTGTGCATAGCATATGTCCTCCCAACAGAAGCTGTCGATTTGTCCATGCTAATGAGCTAGGAGATGTCCATTAGTTGATCCTCAAGGTATACTTACAGAAAGATAGTACTCACCGACGGTACTCTGAGGCAATATCCTTGGCATGCTGGGCATACTCCTCATAGGCTTCTTTGAGGGCCCGTGTTAGACCTACCTGTTTGTCATGTCACCGTTGCTTATGGTCACTGGTGAGCACCCTTCTGCTCTGTTTAACATGAGGGGCCATCAAGGTGGCAAGAGCGAATGGTGAGGTTTAGCGTCGAAAACCTCTCACGTGACCTGAGGCATTGCAGTGTAGCTGAGACAACCGTGCGTATATCTTTATTAGTGTTGAAATTGTAATTCAAGGTCGTGAAATTGTGAAATCAAGTCAAAAACATGTATTCTGATTGTAGGTCAAGATGGGGGGGACCTTAAGCCCCGAACAAATCCATGTAAAAAGCATATGATTACCTACCATTTTTGTCAAGAAAGCTAATTGTATTCAGGGGACTAATCATCAAATGATTTCCAGAGCATCTCCTCTTCTTCAAATGATGAGCGGTGAGTCATCTGTATTCCTCAGTTTGCAGGGGGAGGTTTTGTTTCAGGGGGGGATGCAGGTGGTTTCATCACGGAGGGTGCCACAGTGGTGGGAGAGAAGGGCGGAGTGGATATCTGTGGGGTGGGACTCTTGGGTGGATAAGATGGGGTGTCAGGGGGGTTTTCTCTAGGGTTAGATTGCTGCAGAGCAATCACCGAGCTGGGGACTTGTGGTCCTGAGTCAGGGAGAGGCTCTCATTGAGCCGCTCGTTCTAAAACTGCTGGGTACGCCATCCTATAACGAAAAATATCCAATATCTCTTGAAATGCATCACGCATACTCTTGGAGCGAAGAGTGATATGTGGCATGTGGATAGAAATATCGATGTCAGACGGGTTGATCGGTGTGCCTCCTGTAAAGTTGGCCCATGCAGTGAAAGTGACCGCTACACAGTCTGTGTAGCGTTCAAGAGCTGTCAACTGTGGAGGAAGGTTGCTGTCAGTACTCATTAAACTGGAGGGAAGTAGAGGATGCACCGAATTACATAGATGCATCATTATATCTCTATAGACATCTTCATGCTCATATGGGTCTTGAATAAATGATGCATGCACCCTTTGCGGGTTCCTGTCAGGTTCTCCCTGGACTAGACCAGGTGCTGTCGAAGCCCAGGTCATTGATGGGTGAGGGGTTTCTGGCCGGTCCTCTTGAGAGCCCGTGGGAGCAGTGGGGACCCCCTCCACAGTAGCACTGTGCATATCTTGACCCTTGAGGTTGTTGCTGAAGGTAATTGCTCTATCAAGCAATTCCACGAGAAAGTGGTGGTGGTGGCCGCCAGAGAGAACTGTGAACAAAGCTGTGACGATGGTGTCACAGCTCGACAACGAGCCTTAGGCGCCTGCATATACTCGACACAGATTGGCATATGGGAACACATCCAGGGACATAATAATTTTTGATTATAATATTGTGGTAGTACAGTATAGTATGTACATGACAATGTCAAATTTTTGACTCAAGTCTGAAGTGAATGCAAGCTCGACAAGAGGCCGGAAACTTAAGGGATTTGTATGTGGAATAAGACATGATGCATGAAGCTGAACATTGAGTTCGCAAACTCGATGTACTTTGTATCAGTCCAACTGAATCACAATGCAACATCTTGAATCTGTGAGTTCTCGATGTACAAATACCTAGACTCAGGTTGTAGTGCAATTCATAGTAGTCACGAATCAGTGAAGTTGGAACTTGCATATTCTTTGATATTGCAACACATGCATGGGTCATTCTTTCAATCAGCTTGCTTATTGGTAATTGAAGCATATATTCAGCTAAATATGACTACTTTCAAGAAATTCTCCTAAACGAAGAACTTCATCATTAGCTATATCATCGTCACTGATCTCCACATCCAAGTCCTCTTCAGCTGCGGTTGCCACCTGACCGCTTGAGCTGACCTCTGCATGGTTCTCAGTCACCTCCATCTTACCAAGTCTTGTCCCTGGCATATCTGGCCCAGTGAACCCTGGTAACCTGTAAATGGCCCGAATGCGAGCACGATGGACATCGTTGACCGGATGTCTCGTGTTGTACAGTGATTTTACATGGGTGCTCAGCTCGGGATCTGTCTTCTTGAGTTCTTCATATGCATGCAGTAGATGTCTATCCTCATCATCCACCCATGTTCGCATGCGATGAATTTCTACATTGAGTCTTTGTATCTCTTCATTGGCACGGATAATCTTGAAGTACTTTGAGGTGAAAAGGTGATTGGCAGCTATACTCCATGGTTTCTCCATTATATCATGACGGGAGTGCTTGAGAAGCTCGAAGTCCACAAGCATGCCATATCCTGCAATGTCCCGATATTCCAGTTGTGGGCGAGGTGGGTCCTGCTTGGGTGTGAGGAAGTTATATTTGTCTAGGGCCGCATTCACAGCAGCTGATCGTCACATAATGGCCTTGGAAATGTGCTTTTGCAGCTGTAGCCTCGACAAATGAATTCATGAGATCAATGGGTGATAGAGATAGGTGAAACACTCACATGTCCCCATGATATTAGCCTTAGCAAGCTCAAATAGGCAGGCTACAATGAGGCCTTCGAGTTGTTCAACAGCATGAATGAATTCTTGATTGTTGATATATGCTGCCGCTTCTTGATATTCAGGATGTTGGCATGTCCACCGTTCATCCAGACCCAACCGACGTTCCAAGTCCTGGACAACATTCATGGCCAGATCCAACTTATGAAGGATGCTTCGCCGCTCTGCCTCCTCTGCTCTCAGGTGGGACTCTTCCTTCACAGAAAGTGAACCTGAAGGGGCTAGACCTGCAGGTGTGTATGCAAACCATGCAACTGTTGTCATTCCTCCCCATTGTTTGCTATGCGGTATTGAAATTGAGTGTGAGGATGAAATGTTATGTTTGTGACTTACTTCATGTTATTGAGCTTTTTCAAGGCTTCAACATATTCAACCTTCATCGTATCCTTGGGCAGCCGCTTCGTGAGATTGGAAAGATAAGTAAACTCCTCATCACGCCATGAAACAAAATCGACGTTGGTAAAGCATCCTTGAAAGCCTTGACTTCAGGCGTGTAATCCCTGAGGATACCTAAAGCTTGTTGATAGTTGTTGAGCATAAAATTGGCTGTGTACAATGTGTTTGTGTAGAGATATATATAAATCATGATGGAACGTACTGAGTTCGAGGTACTTGTCATCATCCCACTGCTGGAAATGCAAGTCAATGAATTGAAGATAGTAAAAATACGACCTGTGTCTGATGAGTCGTGCGACTGCATTTGAAGCTGAAAACAGTCGCTCGCAACTCTCGAGGTCCTCAAGCCTGAGACCGCACAGATACATTGGTTGCCATCTGAGCTGGCACTGTCTGCCGTGAGCATGACCATGGAAAGAATTCAAGGCCATGACAAGTCGCTGGGTATGGGCGTTCGCGGCCAGAGAGCTGTTCCGAACTGTTGCAGAAAATGAGCAAGCGATGTCACATCCTACACATTGATCATCCACAAAGACTTTCAGAATTTTGTCAAGTGTTTCCAGGCCATACTTAGCTAGTTCGCCGCTCTTGCGCATCTCCACAAAGCTCTGCACAAGACCATGACGGCACGCACACACAAACCCGCCTGTCTGTTCAAACACTTTGACCCTGTCTTCAGAAATCGTGTTGGCGGCAGCCCAATTACCTGTGAACACGGTGTCATCCTTCCTGAATGGAGATGCTTCCCTTCCGGCATCCAGTGTCATTTTATTTGATGTCCAAGAGTTTACCGCCTTACTGGGCGGGTGGTGAACATCATCCTTGAAACGGTCCACCTCAGAGGGAGGTATATGGTAGTCACTGTGAAATATGTGTTCATCAGTGTGCCCAGAACCATCAATGCGCTTGAGGGACATGTTGCCATCCATAGCCTGAAGTCGCACTGGAACCAGTGCCGGTTCATCTTCAAGCTACACAGAACGAGCGAACCGCACAAGGGATGAAAATAAAATCACACCTTGTAGCTGCAAGGAGGGCATGCATTAAGCAGACGCCAGTTGGGGCCGTCCTGCCCAAGCTTCTTGTTCGTGAGTTCTCGAACACGCCGCAGGAGATCCAAATAAACATCAAATGTGTCAGAAAGCTGTACTCTAAATGTTGGTGAATATGTGACCTGGCAAGAGTGTTATTATGAAACATAGAAGTATGAAAGGGCAGAATTACATTGTGTATAGCGCGCAGCACCTTGCACATAGCTTGCACACTAAATCCCGGCTGTCTCCTGCGAACTTGGTGATAAAATTCAAGGCAATCAAGTGTGATTGCAACAGAGGGATCATTTGGTGAGCTGCCAAGTAAGCCTGCATGCAACAGGGTGACGTTGGCAAGTTCGTTGGGATCCTGGGGTATGTCATGAAGAATATCATACTCTACAACACATCAAACATAATTAACACTAACTCAAAAGATATACTACCTTTGAGATCCACAATTGTGACCTGAAAGATATGGCTGGCCACCTGCTCAGAGTGCATAGGGGTCAAATATTGGTTAGATTTGTAGTGTTTCCGAGATATGCAGAGACGAGAGCTTGGGCTTGGGCTTCCCACTCCGAATGCACAGCTCAGTTACGATACAAACGGCTTCGTTCACCTTGTCGGTGGGAAGCACCACCAGGACGATAATAGCTAATAAGAATGATGGTAAATTATACAGTATGGAATAATAGAACAAGCTATAGCATACCTTTCAAATGCTTCCCTTTGTGCGGCATAAATTGCTCTCCCACATGGCGGCCATCAGCTTGGATCAACTCATCTGACACATCACTGTCTCCGTCATAAGCACGAGAAATGGTTGCATTATTTTCCTCGCCATCAGCATCTTCCCAGTTGATGCCAATTTCAAGATGCGCATCTGCTATTTTCTGATGGGCCTCAGCTGTCAGGACTGTTATAATAGCCATTAGAAAATAGTATAGAACATGAGATGCAGGAGGTCTAACCATTCAGCTTTTCCTGTTGTTCCTGCTCATGGGCGAGTCGCTCTTTACGGATTTGAGTAAGATTTGTTGTGACTGTACGTGTGCCAAGGAGACCACGATGAGCAGTATAGTTAACGTGTGAAGAAGTGATATGACCAGTTTTTTTGCGTTTGCCCATACCAGTGTGGTCACCGTGAGGGGCAGCGAGCAAAGTGTACCACGAGGTGGAGTCACGTGAGGCAGGTGGATGTTGGACAGGTATGAGCTGGGACTCTGGGTTTCTCAAAGATTTTGCTGGAGGGACAGCTGAAAGCTGGTACGACTGCTGGTACACTGTACGATAGCTAAACCTCTCTACTTAGATAGGCGCAAGGTGGCGCCATCATGTTACTTATTAGAGCTGACAAAGGTGATGCCCAGGTGCCCGATTGCCTGCCCCAAATATGAATGGTGGTATACTCAACTATCCCTTCCAATTCAGAACCGACCCTTTAGGAACATGATAACACCTACTCCAATTACCTAATCCATCCAACCGACGCATTGGAGTACTGGGTACCCGTACTATCATGATTTGTCACACCAACAGCCGGAGGCTGGGCCAAAACATCAGCAGTAGAGTGCAGCTGCTGCCACTCGTTGTGGTGCGGGAAAGGTGTCGAGGTGGTGTCACAGCTGAGGGGTACAAACTGGAGTACACATAGGTATTACATGGCCAAATAAGCCGTGGAAGGTTGATTACTATGCGGTTTATGGGTTAGACTGTTTGGCTTTAAAGGGGTGCTGAGGGGAATATCGGCGTTTTGGGGGCATGATACCCATTTATAACAAAAAGGAACAAAAAGACATCACAACACTCACACGACCGACAACTGACAACCGGTCTCTGCTCGACTATCAACATTGGACATGAGGCCCCTTGGATCTCGACACCTGGATCACATTTGTCGTGCTTGCTGCTTTGCAGTTGAGTACTTATGCAGGCAGGATAATACACACAGGAGAATGAGGGCATCACCAAGGTAGATACAATGAATGTAATGACCATCATAGGCATAGCCTGCGGTCAATAAAATGATGAGAAAAAAAAAAAAAAAAAAAAAAAAAAAGAAAAAGATGCTGGAATGAACTGATGGAGAAACAGAGGCTTGCGCAAGAGCGCAAGGAGGCCTTAGAGAAGAAGCGGCTGGAGGACGAAGAAAAAGCTGAGGTGGAATGGAAGGAGCGGGAGGCGCAGGCCAAGGCTGCGTGACTAGCCGAAGAGGCTTGGAAAGCCGTGGAGGCGTGGGGGCAGAGAGGAAGGCCTTGAAGGCGAAAGCCGACGAGGCTTGGAGGGCAATGGGACCGGTATTCAAACGTGAGCAACAATGGCTTCTGGATATTTTGGAAGCTGAAACAATTCGACAACCATGCAGGCTCGTATTTTGGCAGCAAAGCATGTGGCCGAAAGAAATGCGGGTCAGGCGAAGCTGAAAGCCTTGGGGTCGAAGAAGAGGATAGCAACCGAGGAGTCAGAGGAGGAGGGGTCAGATGAAGAGGTGAGTCCTCGGGTCGGGTTGGATTGGCTGGACTTATGGTTTTTGTTTTCAGCGCAAACCTTGTGATGCTTGCAGGCGTCGCCAAACCTCGTGTCTGAGTGGGAAGAAGACTGCCCGCCAGAAGTGCATCGACCGAAGGGGCCGGTGCAGTTTCCTGGATGGGAAATGGCCCACCTCCTGTACCTCGTCCCTTGGGCTGGAATGAAGGTACTGATGAAGAGACGTCACGGGTCCTTGCGACCGAGCTTGGCCATGTGGCCAAGCTTGTGACGGAGTTTCACTTGGCCTACCCTGCCAAGCCTGGCCCATGGGTTCCTTGAACCCGAGCTTCAGCTCTCCCGTTTCCTTTCACTCATTTGACAGTCACTTTCTTAGTTAGACACAACACTCTTTGGCTAGGTTTTATCTCAGCCGTTTTGCCGAATAGCTACACTTGTAGTTCTCAGCATTTCCTTTCTCTCCTTCTGTTCATTCACTCCCATTCCCGATCCCGATTCTGAAATGAAAAGTACCAAGAAAAAAGATTCACAATAAGATAGAAAACTCGAAAAATCATTAGTCTAGTTATCCTCCATTGTTGCATCCTCATCTGCATCATTTCCCCTGTCATCCCGCTTATCTTCCTCATCCCCGTCATCCGAACCCAAACGTGATCCCACTTCCGCTTCTGCTTTTTCCTCTATCTCTTTCTCTTTTCCCTTGTCTTTTTCCTCTGACCCTTTTTCCCTCTCCATACTCCCCGAACCTAAACCCAAACCCCAAGGCAAATCGAACCCGCCCCAATCTGAACCTGTACCCAACCACAAGGCTGCGTTCTTGGCCGCTGCGGTCCACAACTGAAGCCGCTCGTTTAACCGGGAGTTGTGCCACTCAATCCGCAGCACAAAGTCCAAGACTCCCTGGAGCAAATGATTACTCTGCTCCAGTTGCTCCCTCTGCCGGCACAACAAGTCCCTCACCATCATGGAGACCTTGGCCCCGGTAAACCCATTGGGTGTTAGGCCTTCATCCCTGCTCCTGATGGCCCAGTACGGATGTCAACCGTTGGTATGGAACCCAACGGCCTGACCGATGCCACTTTGGCCTTCTTTGGCCCTGGCCCCTTGGTCCCCTCCTCATCCTTCCGGTACGGCGTTGGTCAATCTTGGAATCAGGGATCTCAGAAATCTCATACTCTGTCTCGCCGTCAACCTCAACTCGAGGCAGCGGAGACTGAACCCAATTTTGAATTGTGTTCGGGACTGCGGGTTCGAGCATAGAGACATGAAAGACCAGGTGGACTGCCTGAAGGCTATCTATCTGGCAGGTGTAGAATGTAAGCTCGGGATCTGGCCTGGCCAATAATCTCAAAGGGACCGAGGTACTTCTCAGCCAGCTTCTTCAAGGGCCAGGTTGTCCAGAAGAACTGTGCTTTTCAAATGCTGAGGATCCTATCGCGAACTCAGGAGCGGGAGCATGACACACGTCGGCCGAGACCTGATACCGAGATTGAGCGGCTTTGATTTGCTCTTTCAAGGCAGTGTGAAGCTGGTCAAGGTCAACTGCGAAGTCTTGGGCTTGGGAGCATGCGAGGTCCTGTTTGGGGTGAACCGTGAGGTTCAGGTTGTATCCCTTGTTGGCAAAGAAGGGTGATATGCCGGTAGTTGCACTGGGAGCATTGTTGTATGCAAACTCAGCAAGTGGTAGCAACTTGGACCAATTGTCCTGTTGATAATTGCAATACACACAAAGATACTGCTCCAGAGTTTGGTTGACATGTTCGGTTTGACCATCACCTTTGGCGTGATATCCCGAGGTGAAATGCAGTTTCATGTCGAGAGCCTTACCCAGGGAACAGAAAAAGTGCGAGATGAATTCCGAACCTCGGTTGGATGTCACATGGCTAGGGACACTGTGCTTCAAGAAAACATGCAAGACAAACAGGCGGGTGAGGTCGGCGGATGTGACTGTATCGTAGGTTGGGATGAATATGCTCTGCTTGGTTAAGCGGCAAACTACTACAAGGATTGCAGTGAATCCCAAAGACACCGGCAACTGCTCGATGAAATCCATGGAGATGGAATTCCAAGGTGCTCAGGTATCGGAAGCTGCTGCAGGGAGCTGTAAGGCCGATGCCGCTGTGACTTTGAACGCAAGCAAGTAGTGCAAGACTTGCAAAAATCAATGACAAAAGACCGAGGTGTGGTTCATGTGTATTCTGGTCGAATGAGTTATAAGGTCTTGTTTTGACCGAAATGTCCTGAGAGTACATGGTCATGCTTGTACTGAAGTACTCACAGCTGGAGATCGTCGGCATCGGAAACATATATGCGGCCATCAAGGCAGAGAAAGCTCTCCTCGGTTTGTGTCCATCTTGGGTCGGAACTATCACTGAGATGCTTAGCGGCTACAGGATCGGATGCCAGCTTAGCTAATATGTTGGCATGAAGCTTCTCGGAGTCCATCACAGTGCTTGCCCAGAGAACAGGTGCAAGCAAGCAAGTTGCCTGGAGGGATTCCAACAGTTGGGGATTAGTGAAAATCGGTCAGAAGTTCTGCGGGTTGACTGAGCCGTAGTCATTACCTCCCTCTTTAAGGTAGACATCCCATCATCTAATTAGAGTGTTGGGTGTTGTAACGAGCTTTCTGGGATGGAACCAAATAATGAGGTTAAATTGCGAGAGGAATTCAGACCAGCGGGCTTGTCATCAGGTTAGCAACTTTGTGGTGGCAAAATACTCCAATTTCTTGTGATCAGTGACAACATCAATAGGGGAGCTGGAGCCCTCCAGATAGTGTCTCCAACGTTGAAACGCTTCAAAATTTTCTAGTAGCTCTTTGCCTTGGACATCAGAGTTTAATTCAGCATTGGAAAATGTTCGGGAATGGAAGGCGACCAGGTGCAGCACACCTTCATCATCAAACAAGGACAGGATTGCACCAAGGGCACAGTCCGAGGCATCAGTTTCCATGACCATAGGCCGGTGGGGAATCCAATGCGACAGAATCAGGGCCGAAGTGAAAGCTTGCTTGAGGTAATTGAAGGACTTTCAGCATTATTCAGTAAACGCCCAAGGGGTGCCTTTACGAGTAAGCTGGGGTAGGGGGACTGTGATGTCGGAATAGTTGTAGATAAAGCGGCGGTAAAAATTGGTGAAGCCAAGGAAGCACTGTGTGTCTTTTACCTTCTGGGGGTTGGGCCAATCGCGGATTGTCTGGACTTTGTCTTCAGACATGGTGAAGGCGTTGGTAGACAGCATATACCCTAAGAATTCCACGGAGTCTCGGTGCCATTCACATTTATTGGGTTTAGCATAGAGGCTGTGTTTCTGAAGACGCTGCAATGCTTCACAGGCATGTTCCGGGTGTTTGACCGGGTCATTGGAGTAGATGAGTATGTCGCCAAGGTACACAACGACGCATACGTCAAGCATATCTCCGAAGACATCATTCATAAAACATTGAAAACCCACAGGACCATTGGTTAAGCCACAAGGCATGACTAGCAATGAGAAAGAGCCGTACCGGGTCCAGAATGCTGTTTTCCACTCGTGGCCTTTGGCAACTCAGACGAGGTGGAATGCATGCCAAATATCAATTTTGGTATAAATCTGAGCCTTCTGGGGTGCATCCAACAAGTCGGTAATCAACGGGAGTGGATAGTGGTCCTTATTCGTAATCTTATTGAGTGCTCATAAATCCACGCAAAGCCAAAGTTCGCCACTCTTCTTTTTGACAAAGAGGATAGGGGCTCCATGGGAGGACCAACTGGCCCGAATGTAACCCAAGTTCAGGTGCTCATCAATGAAAGCTCAGAGCGAAGCAAGCTCCAAGGTAGAGAGTGAGTATAATGTGGGTTGAGGAGGAGTAGCACCATCCTCCAAAGCGATCTTTAGATCATAGGGTCAGTGGGGAGCCAAGGCGTCACCCCTGGATTTGCTAAAGACATCCGCAAAGTTACAATTTTCTGACATTTATTTTTACCATATTTTCCCAATTTTCTTGCTCAAAAAATTCTAAAAAAACCGTAAATTTCATTAGAATTTTCACCTTTGAAAAACCTCAGTTTCTCAAGGATTTTAATACCAAAAAAACTCTAATAAAAACTTTAAATTTTTCCAAAGTTTTTGGCTATTTTTATTACAATATTTTCAAGATTTTTTATCCCAAAAAATCTTGAAAAAAATCAAAAATTTTCAGAGAGTTTCTTGATTCATAAAAGTCTCAAGAAACTTTGAAATTTTTTGTGTTTTTTTAAAGTTTTTTGAACTTTTTTTTTACAGTTTTATCACATTTTTTGGGATTGAGAAATTCTTAAAAAACTCAAGATTTTTTTAAAGTTTTTTCACAGTTTTTTGGACCAAAAAACCTTACTATGCCCCCAGTGCCAGTGGTGCCTAAGTCCTCCTTTGGTTGACGATAGATATCTATAGGGGAGGGCTCCAGACGATGGTCACAGTGAGGTCAATTTTTGCACAAGATGGACGTATGATAATTGAACTGGGGAATATACATGTGAACGTAGACTACTTATATTGAATGCTCATATGATGCTAGCGAATAGGACAGTGGCCGTCTGGAGTCAGGGTTTGGGTAGGGGTGCGCAGTCATGATACAAATAGATGAAACACAGATACAGTCGAATGGGAGAGGAGTGTGAACATGAAATGACAGGGAGGAAAGGGGACGAAGGTACTTATGTACGAAAACATGCCTTGGGACCTGTATATACACTACCCTGCATGGACTCTTCGTCTGTTGGGTTGATCCCACACAACCTGCGGGTAGGACGTTCGGTGAATGCATTCCAGCCATATTATCACCTAAAGGGGTTTGATCGGGAAGATGATGGAGCCAGTGATGAACCATCACACCGGGTAGAGGATGTTGATCATGTTTGATGGCGCACCTGCTGGCGAATGATGCGAACAGCAAATGATTGTTCAGTGAATGGGGCGAAGAGCGAATGGAGTGAACATAGAGGAGGAGTGGTCGAAGGGTAGGGCAAACTCAGGCAAAGGTGCAGGAGGAGAGATGAGGGGGAACAGAGAGACAGTGAGGTAAGGAAAATAGACTGGTCATGACACCTAGGTACGAGTCCCAACTTCGGAGGTAAATGAATAAGAGGCAAGGTTTGGCTCAAGAGGCAAAGACTTAGAAACTAGCTAAGGAGTACGATAGTTGATTTTCAGACTAAGGAATAGGAATGCGTACAATGGGTTTATATACGAGAGAAAGCTGAATGGAAGTCCGCCAGAACTCAGCCTGGGAAATGCTTACAAGGCATGGGTGGTTGTAGACGCATCACATGACCGCTGGAGTTCACCAACGCTCAGCGTGGGAAAGGTTACTCATCTTTCGGAGTTACATGTGATCGGCGGCTCGAAAGGTGAAAATCAAGGATGACCAGAATCTTATGTAGTGCCAGAAAATCTTCTTAGAATCATTTCTAAAGGTCCCATCCATCATTCCAGCCAAAAAAAAAAAAACAAAATTTCCATATGTACAAAGGCTAGCAAAACATTATTTATGAGGCGGCAAGGTCGTGTGTCTGTGTCAGAAAGCACCAGCGCGCGGGAACAAGTTGCAGTGGATCGCGCGCGCGCGCAAAATGCAACCGCGCGCGATCAGGATTTTTCGACTTGGGCGCGGGCGCGGCCTAATTTTTGTGCACTTCGACCGCCATAATTAACAGTTTCGCTTAAAGTGCCTGAATTTTGTCAAAGTTACACCGCCAAGGCAGTCAGTCTATTCAGGCCTTGATAATAGCATAGATGTCTCCTGATGACGGACACAGAATGAAAAGGAAAGGAACTAATTGGTTGCATCAGGTATCGGCTCCGCGGTCATATACCCGAACTGAGAGCCGTCCACTTTAAACACCGAAGTAATATGCCACCCAGCCTGAGCAGTAATATTAATATGGTGCCGGAGAGTGCGTTCCTGCCCGTTAAGTAATACTTGCATCTTGAGAAATACCATTCTACGTTTGAGTGCTGAAATTAAGAATGAAGAGGATCGCTAACCGCCATATCAATCCAATAGACATTGGCGGATGCCTTGCCCAGATTTGCCAAGAGGGGCTCCTTTGCTACGTGCGCTTGCGCTCCTCGCAAGCCAACTGTAAAATCAGTTCGACATGCATACGGAATGATGTAATCTCCCAATACAAGCTTGGTCGACGGGCTGGCAGCTTTACGAAGGTTTGAAAGTATCTTTAATGCTTGCTCATCTGGCCAGTCGTGGCATATGGTTCGCACGAGAAATACAGCAGCGGATGTCTGTGGCTGATCCTGGAAGAAATCGTGAACTGTGAGATGTATTAAAATGGCAACCTTGGAGGGATAATTATAATGCGAGGATCCACCCTGAAATGAAACACGGCCACTACTCAAGGCCTCAGGAAATAACTCCTTCCAATACTAATGCTGTGCTCAGATCGGACGTAACTGTAAGACAAGGCTATCACCCACTTGTATCCCTTGAACTACCACAGGTTCGCGTTCCTGAATCACGATGTTCAGGTGTGAGTGGTCTCGAGCAAGTAACATGGCTGGTCTACCCGTCCCTCCGCCCACGTCAACGATGAGACTTTGAGGGTCAAGAGATTCCCATTTAAAACCTCCGGAGATCCATCCCTTAGACATAAGCAGTTAGACTTACAAATAACTCACCCTGGAGAACAACTTCCGGTGCGTCCCACAGAGAGGAGCCTCTGATGCAGGGACCATAACGTTCAAACCGATATCTATTTGATGGTTCTTCAAGCCATGAAAAGTACACTTGATCCATTGAGAAAGCCTTTTGTAACGCCGCTTTGTTTGGAAGGTACTTATTGCCCGATTCTGGGTCCTCTAAATCTTCGAGAAGATAACTGGATGCTTTGCAAACATCGTCCGTACTGTACCAGTCTGTTAGTCGCCGAGAAATAGCCAGGAGAAGGTGACTCACAACGTCCCTATGTAGGCAGCAGCACCGGATGTTCCGGAGTACTTGTCAAAAGGGCTGCGAAGTGGTCTGGATACCTCCTGAAGCTGGGATAGAACTAAGAACCGACCTACTTCGTAAATAAGACTTTGCTCGACTTTCCTGTGTCAAAGTAGGAAGAGATCCTATTGTTTGCAAATGCATCTGGAGCGACTTCTCGAAAGATATGATGGGTCGCAAGGACACGCAGTACACGAGCTAGCTGGCCTGTCAGTCTTGCTTGCCAGTGATAAAAGGAATTATTCGGAACCTAATTTGGCCTTTTCAAGACCACACTGTATGGAAATGGAATCCACGTGACAACCTTCGGGACCAGCTTCGCGTAGCACTTCGACGAGATTGAATTTTTCCGCCACTCGTAGACATGCAGGCAGGTGATACTAATACACCATCATTACTATTGTGCAACAAGGTCAAAAGACATACTCGCCGCCCCAGCAACATCAGAAAGTGTGCTAAAAGGAGGTCTGACCGTGTTTATCAGTTGATAAGCAGCGGAGACGGTTACGTTGATGGCTTGGATAGTTTCCGGGTGTGAAGTAAAAGTCTCAGCTTTGTTGTCGGTATAGGACTCATCTAATGACGGAAAGTCCAGAGACTGGTCTTTGTAAAGCTTTTCAAGCGTGTCCAGTGAATCGTTAAGGACAGTGCGCAGCATCCGGATATGTTTGAAAGTCATTAGTAGTGAGGGTCTGAGAGACCGATTGTTACCTTATAACTAGAACTGTTTGAGCATTTCGTCCGCAAATGGAGTTCCATCATACCGGTACTTACATGACGTGAGAGAAAAAGGAGAACTTCCGAGAGTCAGGTACTATATAAATGCTTCCTGTATAGGTTCGATCTGAGCGTTTATTTAGGGTTATGATGCAAACGCGTAGACCCTGGGTAAATAGAACGTATGTAGAGCTTCGTTAATTCACATGCCAATTAATCGGCTGTCACAGGCCTACAATAGATGGAGCATGCATGCGGGAAGAGGAGACGCCGGATGGGGCGCTGCGTTTTCGAATGCCCTAAATTAGCACCCACACCTGGTTCCTGAGGCAGGGATACATGTAATACATATGATACATATCACACGGATCGATAGTTCGGAAGCAACGTTTCGAACCCTTACAGATGGCACCCCTTTCGCTGCAGATGCCTATAGCGTTTCCTGATGCGGTTGTAACACAGCTACATTGATGCCTTGCATTTCCAGGTGTGAAGTAAACACCTCAGCCTTGTTGTCGGTATAGGACGCATCTAATGACGGAATTGAAAGCCCAGAAACTGTTCTTTGTAAAAGCTTTCCAAGGGACAGTGCGCAGCATCCGAATATTTTTCAAAGTTATGGTCACGATAACTGAGACAGACTGTATCCTTATAACCCTTATAACTAGAACTGTTTGAAGCCTTCATCCGCAAATGGAGTTTCATGATACCGGTAGATGACATGAGAAACAAAAGAAGACCCGAGGGGCATGTAGTTCGATCTGAGCGGTTATTTAGGGTTATTATGCAGACGCGTAGACCCTGGATAAATAGAACGTATGTACAGCACCATGCACCTGGGACGAGGAGACGCCGGATGGGGCGCTGCCTGCCTGCTCCAGCCCCCAGAGCGCTCCGCTCTGCGCCGCAGATGGTCAGTAAGTACACACCTGTAATGCCTGGTTAGTCATACCATCTTAGCGGGGGTAACCGGTCGGGTTGCAGAGGCTACTATGCCCCAGCGAGATATGGACTTAATGAGCTACCTTCTCGAACCTCCCGTATCAAACTCAACTTGTCTATTTGTTGCCCATCAAATGTAGGATGGGGTTTAAAGTAGTTGTTGTGGTCCTCAAAGCCGTCTGTATTAACCCCAAGTCCTTTCTGGTCTCAATATCTCTAACTTCTATGGGTAGCATAACCTTCAAGACTCACATACATTCTACCAACAAGATCCCTATGCTCTTGTTTGAGAATTTGTGCATGGCTTGGATGGCTGCACACTCAACATGGTCACGTACTTGAGGAGCCAAAAGTCAATGAGCTCATTGGTAAAGGGAAGGTGGACATTTCTGACACTCTGGTGAATAGACAATTTGATGGTGATCCCTTGGTAACTTACGAATGTGTGCTTTTCATTGCTGATGTGTTTGGCAGACTGGGTGAAACTTCAGCTGAATGGC
Source organism: Gautieria morchelliformis (assembly GCA_015179125.1). NCBI lineage: Eukaryota > Fungi > Basidiomycota > Agaricomycetes > Gomphales > Gomphaceae > Gautieria > Gautieria morchelliformis. Next base: position 161,589 of record WHVA01000102.1, on the reverse strand, counting down.
ACATATTGGGGGGGAATATACCTGAAGATGACCTACTACTCAGTGGTGCCTCCAATTGCATGCAGGCCCAGCAAACTGTCACCAAATGATGGCCTGTTGTGCCCTCCTGCTACAACACCGAAGGAGGCAACATCACCTTACCTTTTGTTACGACCGTTCTGCTCAACCATCTCTGCCGCCTCCGGAACACCTCTGCAGCACCTCCGACTCTATTCCGCAACATCCACAACCCCCAACCTCGACCCCTTGTTCTTCAGTACCCCTGGTCACCTCCAGTCACCAGCCCCCGTACTCGACCCTGAACACAGCAAGATACCATTTCTGTATTTCCATTTGTTCCAATGCCTATTGTACTTATGCACCCTCGTTCTTTGCCATTGTACTTACTCTACCCTGCACCCCCCTTGTCATCCCCTTGTTCCGCATTAGATACTTACCCTGTATGTCTATCCGATTCCCACCCTCTCCAGAATTTGCTTAGTACCACACTATTACCTGTTGCTTCAGCTCTTTGTATAAAACCCCCCATGTATGTTTCCGTTTCTGCAATCAGATAATCAACTTCGATATGTGAATCTCTTCGCACTATCTCCTGTTCTTAGCACAGCGAGTCTTGCAAGCTTTGTCCCTCTCTCTCTCCTCTCGATCCTCTGTCGTCCGCCTCTTCCACCTCTTCCGACCTTTGTCCTCCGACCCTCAACCCTCAGCACTCTCTTCCCGACTTCCGCCTTCTCCGACGTCCAGATGTCAAATCCGAAATACCTAGGATGGTAGTTGTAAGGGCAACCCTGGCTAGTCGTGGAGATCACACTACCACACAACTGACAAGGGGAAATCCAAAGTATGTATAAATGAACAGAGCATACAAGAGAGGGGGTTCTCACCTGACAAGGGGAAATCCAAAGAGAAAAGTCTAAGGACCCCCAATGTCAGCGAGCCCGTATTATACTACGCTGCGCAGCCAGGGACAACGCTTGGCACCCGCCATCAACCCTGCATCCCCCTGACCCTTGATCGACCCTTGATGCCACCTATTATGCGAGTCGCTTGATTTCCGACACTGTTCCGGGGCGGAAGTCGGAAATTGGAGTGGAACTGGCAAGGCGAACGGAACTGGTGGAAGTTCTCCCAGAAGCGGAATCGTTCCCGAAAGCGGATGCGGAGATGGAATCGGAACCGGAAGCGGAGTCGGAAATGGTGTCGGAACTGGGTGTGGTGTCGGAACTGGAAATGGAAAACAGGGTGTCCCCTGACATCACCCCCCCTCTAGCGTGCTGCGTCCTCGAAGCACGGGACACAAGGGATTGAAATGCCAGCGAGCGGATTCGGCGAGGGGCACCTGGATGTGTCCTGTAGAACTCCCGGAGTTTGTCAGGAGCGGAAACATCTTGCTCCGGGACCCACGAATTCTCCTCGTACCCATACCCTTCCCATTTCACGAGGAATTGGAGTCGTCCTCGCACAAACCGGCTGTCCAGGATCCGTTCTACCACGTAGTGCTCTTCCCCATCTACAATTTCTGGCGGAGGTGGCGGATGAGCCTTCCGACGTGGAATTGGGTCCTCAAGCATAGGGAGTAACTTCACCACGTTGAAGACGGGGTGGAGGCGGGACATGGACATTGGAAGTCGGAGGCGGTATGCATTCCGTCCAACCCTCCGCGTCACTGTGAAGGGCCCAAGGTAGCGGTGGGCAAGCTTCTGCGAAGGGCGTGTGGTGCGGATGTCACTTGCATCTAGGTACACCTTGTCTCCAACTTGGTACTCTGGGGCAGGAACCCAGCGTCGGTTGTAGTACCTTGCCATGTCATCCTTGGCCTTCGCAAGGGCCGACTTGGCTTCCGAAAGGGTGGAGTCCATGCGGTCTCGGAACTCATTGACCGTCTCGAGTCGGGAGTCAGCCTGGCGTGGTTCGAAGCCCATCCGTGGGTGTCGTCCGAAGTCAAGCATGAAGGGAGTCTGTTGCGTGGCGGAATGGACATGGTTGTTGTATTGGAATTCCGCCAGCGGAAGTAACTCATCCCAGTCATCCTGCCTCTCATTGACAAAGAGGCGGAGATATTGCTCCAACTCCTGATTGACCCGTTCCGTCTGTCCGTCACCCTGCGGATGGTACGCTGTGGTGGTAGCCAGCTTTATGCCGAGCAGGCGGTAGAGCTCCCGAGTCAGTTCCGCGACAAACTGCGGACCTCGGTCGGAAACGACTTGCTTCGGGAGCCCATGCAACTTCCAGACATGTGCAAGGAACAGGCGGGCCGCTCCGAGGGCTGTGATCGTCGTGTGCGTCGGAATGAAGTGGGACACCTTGCTCACCGAATCCACGACGTTCATGATCGCGTCGTAGCCATGAGACTCTGGGAGTTCAACGATGAAGTCGACACTGATGGTGTCCCAGCGGGATTCGGGAATCGGGAGCGGAACAAGTTCTCCGACGGGCGGACGTCGTTGCGCTTTGGTTCGGAGACAAAGGTCACACGTCTTCACGTACTGTCCGATGTAGCGGGACATCTGAGGCCACCAGTAATTCCGAGCCACTAACTCCAGCGTCTTCCACCTGCCAGCATGCCCAGCGACCCGTGTGTCATGGTGCTGGGACACGATGCGACGGCGGAGGTCCGCCCCACCCGGAACATAGACCTTGCCTCTGAAGTGGAGCAGTCCATCACGTTCCGACCATTCCGCTGCCCGTACAGACCGTGAGTGCCCCTTCCGGAGTTCCTCCACTGCCTTCACCACCGACTCCTCCTTCTCTCCATTCCGGTACTGCCTCCGGATATCCCGGAGCATTTCCGCTTCCGCCCCAACTGCAGTTACTCCTTCTAGGGCACGGATTGCAAAGAGACTTGGGCGGAGCAGTGTCATATCCGCGTTGTCTCCACTTCCGCTTCCGTGATCCGCGCGGCGGGATAGGGCATCGGGCTTGCCCATGGTGCGGCCGGGGCGGTGGTGGAGCATGAAGTCAAACCGGGACAGGTGTAGGGACCACCGTGCTTGTCGTCGGTTCAGCTTCTTAGCCATGCGGAAATACTCGAGGTTCTTGTGGTCTGTCCAGATCTCAAAAGGGCATAGAGCACCCTCGAGGAAGTGTCGCCACTCCTCCAGCGCTCGGATGATTGCCAGCATCTCCTTGTCATGGATCTCATAGTTCCGCTCGACCGGACTAAGGCTCTTAGAGAAGAAGGCAATCGGATGCCACCCCCCACCATCTTCCGATGACTGCTGTGACAAGACCGCTCCGGTAGCTGCGTCGGAAGAATCCGCCTCGACTCGATAAGGGCGAGAGTCGTCGGGAAAGATCAGGACCGGGGCGGAAGTGATCAGCTCCTTGAGTTTGTCAAAGGAAGTCTGTTCCGGCTCTCCCCACCGCCATCCAACCTCCTTCTTGGTGAGGTCGAAGAGGGCACGGGCGTGGCAGGAGAAGTCCTTGATGAACCGCCGGTAGAAATTGACAAACCCAATGAAGGACTGGACCTCCTTCTTGTTTCGCGGCACGGGCCAATCCGATACACCGGAAACTTTGACTGGGTCCATTTCCACCTTTCCTTCCGACACAATCACCCCAAGATACTCTATCCGCGTCCGCTCAAATTCGCACTTTTCCGGCTTGAGACACAGGTTGTACTCCCGGAGCCGTTCCAGCACTCTCCGCACGACTTCCCGATGTTCGGACATTGTTTTCGTGAAAATGAGGATGTCATCGAGGTAGACGCAGACAACCCCTTCTGCTATCATGTCACGGAAAATGTCATTCATCATCGTCTGGAATGTGGCGGGACTGTTGGTGAGGCCAAAGAACATGACCTGTGGCTCAAAGAGTCCTCGATTGGTGCGGAATGCGGCCTTCCACTCGTCTCCCTCCCGGATCCGGACATTGTTGAAGCCCCAGCGGACATCCAGCTTAGTGAAGTACCTCGCCCCGCGGAGTTGTGTGATCAGTTCGGAAATGAGTGGAATGGGGTACCGGTTCTTGATCGTGATCGCATTCAAGGCCCGGTAGTCCTGCACAAGTCTGAGCGAGCCATCCTTCTTCTTGATGAAGAACACCGGAGATGCCATGGGTGACTTGGAGGGGCGGATCCTCCCTGTACGGAGGTTTTCCTCAAGGAACGCATCGAGCTCTACCTGCTCCTTGGGTGACAGCGGGTAGACCTTGCAGTTGGTGGGCTTTGACCCAGGCTCCAACTCGATGGCGTGGTCCCACAGCTTCCGTGGAGGCAGGGTATCAAACGACTCCTTGGAAAAGACGTCCTCGAACTCTCGCAGGTACTCCGGAATTTCCGCCTCTACTCTATCATGCCTCTTGGAGGCTTCAGCAAGGCGTTGCGAAATATTTCCGGTGGCGCGGATGTGTTCCGCTTCCGGCGGAAGGTTTACGTACAGCAAGCGCTCCCCTTCCGCCAGAATGTCTTCCGGGCCGAGTCGGATGACGTCGGAATCGGAATCGGAATCGGAAGTGGGATCCGGTTCAAATTCCGCTTCCGAGTCTTCTTCTGCAAGCAGTGGATGGGGGCCAGAACGACATGTCTGTATGAGCCGTTCGGTCTTCCACTGCTCCTGGCGCTCCTTCCGCAGTTCCGACCTGCACATGTGACACTTGGCTGGACATCGACTCATCAGTACCTTCCGAGTCTGCCAATTGATCTCCGGGTTGTGCTCCTGAAGCCAGGTAAACCCGAGGATGATGTCCTGCTTCCCCAGGCTGGTGACTGCAAAGGAAGTGCGTTCTGAGTGTCCATCGTAGCGGAGAATTGTGTCTACTATCTCCGTGATGGACCCTGCCTCATTGGGGCTTCCATCCACATTTAACACCGGGATTGCACGTTGCAACTTCCGCGTGGTCAGTCGGTTCCGTTCCACATAGTCCCGGTCCATAAACTGACCAGTGGCCCCGCAATCGACAAGGGCGGGTCCGGATTTGACTTCCGCCGTATCTGTCGTCTGGATCTCCACCTTAATGACTAGTGACTTGGGGCCAGGGGTGGCAGCAACAACATAGCGCTTCGGAAGGCGTCTCTCCCAAGGGCGGATGCGGGATGGATGGGGTGTCAGATTTGGTTTTTGTGTGACTTTATCCGGTGGGTCTGTACGAAGTGAGGGGAGTGGGGGCTTTTCATTATCTACTTCAAGACAGGCAAACCGGTTATGTACAGGCAGCAGGGGCACACATCTCACCCGCTGCGTGTCACAAAATCCGACGCATCTTCCGCTTCCGGTAGACCATGTTCCGCATTTTCGGAAAGCTCTTCCGCAGTGGGCACTCCGTTTATGTCTGCAAGCGCGAGGAACTCTGGAAGGATCTCGAGTTTCTCCTCTGTGGTCATAAGCCGGATATCAAAGGCTTGGGGGCACTCGCGAGCGTAGTGGCCTGGTTGTCGGCAGCGGAAGCAGGTGATAGTTCCGTGGCCTTTTCCGTGCATGCGGTCAACATCCATCGGGGCAGGGCCACTCTTCGAGGGAGGAGGGCTATGGTTCCTAATAGGAGCAGGCGGAGCAAGCATCGGAAATAATTTCCGTGTGGGAATGAATGCGCTTCCGGGTTTTGGCACAGGTTGAGTAGGACGAGCGGAACTGCGTGTCGTGTTCCGACTCGTCTCCACGAAGGCCTCATTTGCCTCCCTGTTCCGAGAAACCTTCTGCGCAGCTTGGTACCACCCTTCCGGGTCATCAAAATCCGGAGCTCCATCCCCAAGCAGCGCAACTTGGTTCTGGAGCGTCGGGTCAAGTCCTCGTCGGAATTTGATGACGATCGTCTTGTCGTCGTCATATTCCGCAAGGTCGATGAGCTCCTGGAAGCGATCGATGTAGTCATCGACCGGATCTTTGGCCTGGTACCAGCTCGTCCCCTCGAGCTTTGTAAGGGCTGTGAGCTGCTCGTTTTTCGGGCAGAACTGGTCAGAAAATGTTTTCTCGAACGCGTCCCAGTCCCGGAAGTAGTTCCCCTTGCCCTTTGCTTCATGTCGGATCACCTTGTTTGCAAAACGGGCTGCGCGGTCCGATTTGAAAAAGGACAACGTCCAGTGAATCCGAGCCTGGTCGTTCGGAAAGAGGTCTCCGACAATTGCGAAGTAGATGCTGCATGTGTTGAAGAATGCGCGTCCCTTCTCCCGATCTCCGTCAAAGTCCGCCGGAGTTGCGGGTTTGACCTTTGCTAACTTCGCGGACATCCTCTTTTCCGCTAGTTCCGCTTTTCCGAAATCCGGATCATCCAGCATTTCATTTCCACCACCTTGTGGAATATCTAACTTAGCCAAAATCGCTTGTAAGGCTGTTTCAATCGCGTCGGTCTTCATCCGGTTCCGCGTCAATTCCTCCTCCATATTCCGAAGACGATCGTCCGGATCCATGTTGGAAGGAGAAATATGGGACGGGATTTCCGGGGTTGGGAGCTCGACGTAAGAAGAGGGGCTGTCGTACGCTGTATGTGCGGAAGAGGTTGCGATCTCCGAGTCGCTGTCTCCGATTCCGAACGCACCTATGGCGAATGCAACGCGCAGTACGACCGCCGGTCCTCTAGGGGAGAGACTTTTCTGCTGTAAGGGCAACCCTGGCTAGTCGTGGAGATCACACTACCACACAACTGACAAGGGGAAATCCAAAGTATGTATAAATGAACAGAGCATACAAGAGAGGGGGTTCTCACCTGACAAGGGGAAATCCAAAGAGAAAAGTCTAAGGACCCCCAATGTCAGCGAGCCCGTATTATACTACGCTGCGCAGCCAGGGACAACGCTTGGCACCCGCCATCAACCCTGCATCCCCCTGACCCTTGATCGACCCTTGATGCCACCTATTATGCGAGTCGCTTGATTTCCGACACTGTTCCGGGGCGGAAGTCGGAAATTGGAGTGGAACTGGCAAGGCGAACGGAACTGGTGGAAGTTCTCCCAGAAGCGGAATCGTTCCCGAAAGCGGATGCGGAGATGGAATCGGAACCGGAAGCGGAGTCGGAAATGGTGTCGGAACTGGGTGTGGTGTCGGAACTGGAAATGGAAAACAGGGTGTCCCCTGACAGTAGTTTATCAGGGGTGCAACATATAAGTTGAAGCCGTTGTCCTTTCGAGTTCCAATCTCCTGAATTTCTGATACGTAACACCTTTCCCTGCAGTGATCCCCTCAGTTGAGAGCGAGCTTGAACATGAACACCTCCCCATAGATACAACCCTCATCATCTCAACCCTCATCATCTCCGCATCTCCTTTCTTCTTCTCTTCATCTATATCCTGCCATTTCTTCTGGTTCCTAATCACCCCGATGTGGCAAGCCACATATCCTGGTTGTCCCATGTCCAGGCTTGCATGGTGGTCATAGGTCAGCAAGAAATTTAAAAAATATAGAATCATTGTAACTACTCTAAATCTACATGGCTCAATGCTTATGCTCACTCTTGCTACTTTCAATTATATGTTTTCTCTTAACACAAGACCCCACTTTCCACTGTCTCTTAGCAGGGTCATTCTCCTTTTCATCGTTATCCCTGCTTTGCTTCTTGACTACTTCTGCCACCAAATTATTACTGACATTGGCATGATGTTTGTAAGGTCCCCATACTAACCCTATTATGGTGACCTGGATGACAGCACAGCATAGTCAACAGCAAAGAAAAGATTATAAGTCTAGTCATAAACAACACAAAAGGCCGAAGGATAACCAAAGGTGTGCCATGTAGTTACAGTACTTATAAGACCATGATGCAGAATTCTACCCATGGAGGATGTATGTCTACCTGCCCTGGTGGTCCCTAATGATAGTTCGAACATCTGGCATGCCCAGGAATGACACGGCTCCAGAAGATTGACTGACCAGATGGGTATACCTCCAACAGTCTCCCAACTGTGCCAGTTCCCTCCTTACACACTTTGCGCTGTGCTCCAGATGCAGACCCTCACTACGGAATAGCTTCACTTACGACCATAGGGAGTACTGTCTCTACATTCTAGCTAGTGACATATGCCATGAGTATGAGAACAAGAATGGGATTGCTTAATTTAAACCTATGTAACTACAGGATATTATTTGTATTTGGTGATACCAGTTGTGCAACCTCAATTTTGATTCGTCCAAAATTTCAGAGTTGACAACTCTGGACAAGAAACGACGCTCCCCATACTGCGCTGCCATATGCAGTGCCCCAGGGGTGTCAACTCATGCATTGTGTTGGTGCATATGCATCCTCACCCCCCACTAGTTAATTACTCATGTCCCCCCAAAAGAGATGTGCCATGACCCATTTATTCTTGTATCCAGTTACCCCAATTTTCCCTTTCATCACTCCACCTCTATGTTCGCTCGGTTCGCTTTTGCCAAATCCACCAAATGACCATTTGCTACTCACATCATTTGCCAGTAGGGATGCCATCAAACATGATAGACCTCCTTTACCCGGCATGATGGTTCATCACTGGTCCCATCACCTTGCCGATTCAACCCCCTTTGGGTGTTCCTATGGCCAGAATGTGTTCACGGGACATCCTACCCATTGATCGTGTTGGATCAACCCAGCAGACCAAGAGTCCCTGCAGGGTAACATGTATGCAGGTCTGAAGGTGTGTTTTCTTACATAGTTACCTTTGTCCGCTTTTCCCTGGTGTTTCATGTTCACACTCCTCCTTTGTTCTATTATTTATGTGTTTCACCTATTTTTATCCTGACTGCGCACCCCTATCCAACCCTGATTCACAACAGCCTCTTTCCTATTCACTGATATCATATCAGCATATAAGTAGTTTACATTCACATGTATATTCTGCAGTTCAATGATCATATGTCTATCTTGTGCAAAACTTGACCTCACTGTGACTATCGTCTTAAGCCTTCTTTCATAGACTACTATCTTAGACCAGGGGGGGACTTGAGCACCACTGATGAGTTTCCCTGCTTCACCTTCACTACTTTAGTCTTCAGAACCATTGCTGGTGCTGTCGGCAAAGGGCTCCAAAGGAGTACCTTCGCCGGCGAAAGGATTGTTACTACTAGACAACCTTTCCACGAGACCTTGTACATTACATCGTCAAGTATCATGGGCTATCTTGCTTCAACTGTAGACAGGGCTAGCTCCATTAGAGTATCCCCTTTACCTAATAAACCTTTATTGGCTTGACATTGTTTGCCGAACTACGCACCTCATTGCACAAGCCGTTCAGGAATTCGCTGTGTTCACTAAGACACAATATTAACACCTAAAATCCAATCTTGACAAGATCCTTCACTTGGCATTGTTGCAGTGACCATGCAGCTTCCTCCTTAGCCATCCCCTGCTGCACTCAAACACTCCAGCTCACCACCTGTGTCTGGGTCTGCACCTGCATAGACCACCACACCCAGTTTGCCTTGCATGGACACAGACAGCTGTGGCAGGGACACAGTCACTTTTCTAGCAGGAGAGCAGCAGCAGGGTTCCTGCCACCTGGGATCTGTCCCAGCGGCCTCCTTAGCACACGGCTCACCATGAGAACGACCAGGGCCTGCACCATCCTCCCACCTGTGGAGAAGGTCTGTGCATGATAAGGATGGACTGTCTGACAATGGGGAGCCCAACGCAGGCAGCAGCGGCATCGGGATTAGCTTATAAAGCACTGCCAGGATGTCTGGGCACATCCTCCCAGAGACACTTGGGAACTTGAGATGTGTGCGGGTGTGGCTCCTGAACATAGGGCTCAACGTCCTGAAGAAGCTGTCATTCCCCAAGACTAAAAGAAATTGTTAGATGGCAACAATGTAGATGTGTAAATACATACTTTTGAGTATTGTGAGCATCATTCCACAACAGCCTCTTGTTCCTGAGCATGTTGTAGCATCCCAATCTTATGTGTACTTGTGGAAAGACCCCCATATTTACTTACTGTACTATGAATGAACTGAGTTTGATATGGGACATTCAAGATGGAGGCATAGCTCATTGAACAAAGCTGGAGGTTTTGGAGCTATAGAACATCTCTGGTTGAGCTCACTGCATGTGACAATAGTGACAGTAGTTGATACAACACGGCATTTCTGGGGATGGTCATGTGAACAGTTGAGTCATTCATGGCAAGATGCATGTGGTCTGAGTGGTAGGACAGGTGTCCATAGCTCACCCACAGTCATATTTTGCAGCTTAGAGTAGAATTATCCATAGAATTATCCGTAGTACTGGTCCTCTCTGTTGAACATAAACTAGAGACAGCTAGGAACTGGCACCCCCTCACATAAGCCAGCTGACCTGTCCGAGAGAGCCTATAAGAAATTACGCTAAACAGATAATTCATATATTTTGCCTAGAATCCATCTTGTATGTCAGGCTATCATTTGTTGCAAAGGATTTATTCAATTTCTCAAAGTTGGTGGAGGAGTTTCATTTACAAAGTTGGAGTGTTGAAAAAATTATATTTTGATCTCTACATAGTTTTGGAGTGATTTGAATCATCATTTTATTTTCCATGGGGACAGATTTTGTGTGTCACGTGACCGCAACCTTGGCTAGGCTCAGAAAAATTAAACAAAATGTTTATATAAATTGATTACATTTCATTTCAATTTTTAAAATTAGTTTCATTGTGAGTTAAATTTCATAGCAGTATTGGAGAGCTGCACACCAAAAGGGGTTCATTGGTTCCCAAGGTGTGTGGGCTAACCAGTGGTACCACAGGCTCCACATTCTTCCAAACACTATCCTAGATGAACTTGAGGAGCCTGGAAAGAGATGGAGATTTTATATCCTAATTTATATTGCTTAAAAAGAAAAAAAGAAAATCCCAGACCCTCAGATTTTGCGCTCACATGATGTAGGCACTCATATTACATCAGGATGCCGGTTCCTAGCTGCCTCTGCCTTACCTAATTTACTATGCCTGAGTAGGAAATGGATCGGTGCAGGATACGGATAAAGTGTCTTAAAATATATACCTCAGCCATTTTGGGTCAATTTTGTAGCTAGAGTTACAAGTTATACATAGTAGTTTATCCATGCAAATTAATGTGTAACAGGAAGAAGAAGTCTAAGTGCTGGAAGCTGCTTAATGGGTTTCCAAGCATTGTTAACACCCCCAGGAGCTCAAATGTGTGGGTTTACCTGCAAATTTTCACTCAGATTACACTATAGGAGGATAATCATAATGGTTATGTAATACAGCATATATGAGTATATAATATATACTATAAGAGTATTAATAACAACATATAGTAATATACAGTAGTATTTATAAGGAGAATAATAGATGTTATTAGATGATTCTGTATATATTTAAACATCTCGAAGATATATATACATATGAGAGAGTATCTGACTACAAGATAGAATAAGAGATACTTGGCTAGATACTTCTAATAGATATGAGTAGGAGTATTAGTATGAATAGTTATAATGATATAGTGTATATTAAAAGTGGGTAGAACAAATAAGAAGAGGCATAAAAATAAGAATCGGTGTTCTCATCGGCGGAGCCGCTGCTGGGGGAGGGACAAAAGAAAATTTATTTATATCCCAACAATAAGATTGGCATGTGTTGGGTGCATTTATGCTCCTGCACCAAAATCAAGCATAATATATTCGATATATTGTGTGGTGTTTCAATCTCTTCTCACATTGTTCTTGTACCATGCACTCACTTCTCTGATTATTTTCAAAATTTTCCAGTCACTCCCTACCTCTCCATTTCATTTTGTTATCTCTATTGTCACAAGCGGCTGCACCCAGCGGAGTTTGAAATGACTTCGACGCGCGAGCTCTTGAGCGCTAAAGGGCCGGGTGCACGTATATGCCTTCTGAGCCAGGATAGTGCTCCTCTCTCAGTGACAATAAATTCACTGACAGAGTCGAGTAGTATTCTTTGTATTTTCATAGCATGTTGACTGAAAATCATGTAGTGAATTTGATTCTAGCTTTCTAAGAGCTCTACCGAACCTTCCCTGCCATAACCCCAAGTTGCTCACAGCATGTACTTTCATCCCCTTCTTTTCTATAATCTGAGCATAAAATGGGTGAATCTACATATAATAAAAAGTTGTGAGCATCCGCCATACTCTTATAATATTGATTTCCTCCCATGGTGGCAAAGCAACAAGCTCTTGTTCTTTGTTTCTTCTGTCATGGCCTCATAGACAACTTTTGCATGACAACACACTTTTGATCTCCAATTGAATCCACACCTTTGATGTTTCGCTCCACATGTCAGTTGCGGAATGCCTGAAGTCACCTGTTAAACAGGTGACTTTGGAGAAGGAGGAGCACATCCAAAAAGCCCTGGGGATGGTCAGGTCAGGTATCCAAGTGTGTTTACATGGTGTTTCTCAAAAATGCAACATTGCATACTTGACCCTGCAAAATTGACTGCATTGATCAAAGCCTCACAAGCTGGCACACTTTGAACAGCAGCACCTCAGTTCAGAGCAGCACAATGTCCTGAAGGTGTGGTGCAAGTACCAAGATAACATGGCTATGCCACTCTCTCATGCAGGGCTCCAAGAGAAAGTGAATGATATGGTAGGCCAAATCCCCAGTGACCACTGGATACAGCGGTTCCACAAAGCCGATGCGAATGCTAGTGAAGCGGCCAAGTCCCATGGTCTGTATCCAAAGTGTGCCCAGGCTTTCAACCCATCCACCATTGCTGCATTTCCCACTCCTTGGGAAAGTCCTTGACGCATACAAGATCCCTGTTGGGAACATCTACAACTTTGATGGAAATGGAATCCACCTAGGTGGAGGTCAGAAAGGGCTCCAGCAACAGGTTATCCTTTCGAAAGGTGAGATTGGGATCCCTATGCACAAAAATCCGACTCACTTGGTCTGGTCACCATAATGGAGGCTGTTAGTGCCAATGGTAATGCAGTTCCACATGAATTTGTCTTGCCAAAAGGTGAGAGTGGTGAATGGTGGAGCATTCCTAGTTTTGGCTGGTAAGCTGGCCTGTCTTCTATCTATACAGTATTTTTTTTTTTTTGTATCCAGTGTGGCAACATCAGATGCAGGCTGGACAGATGATGTCGTGAGCGTTATATGGTTTGAAAAAGTTTTTATTCCTCATACTGTCAAGCACAACCCAAGTGGCTCCCCAATCCTTCTCAACTCAGTGTCAAGATTGGGTTTTAGGGGTTAATATCGTGTATTAGTGAACACAGAGAATGCCCGAATAGCTTGTGCAATGAAGTGTGCCATTCAGCGAATAAGATGAAACAATAAATGTTCAGAAGGTAAGAGGGCTACCCGAAGGGGGCTCTCCCTATCTACAGTCGTAGCGAAGTAGCCTGTGACACTTGACGATGTAACGTGCAAGGCCTCACAGAAAGGTTGTCAAGCAGTAACAATCCTTTTGCCGGTGAAGGTGCTCCTTCGGAGCCCTTCGCCGACAGCACCGATAATAGTACGAAGGCTAAGGTAGTGAAGGTAAAGTACAAAAACTCACCAGTGGTGCTTAAGTCCTCCTCTGGTCGAAGATGGTAGTCTATAGAAGAGGGCTCAAGATGATACTCACAATGAGGTCAAGTTTTGCACAAGATAGACGTATGATAATTGAACTGCAGAATATACATGCAAATGTAAACTACTTATACCAAATGTTCATATGATGTAAGTGAATAGGAAAGAGGCCGTCTTGAGTCAGGGTTGGATAGGGGTGTGCAGTCGGGATACAAATAGGTGAAACACATAAACAATGGAAGAGGGGAGGAGTTCAAACATGAAACAACAGATGGAGAGAGGACGAAGGCACCTATGTAAGAAAACATGCTCTGAGACCTGCATACATGTTACCCTGCACAGACTCTTGCTGTGCTGGGTTGATCCCACATGGTCTATGGGTAGGACATCCCACAAATGTATTCTTGCCATAGGAACACCCAAAAGGGGGTTGAGTCAGGAAGATGATGGGACCAGTGATGAACCATCACACTGTGTAAAGGATGTCGATCGTTGTTGATGGTGTACCTACTGGTGAATGATGCAAGTAGCAAATGGCTGTTCAGCAAATTTGGCGAAGAGGGAATGGAGCGAAAATAGAGGCGAAGAGAAGGAAGGGAAAATGGAGATAACTGGATACAGGAATAAATGAGTCATGACACTCTGATGGCCATTCCTCTCATGAGAGGCCAGCACTGAAATTACTTGCATACAACCATAACATCCTTATATACTCATTACCTCCACACCCCACTCATAAACTGCAGCCTCTTGATGTCGGTGTGTTTGGGCCGCTGCAAACAGGATGGGCTAACCACTGCCAACAATGTGCAGCCATGCACAATACTGTCACACACACTAATGTTGTATCTGAGTATATGCTTGTGCGTGAGAAGTATCTTACACCATGCCCTATTGAGTCAGCTTTCCGTCATTGTGGGATCTGGCCATCCAGATATATTCACTGATGCTGACTTCAGACCAAGTCAGGCATCCTCAATTCAAATTGGTGCACATGTGGGCCCCCCTGCAGCTATACCATCATCACCATTCAGTGCAGCCCTGACTGATCCCGATGACATGGACTGGGAGTCATCATCAGTACTGGAGTTCATAGATATCGAAGGTACAGCTGGGCTTAGTGATCTCAGTAACCCAGAGGTTGCAGTGTCAAGATTGGTTTTCAGGCATTAATATCATGTATTAGTCAACACAGTTAATGCCCAAATAACTTGTGCGAATAAGTATGCCGTTTGGCGAATAGGGTGAACTAATAAATGTTCGGAAGGTAAGAGGGCTGCCCAAATGGAGCTCACCCTATCTACAGTTGTAACAAAATAGCCCATGGCACTTGATGATGTAACGAGCATGGTGTCACGGAAAGGTTGTTTAAGTAGCCACTTGTCACGACCGGTTTATTTCTCCTACCGCGCTACCTCTATGTTCCCCCTCATCACTCCCTAGCATCTTCATCAGAGTTCGCCACACCTACCGACCACTTCCCCTCTACGTCCACCCAACCCGCTGTTCGCCCCATTCTCCGAACCGCTATTCGCTGCTCGCGCATTTCGTCAGCAGGCATGCCATCGAATATGATCGATACCATTCACCCGGCATGATGGCTCATCATAAACCCCATCATCTTCTTAATCCAACCCCATTGGGTGTTCGTATGGCCAAGGTGTGATCGCAGGACGTCTCTTCCATAGGTCGTGCAGGATCAACCCAGTAAACGGAGAGTCCGTGCAGGGTAGCATGTATGCGGGTCCCAAGACATGGTTTTGTCAATGAATGCCTTCGCTCCCTTTATTCTCTGTCATTTCATGTTCTCATTCTCCCCTCACTCTATTGTATGTTTATTCCATCTACCTAGTATCATGACCGCGCACCCCTATCCAACCCTGACTTGTGACGGCCTCTTTCCTATTCGCTGATACCTTACGAGCATTCGATATAAGTAGTTTACATTCGCATGTATATTCCCCAGTTCAATTATCATACGTTGTTCATCTTGTGCAGCTTTGACCTCGCCGTGGTCATCATCTTAAGCCTTCTCTTGGAGATTCCCATCTTCAACTAGCAAAGGACTTAGGCATCACTGGTGAGTCCTCATACTTCATCTTCGTTACCTTAGCCTTCAAACCATTTTCTGTGCTGTTGGCGAAGGGCTCCAAAGGAGCACCTTTGCCAGCGAAGAGATTGTCGAGACTTAGACAGCCCTTCCGTGAGACCTTGCACGTTACATCGTCAAGAGTCACGGGCTATTTCGCTACGACTGTAGATAGGGTGAGCCCCATTTAGGCAAACCCTCTTATCTGGTGAACATTCATTGGTTCACCTATTCGCCGAATGGCATACTTATTTGCACAAGTTATTCGGGCATTCGCTGTGTTCACTAATACACGATATTAACGCTTGAAAACCAATCTTGACACCACTATCCTTTTACTGGCAAAGGCGCCCCTTCGGAGCCCTTCGCCGACAGCACAGAAAATAGTTCGAAGGCTAAAGTAATGAAGGTGAAGTACGAAAACTCACCAGTGGTGCTCAAGTCCTCCTCTGGCCAAAGATAGGAATCTACAGGTGAGGGCTCAAGATGATGATCACAGTGAGGTCAAGTTTTCACAAGATGGATGTATGATAATTGAACTGAGGAATATGTTGTGATATAGGCAACTATTCTATTTTGAATAATCTATGTATACAAAGAAACTAATAAAAGAAGAAAAGAAAAAATGACTAAAAAGATAGGGATGATACTTATGACGGATATCGACACAGATGACAGACACGTGACATCACAAGCAGCTATCTTATCTATAGATCAGATAAGATACAGGGACACGGGCATCGACCATGTGGGGCCGATCAGAGACAGCGCGCCTATCAAGTGATGGTGTCGGCCATGACGTCGACAGGTGCCAGGCCACAGGCACCGAGGAGGTGCGGGCACCAAACGCCGCAGAGGAGTGTAGACTGCGCAGGAGCACCGGATGTCGCAGAATGACCACAGAATGTCATTCCTAAGGGGGATGGTTGTAACTGTCATATATATGTATATATAACTTAGCTCATCTATATTTCATAAAATGTATCACAATTGAGGCAGTTGCCATCACCTGTAAGGTATGCTTAATCCTAGCCCCAAAGTTCTTTCTCACAGTCTGCTGCTCCCCCAGGATAGGGTGTATACCCCATTGTCTAAACATCAATAGTTACATATCTTTGTACTATACATGCATATTATTTTAAACATACCTTCTAATCAGATCTCTCACCCATATATAATAATATAGTACAGGTATTGTCCATACTTGCTTCTATATTCTGTGATTGTACATCTAACATGTTTCATATATACTTCAAACATGTACTCATATGGTCCATACTTGCCTCTACATTCTATCATCATACATGTAACAAGCTTCATATATACTTATAATATATAGTCATCCAAATCCTATCTGAAATTGCTCTGTTATCTCAATACACACCATGCTTTAGCACATACAGCCATATTTTTAAAATATCAGAACATTCAAAAAAATTTGGGATATCCACAATATACAAGTTGCTCAACATGATGGACTATGAATTCGGTTAGGGTCGATATTTTAAAATATATCTAATATATCCTAAAATAATGTACATTGTTATCAATGTGAACATCCTCCTAATACGTGTGTTCAATCAGCGGCCCCATCACCAAGACTAGCATTTATGCTAGGCAGGAGGGATTTAATTTCTATTTTCTATTGAGCTCCATGACAGGACCAGCTGACTACTATCTTGACACCATGTAGACAGGGGCTTATAGCCTGTGGCACTTGACGATGTAACGTGCAAGGTATCACGGAAGGGCTGTCTAAATGGTGACAATCCTAAGCGTGGGTACCCACCTAGTCCTCTTCAAGGTTCCTATCAGTAGTTACATAAGCTAAATTAATAGCCTGCAGTTTTAGCAGTGAAGCAATCAATCATCTTTCACAAAAAAAAAAAAAAAAAAAGAAAAAAGTTCAAACCACTCAGACATTGAGTAACTGAGGTGTGACTTCAACACAGCCTTGTACCAAAGTACTGGCTCACTGACTTGGCTACAGTCTAACTCTGATTGGCTCTGAGAAGTACAAGAGTGCTCTATTTTAATTGCAGCAGGCTGTTAGGTATCGAGATTTCCTCAAGTTGGAACTGTAAAGGACAACGGCTTCAACTTATGTGTTGCGCCTCCAATGAACTATCGTGCTAAGTATTTTGGGATGCGGGTCGGGGGTCGGGGGGTATCAAACTGAAGAGAAGTTGGAACTTGAGTCGGAACCTGAGTCAGAAAGTTGAAGGCGGAAAGGCGGAGAGTCAGAGGTCTTGCTAAACTCGCTGTGCTAAGAACAGGAGATAGAGCGAAGGAAATCAAGTATTGAAGGCGATTATCTGATTGGAGAATAACAGACATACATGAGAGGTTTTTATACAAAGAGCTGAGACAACATGTAATGTGGTAGTACTAAGCAAATTTTGGAGAGAGCGGAAATCAGATAGACATACGGGGTAATTAACTAATTGGGAACAAGGGGACTACAAGGGGGGTTCAGGGTAGGGTAAAACAATGGCAAAAGAACAAGGGGTCGGAAAACATATCTGACAATGAAACTACAAGGAGGACCGGACATATGGTTTTGCTGTGCCGAGAGGCAAGCCGGGTGGGTCTGAGTAATAGAGTCGAAAGAACAAGGGAATAAAACAAGGGGCAGAATGTCGGAACTATCGGAGGGTTGGAATGTGAGTGGAACTGCGTGTTTGAAGTCAGAACTGCATGGTTGTAACAGTATCTCCCCTTTAAGGTCGAGCCCCAAGACCACAAGTTGGATCACATGACATGTGAACCATGCGTCGGAGTTTGAAAGATAGGGGGGAAGAAGAACATGTCTTGATCCAGAACCAACATGAGCTCCCAAGTCGACTTCTCCAAAATGTCCAGTGCTGAGATGAAGCAGCATTTCACTGACATGCTTGTGCAGAAGGAATTGGTGGAGAAATGTGAGGTGGAGGAGGCTGCACGGAAAGAGAAGGAGCAACTGGAGGAGGAGCGCAAGGAGAAGGAGCACAGGGAAAAAGAGTGCAAGGACCAGGAGCATCGGGAGATGGAGGAACGTCTCCATGAGGACAAGTGGAAATGTGATGCAGCCACTAAAATGGCTGCTGAGTACAAAGCCGCCGTGGAGGAGGCAGAAAGGAATCAGGTGAGTCGGAAATGTCCTGCCAAAGTGTTCTGAAATAAAATTTCCATCTAGAAAACATTGAATATGAATCGGAGATTGATTCGGAATCCTCTGCGGAATGTACGCCTGCTCCTGTGGGCAAAGGGAAACAGAGGGCCAGGCCTTCCCCACTGAACCTGGTGGAGGAACGGAAATGTTGGATGGACGATTTCCAGAGGGCAAGGGCCAAGAAGGCCAGGCGACTCCTGGAGTTGAAGGAGTTGGAGCCTGGGGTTGCCACGGTGGTTCTCGGGAAGCAGAAAATGTGGGAGGAGGATATTGAAGACATGGAGAACGATGGGGCTCCATGCAACCCTTGCGAGGCGCTGGGCCTTCGATGTGTCTGGTCAATCAATCCCCGGGAGATGTCATGCGAGTGTCAGGACAAGAGGAAGAGATGCATGGTTGATGGATGTTCCACGAGGATCGAATGTGGGAAACGGCAGAGGACCGCCAAAGGGGTCCCTAGGGCAAAGTCAGGGCCTAGCGGGAGCGGAAAGAGGTCGGAAGGGCTCCCAGTGATGGGAACGTCAGAGACAGCGGTGCTAAACCGCTTCTCCATGGTGTCGCCCCTTCTGGACCTCACAAGCACAATGCAGGACATGCGGGAACAGCAGGAGGAGATTAAGAATCTCCTGGCCGACAAAACTGTCCTGCAGGAATGCCTGGTGCTGACGCTCTCTAAGCATTTGAGCATCATGTCCACAGTCCTGGAGTAGACAATGCAGGAAATGAGGTGGCGGAAAGACCTGGTGAAGGCCCGGATGGAGTCGAGGGCGGAAATAATGCGGGGGTGGGTCCAAGGCGTAGGGTGGAGAAGGCTCCTGAAATGGAAAAGGAGGCCGAAGTTGAACAAGGAGAGGTGGAGGAAATGGAAAAGGCAGTGGAAGCGGAAACCATGAGGGAGGAGTGAGGGGGGTTGAAGTAACTTCTAATTAGTTTCTTGAAGTGTCAGAAAAGATATTTGAGCAGAAAATGTAATCGGGATTTGACTTGGGACTTAAGCAATGTAAGAATCAATGAGTGTTGGAACTGGGGTTGGAAATGACTAAGGCGCAAAAATGGGGCCAGGATTGGCAGGGTATACCTTGTGGAAATCAGAGATGAGTTCAGAGGCGTGGTCGAGTTCCGTGGCAGAAATCCAGGAAGTCTCTTTGTCAGTGTTTTCATAACTTGCCTACTTGACTAGGTACTGGAGTTGGCAGCGGTATCATCTGTCGAGATTGGAGTTGAGAATTTCCAAGATTTCATATTCCGGTTCTCCATCGATGGTCACTGGTGGAGGTAGAGGCTGTTCGCGGTTTGGAATAGTATTCGGGACTGAGTGTAAGGGCAACCCTAGCTGGTTGTGGAGATCACACTACCACAGAACTGACAAGGGGAAATCCAAAGTATGTATAAATGAACAGAGTACACAAGAGAGGGAATCCTCACCTGACAAGGGGAAATCCAAAGAGAAAAGTCTACGGACCCCCAATGTCAGCGAGCCCATATCATACTATGCTTCCATTTGGCAGTCACATTCAGGATGATAACCAGAAGTGAAGTGGAGCTTCATGTCGAGAGCCTTGCCAAGTGTGTGGAAAAAGGAGGACATGAATCACTGGAGGCATATAAAATTTTTCTGGTCCGAAAAAACTGTTCAAAAAACTGTAAAGATATTCCAATTTGTTTTTAGTGTTTTTGTTAGAATTTGTTTAGCAAGAAAATTGTAAAAAAGTTTAAAGTTTTTTGCAGGGTTTTCAATGTCTTTTTATAAGTTTCTTTGTGAAAACACAAAGAAACCCATAAAAAACCCTAAAAAAAACTTTGAATTTTTTTACAATTTTCTTGCTCAACAAATTCTAATAAAAACACAAAATTTTATTATAGTTGTTTTTTACATAAAAAACACTAAAAATATTTGGAAAAACTTTACAGTTTTTTCAACAGTTTTTCAGACAAGAAAAATTTTATATGCCTGCAGTGAATTCTGATCCACGGTTGGAAGTGGCATGGGAGGGGATTCCGTGCTTGGAAAAGACATGGAGCATGAAGAGCTGTGCGAGCTGGGCAGAAGTGAAAGTGTCGCAAGTCGGAATAAAGATAGACTGCTTTGTGAGGCGGTCAACGACAACTAGAATGGTATCATAGCCAGATGACATAGGAAGTTTCTTGATGAAGTCCATGGATATTGAATTCCAGGGTTGTTCCAGGATCGGAAGTTGCTTCAGGAGGCCGTAGGGTTTGTGATGTTGAGGCTTGGCATGCATACAGGTGGTGCATGACTTGCAGTAGTCTTGGACCATGGTGCAGAGGAGTGGCCAAGTATAGGTATGTCAGATGATGTCGAGGGTCTTTGTAAATAACCTGTGTATCTACATGTACAATAGTTATTACATAATCCCAGTGGGCCCCTTAGGGACCCACTGTATAGTTTATGCGTGGGAACTGGCCAGCGGTCCCCATCGCATCTTACTCTTACCTGTCACTACGTAGCATTTAGAATACCACTCATTGGTCAAGTTCGGTAGTGCCCTTGTGATATAAAGTTCTAAGATCGACATCCTTTACACCTTTTTGAACTATCCTGCGGTTGATCGCCACGCGACCAACCGATAGTGGATTCGAACCAATCTTGAAAAAGATCGCTGCGTCAACGACTAAACATCGTTGAGACCCTCCAGTAGACCTTCTACTGTCGGCTGCAAGCATGATGATTCCACGCAGTCGAAGACGGTCACGAGCTACGAGCTCAAGGTCCACGCCCCAGGCGCAGCCCAGCAACGCGACGGCTGACGCTACCCTGGACAAAGAGTCCAGGACGATAGAAGACGGAGAGATTGTAGATCTAACCGCCCTCGTCCCCTCAGTAGAGGACGAGGAAAACCCCGACCACGTCTCGTCGAGCGTGGCCGAGGAAGAGACGACGCCGGGCGACGAGCCGGCGCCGCCCCCCATCTCTCTCTACCCAAGGACAAAGGAAAGGGCAGAGAAGTCTCGCCATCGTCAGACGGTAGAGCAACAACGTCGAGGCGGGCACAAAGCCACGACTCAAACCGATGCTCATGAAGTAGAGCGATGACGATCGTCCCTGAAGGAGGACGATGGGAAAAAAGACGAGCCCCAGACGATGGTCAGGACTTGGAATACTCGAACTCCAGTCGCAAGAGCTCGAGGGCTCACACCATCGACCACGAGATGGCAGAGGCCCTGAACAAACAGGTGCAGGCGGCGCTGCACCGAAGCATGCTGACGTGCCACAAGCATGATCAGCTGGCATCGCAGCTTGACAACGCCACCGCCGCCCTAATGGCAATCGGCAAGGAACTGTAGAGGACAGGAATTATAGGCAGTAGGTATGGACTTGTTGCTCAAAAGAATAGACTAGAAATTAATTCACTCTCTCAATGAATTTAGTTGTCACTATAAATATATTATACACTACCTAGAAATTAATTCACTACAGAGAATTTCTATGTCAATAAATCGAAAGAACACTAGACTAATTTACTCGCCTCTCTCAGTGAATTTAGTTGTCACTGAGAGAGGGGGAAATCTGTCTCACTGTGCATGTACTACTACCCGGCCCTTTAGCGCCCAAGATCTCGCGCGTCGAAGTCATTTGAGACTCCGCTGGGTGCAGCCGCTTGTGAAATAGAAATAACAAGATGAAATGGAGATAGGGAGTGCCAAGAAAATTTCGAAAATAATCAGAGAAATGGGTGCATGGTACAAGAACAATGTGAGAAGAGATTGAAACACCATACAGAAAATCGAATATATTATGCTTGATTTTGGTGCAGGAGCATAAATGCACACAACAGGAACTCCACCAGGCGGAAGAGATCAGGCTGCAAGATGCAGCCACGCTGGAGGACGTCCAGAGAGCCCTCCGCCCACACGGGGAATGCGACACAACTCATCCGAGCTCCCGACAGTCCGCAGCCAACGAACACAGTTGTGACGTGGAAGACCCACGCAGAAAGGAGCGAGACAAGCAGCGAATGCCGCTGCCAGCCATCCCGGTCGAACAGGACGTAAGGTTCGGGAACGAACCTCAAGAACAACCGGCTGCCCCAACGGACAGCCATAAATCGATCCAACAGATCGTTAGGGATCAGGTCACCTCAGAGCCTGACTCTGAAACGACGACCGAGAGCTTAGAGCTCTAAGTCGCACATTGGCAGCATAAAGAAGCCGCAGCCACACGCCACCACACACGGGCACTCGAACTACTAGCGAAGAATGCTGAAGAGACAGTGGCCCACAGCCACACCGCTCAGGTGCCTGACGAGCAGCTCACGCAAGCCGTACAGGACGCATGGCAGGCACGCACAGCCTACAACAGCAGGCTGCGGATCTGCAACATGGGACTGACCGGGGACACCAGGCACAAAACGCCCCCGGAACCGAGAGCACAAAATGCTCCCGATCCCAAGCCGGATCCGGGCCCGGGGCCCATCAGGGCATATAACAGCCTGCCCCACGTGGCGTCACAGCTGCGCGAGCGATCCATGGCCCCAACGGAAGGCCAGGGAATCCCTGACCAGGCCGACGTCGTACCAATGGAGCCGTACGACGGGATCACACGGATGATCCGCGTGGCGTTAGCAGACGCCGCGGACACAGACCCGGAGAAGTCTGTGCTAGCGAAAGCCGGCGTGAAATTGGCCCACCCCGAGCCATATGCCGGGGGAAGTGACCTCGAAGAGTTTGAAATCTTCGTGGAAGCCATCCTACGATGGCTAAAAATTAATTGCCTCCTAGGGCCAACCAGCATAGACATGCAGGTCGGCTATGTGGGCACTCGCCTCACCGGCGAAGGCAAGGAGTGGTTCCTTCGAAACGTTGAACACTTCGATCGCCAGGTCCGCAGCTAGATGCTGGAAACTGTGATGCAAGGCCTTCAAAAAAGGTTCCTGCACACACTGACGTACCATCACACCTCGAATAAGTTCGACACAGTCATGCAGGGCATGAAAACCGTTCAGGAAATGCTGAATGAGCTCACAAAATACGCTGCACGTATGATACAGCTGCCAGACGATTACACGTTCCGGAGATGGTTCGTATTGGCACTGCGCAACGAGGTCCTCAAAAAGAGCTATAATGCCAAGAGCAGCTCAATAGAGCAACTCTTCGAGATGGCCCGGATGATTGAGGAGGCATCCCGATACAACATGAGGATGCGCCGCGCAGAAAGCACAGCAGCGACGGCAAGCGCTGCCCGGCTCACAGGGAGCAAGCCGTTGACACAAATGGGCCTGACCAGGCCCAGCCTGTTCACAAGAAGCGGAACAGGACAACGGCTACCGCCCTCATGCCCAGCACAAGCTGGACGCCCGCCCGAAGCTAAACAGCCTCAAGCGTCAGGGTCATCCCCACGACCTGCCCCACCAACGAAAACGTTGGGCCGACCTAACGATTGGCCCAGTGGCAGCCAAAGCAACACCACGTGCTTTGAATGCGGCCAACCTGGCCACAAAAAGGCGGAGTGCCCCCGACTTAGGTCTGGTATAAGGACAGCAGCTGCGAGGCACAGTGATGAGGCCGAGGATCTGGAGATGGATCTCGGTCAAAATTCTCTTCAACTGATTGATGAAGATGGGGAGGGTGATCCCCAACCCAACGACACTCCGGATAACGGAGACGCACCCACTGAAGAGTCAGACCAGAGCTGTCCCAATACTATGAATGGGACCGGGAGGTGGAAGACACCACCTACAGGTCCAGCGTGATCAGATTCGCGCTGGAAGATGAAACCGCCACGAAGGTCATGGAGGCACGCATGTTGGTCATTCCAGACAAGGCAGCCGAGCCGGTGTATCACCACCGAAGCAAACACAGGACGCAGCCAACGCGCCCACGCAGTGAGAACCGTACCCTATCGGGGTACTGGGAAATAAACAGCGTAAAAGCCCACTGTGTTACATATCGAGATTTCCGCTAAGTCAGAACTGGAAAGGACAGCGGCTTCAACTTATAGGTTGCGCCCCCAATGAACTATCGTCCTAAGTATTTCGGAAATGAGTCGGAAGTCGGAAAGTACTGAACTAGAGGTTGGTCGGGACTTGAGTCGGAACTGAGGCGGAAGGCGGAAGATGGAAGGCTGAGAGACTGAGGTCTTGCTGGACTTGCTATGCTAAGAACAGGAGATAGAGCGAAGGAAATCAAGTATCGAAGGCGATTATCTGTTTGCAGAATAAGAGACATACATGACAGGCTTTTATACAAAGAGCTGAGACAACAGGTAATGATATGGTACTAAGCAAATTCTGGGGGAAGCGGAAGTCGAGTAGACAATGCGTGGGAACTAACTAATTGGGAATAATGGGACTACAAGGGGGGTTCAGGGTAAGGTAGAACAATGGCAAAGAACAAGGGTTCGGGAAAAACATATCTGACAACGAAACACAAGGAGGGCCAGACATATGCTCTTGATGAATGGTGAGGTGGGTCCAGTGGGTCCGAGTGATAGAGTCTAAAGAACAAGGGAAATGAACAAGGGGCGGGATGTCGGAAATATCGGAGGCGCGGAAAGTGTTGCGGAACTGAAGGTCGGAAGTCGGAAATGAACGGTCGTAACACACTGCCTGCTAGATAGCGGCAGCGAATGGGTACTGCTATCCCCCGAATTCACAAGAGCTACAGGGATGAAGACATTCTCCCTGGAGCAGCCAATCGCGCTGCAGCTAGCCTGCATAGGCAGCCGTTCCACGATCAACTATGGAACGAACACGACCATCAAATTTGGTCGTGAGACATACGACGAATATTTTGACATAGTGAACGTCGAATATAATGACGCTATCTCAGGGACACCATTCCTAAGGAGATTCGGCATAACCCTGGACTTCTCGAGCACAGGGACGATCCGCAAGGGGAACGAAGTGATCCCCACGGGCAAGGTATCGTTCGACGACAATGGATCGACGAACGAGGACAAAGGGTCACGGGTGAGCAGGATCACCCAGGCACCGAAGCCGAACCTGGCTCATTGAAGCCAGGAGGACGAGTCGCGGGATGACTCGTCCTTGAAATCACCCTACAGCCGTAGGGAGAGACGCTCTCACCTAACGGTGAAAGCAACGGGAAAGAGGAAAGTGGGCCCGCGCACCGTGGGACCTAATAGACGCCAACAGCGCCTAATGGCATCTAAGCCAACCACCACCATCATCCTCACGGATGATGACCTTCCTCGCCTCCACGAGGAATGGATGGAACGAATCACTGACCTAGTCAGTGGAATTCCATTAGAACTCCTGCCACTACGGGAGATCAACCATGAGATCAACCTCATCAATCCCAACAAGCACATGCGGTATCGACTCCTGAAATGCCTCGAACACTTCCGAGAGGAACTGTCGGCTAAAATAGAAAGATACACCACTGCAAAGTGGTGGATTCCGGCAGTAGCGCAGCAGGCAGTGCCCATGCTGTGTGTGCTGAAGAAGAACGGTACACTGAGAACCATCTTCGATCTGCGCCAGCAGAACGAGAACATGGTGAAGGACATCACACCCTTCCCGGATCAAGATATCATACGCAGTGACATGGCTCACTGCCAATATCGAACAAAACTCAATATGTCAGAAGCATACAAGCAGATCCGGATCCATCTGGATCACATAGCAAAGACAGCCTTTGCCATGATCCTTGGCACCTTCAGGAGCCAGGTGATACAGATGGGGGACTGTAACACCCCATCAACATTCCAACGGCTGATGACAGCCATTTTCCGCGACTGCATATCTCACTTTGTCCATGTATACATGGACGACATCTTCATATTCTCGCTCTCAATACGAGAGCATGAAGAGCACCTCTACATTGTCTTTGACAGACTGAGGAAGAATTACCTTTTTCTGTGCAAGAAAAAGGTGGACCTCTACTCCAGCCGAATGGAGTGTCTCGGCCATATGATTGATGGCCGAGGGGTACATGCCGACGAGGACAAGATGCAATGCATCCGCGAGTGGCGCAGGCCACAGACGTTCAACAACGTCCAGCGGTTCCTCGGGCTGGTACAGTATCTGGCACACTACATGCCTGATGTTAGCACATATACCACCCCGCTATCGGGATGTGCACGTAATAACTGTCCATTCGAATGGACACCACTACTAGACAAATGCTGGCAAATAATTAAGGCGTTGGCCTGTAAGGCCCCGCTTCTGCATCCAGTAGACGCAAGGTGCCCAGAGTCGATCTGGGTGATCACCGACGGATCAAAAGCCGGCGTCGGTGCGGTCTACGGCCAAGGTCCTGACTGGAAAACCTGTCAACCAGCCGGCTTCTTGTCAAAGAAGTTCAGCATTGCTCAGCAACACTACCGGACTCACGAGCATGAGACGATCGCGGTGCTCGAGGCTCTCATGAAATGGGAGGATAAACTGCTGGGGCAAAGGTTCACCCTCGTCACAGACCACAAAGGACTCGAGTACTTCGAGACCCAGAAGAGCCTATCTGACCGCAAGGTCAGATGGTGGGAGTTTCTCTCCCAGTTCAATTTCAACACCGTTCATGTTGACGGTGTAGAGAACAAGGTAGCGGACTGCCTGTCGCGCTACTGCGAGAGTGACACGAGTGACGACAATCACTCGGATCACGTCTTTGCGAACGCGGATGCGCGTTTAGACCCGGACAGCGAGTTATTGCCCACCGACCGGTATATGGAGCTGCGAACAGTGGCAACAAGACGCTCTAAACGCCTCGTGGAGAAGACAGAGGTGAGAGTAACGGAAGCCGCCGCATTAAACGAGGGCTCACCAGAGCCCGCGAACATCGCCGCATCATGTGACAACGATGATGACGTCAGAGCCATCCCGCAGGAAATGATGGCGCACCCCTGCGCCGGGTCATCGAGCAAGGCGTGGACCTGTCTAAGGGCCTACAAGATGTGTACCACAGGGACACCATGTATACAAAGATCATGGCGCACCCGGACGTGCACCGGAGATTCGGGATCCGGGATACGTGAACTTCTAGTCTCTGTCCAAGACGATGGAGTCTGGAACTCCATGGAGTCAAATGACCTCCTTCAGAAACAGCCAGGCTACTCCCTTGGCTGACACGCTCGTCGTGGTTGGTACGAGGTGTACGAGCGATGTTAGTCGGTCGATGACTACCATCAGGTAGTCACAGTCGTTGGATTTGGGCAGGGGCCCCATGAAGTCGATGCCAATCGACTGCCACGACCTATCTGGAATGGGTAGGCTGTGTAGTAGGCCTTTGGGGCATTGTGGCCTGGTTTTAGTCATCTGACACCTCGTGCACGATGTGCAGAACGCTGCTATGTCTGGGCTCATGCCTGGCCACCAATATGCTCTTCGAAAGTAGTTTGAAGTCTTCAGATGGCCGTAGTGGCCGACTATCTGATGTGCCCGATCGATGGATCTTCTGGCGTGAACTACAGCGACTCATGGGGACTAAGCTCCCCATGTCAACTGCCTTCCATCCCCAAACGGATGGAGCCACCGAGCGGGCAAACCGCTCGATCAGCCAGATATTGCGCACGGTCGTCAGAGACGATCAGAAGGATTGGCCATTGAAATGCCCAATGGTTGAGGTCGCCCTCAACAGAAACATCAGTGCGACCACAGGGTTCGCACCTTTCGAGCTGAACCACGGCTATATGCCGCGGATAGACCTCCCCATAGCCGTGGACACCCCGTTCAAGGGGGTAGCCCGATTCGCACATCAGGCCAAATGGAACCTTATGGTGGCACACGATGCAATCATAGAGCATCGAGTGACGCAAACGTTTCATGCAAATAAGAAACGTATGGCGAGCGGCAGGTACGCAGCCAACGACCGCGTCTACCTCTCGACACAAAACCTAACTCTCCCGAAAGGAAGATCCAGAAAACTAGTCCCGCGGTACATTGTACCATACCGTGTCGTCGAGGCTCACAACGACGCCTCGACGGTGACCCTTGATCTTCCCGATGAGCTGAAAAGCTGTCACATTTCACCAGGCTTCCATTTAAGCCTCGTACGGTGATACGAGGCCAACAACGATGAATTGTTCCCCCGTCGTGAGGCCAAGGCATTTTATGACTTCGGAGCAAATGATGACGAGGAGTGGCTCATTGATGAGATTATCACACATCGATGGGTAAACTCGACGGACCTGGAGTTCCAGGTCCGTTGGACTTTAGGCGACGTGACATGGGAACCCATGTCGTCCTACAAGGACCTTGAAACCCTAGATAGCTATCTAGAGCTTAGGGGGGTGAGCAAGCCACGCGACCTCCCCAGACGCCGCTAGACGCGTCTGTCACGTGCAGACCACGTGACGCGCCGGCCACGGCGCGGTTAAATTTTCACCTTGGATCTTTCCGAGGGCACATCGCTTCTTGGAAGCTAACCACCATCATCCCCACGAAGATGATGCCCCCCAAAGATGGGATGGATGTTGATCCGTCAATGTCCACAACGTGAACAACGGCCCCGAGGCAGGGGGCCGCAGACATTCTCCGTGCTCCAATAGACCAGGAGCACTGGATGATCGTGGGATGGGAGGCACCCGGAT
The DNA here is from genome assembly GCA_015179125.1 of Gautieria morchelliformis. Taxonomy (NCBI): domain Eukaryota; kingdom Fungi; phylum Basidiomycota; class Agaricomycetes; order Gomphales; family Gomphaceae; genus Gautieria; species Gautieria morchelliformis. The sequence goes on along the minus strand of WHVA01000102.1, from coordinate 132,450 downwards.
GATTGCGCAACGTGTGCGGACTGCACCATGCACCTAAGGGCCGCGACAGGCACCCGCAAGGTCAAATTTCGGGACGAAGACATCAGCGACACCGTCGATGCAGCCTGGGGATGGCTCCCAAGGGGCATCGTGCGTGACCCGCGAGAAGAGCCCCTCCGGGACATGCATGACCTTAAAAAAGATGTCAAGGAGTTGGAACGCGCAGTCGAAGACCGCGACGATGCACTCGCAACTGAGCACGCCAAGATCAAGGAACTGGAGCAACAGCTGAGCGCAGCCCAGCTCCAGGTTACCCTGGCCCACGTTGCCTCAAAAAGGCCGCAACATGACCCGGCCATGGACCCAGTGGCCGGGACATCATCACTTCGTGCGACAGTGCCTCTGCCGGTGCACGCAACATCGGGACTACCATCCCGATTGTCGGCACCAACCCCAGCGACGACAATGATGGAAGGGCATAGCACGCCTTCCGACTCTGCGTACGGCGTCCCAGATGGATGGGAGTCAGACTTGTCCATCTGGAAGATGTACGACCCAGAAAGGGAACAGCGGCTGGCAGAGCAGCCAAAGAAAAAGCGCAAGAAGTTGCGCGGCAGCCCCAACACCGTCAATGGGCTAGCCATTGCGAGGGAAAGCGCGATTAGCGCTTACCTAGCAGTGTCTTTGTCGCACACTGTTAACGACCCCGCCCTTCAGCGGCGGGTAGCACAGATCGAGGCCCAGTACATCGGGCCTGGCGTGGCCCTGCCTCCACCGGCGGGGACAGTTCACCCTCCCTACACAGGGGAGGGGATGCTCATCCCACTCGGAGATCCACTGATCTCCGAGATGGGCCTCCTACCATGGCCGGTAGGAAAGGCCCAACAGTGTCGTACTCAATGGTACGATGTCTGCCCGCTCGACGACCCACGCTTCGTCGAACTCATAGCTCAGGCAAAAGAAACACCGCAGCTCGCGCGTACGCGCGAGATGATCGGCGTGTTCAAACACATTGAGCACAAGCAACGCGCTTGCAATCCCATCCACCATCTGCGACAACATGGATGGCACCTTCAACCTAGACGACATGGACGTCTGGATGTGGTTGAAGGCCCTTGCGCCCCAGGTCAAAGGGGTCGCATCACCACTCAGGGCGAGGCTACTCAACCTATTCGGCTCGACAGACCAATGGTCAAACCTCATCGACACCAGGGAAGTGCAGACGCCTCAGAGCACCACCCTGCGGCTCTCAATCACGGGCCTATTCCCTGTGGATGGCCGAGCCGGCCCCGACAACCCCCTTGCTGAGATCGCGAGATGGTTGGCCCACTACGTGGGGGTCACTCACGAGCAAGTGGCATGCATTGAACATTATGTTCAACGCAGCATCACTGGCACGGCATTCAGTGCTGCCGCCTGCGAGGGCCAACAAAAGGTCATCGAGACCAGCCATGTGAGGGCTGCGGTGCCGCAACCCCTCACTCATGCTCAGCTCGACCAAGAGCTGGCGCGCTTCCGGCCCCCTCCTCAGACTGAGGACGTGGCCGTTGAGGCCATGCTCCGCGAGGACACTGGCCTCATCACCCAAGCGGATACCGCCACTAGTGGTGAGGCTGACCAGCCTCACCCAATCACCACCGATGACACGGAGGTGCCCCCGGAGGAGTCACACGCTCCACCGGCCCCGTATGATGATGACATCATCGTATCCGCCACTCTAGAGGACTCCCTCATGGATGACCTCTATGAGTTGTAGTTGACCCCTATAGTTGTCTATCGAGGGGGAGGGTGTAAATAACCTGTGTATCTAGATGTAAAATAGTTATTACATAATCCCAGTGGGCCCCTTAGGGACCCACTGTATAGTTTATGCGTGGGAACCGGCCAGCGGTCCCCATCGCATCTTACTCTTACCTGTCACTATGTAGCATTCAGAATACCACTCATTGGTCAAGTTCTGTAGTGCCCTTGTGATACAAGGTTCGAAGATCGACATCCTTTACAGTCTTGTTTTGGCCTTGGTGTCCTGAGAGTAGATGATCGTGGCTTTTCTGGAGTACACGGAGTCATAGGTTGTTGGTATCTGGAACATAGATTTGGGACTTGTAGTGGAGGAATCTGTCGGAATCGAGGGACCATCCAGGACTGGTTGGGTTATCAAGGTGGGTTGCAGAGATGGGGTCAGAACAGATGTTGGAATGGAGAGACTCGGTGTCCATTATTATAGAGGTGCAGAGTAGTGGAAATTGCAATGCTGTGGCATGCAGGGATGATGCCAGCTGCTCAGTTGAGAATACTGGGTGGAAATTGTGCGGATCCACGCTGGCATAGTCGCTACTTCCCTCTTTTGGGTAGACGTCCCAATGTCTGGTGAGCGCATTGGGTTTTGCTCTGAGCTTTCTGGGGCGGAAGCGGATCACCATGTTGAACTGTGAGAGATATTCAGACCAGCGAACTTGACAGCGAGTCAAAATCTTAGTAGTCGCAAAACACTCAAGGTTTTTATGATCCGTGACAACATCAATGGGATATGTTGGACCTTCGAGGTAGTGTTTCCAAAGTTTGAAGGCTTTGAAGATCGCAAGTAGTTCCTTATCGTGGACATTGTAGTTGAGTTCTGGGGTGGAAAGGTGTGGGAGTGAAAGGCAATTGGAGGAATTTCTCCGTCGTTGGGGGATATTATTGAAAGAATGGCAGCTAGCGCGTAGTTGGAAGCGTCGGTTTTGAGTACAATTTGGGCATCAGGAATCCAGAAACCAAGAATCGGAGCCGTAGTGAAGGCCACCTTGAGGGTTTCGAATGCTGAGCGGCATTCTGGAGTGAAATTCCATGGAGCACCCTTCCTGGTGAGATGCGTGATTGGAACAGTAATGTTGGAAAAGTTATAAATGAAACGTCGGTGAAAATTGGCGAAGACAAGGAAAGACTGCACATCCTTAACACGGTTCCGGCCATTCTTGAATTGCATTGACTTTGTCCTCTGCGATGGTGAGACCTGTTGGAGAGAGGATATAGCCTAGGTATTCGACTGTGTCACGATGCCATTCGCATTTCTCTGCTTTTGCCTAGAGGTGGTGTTTGCGTAGACAGTGGAGTACTTCACGGACATGTTCCTGATGTTCTTCTGGTGTGTCGTAATAGATGAGGATGCTGTCAATGTAGACTAGGATGCATACATCAAGGAGGTTGGAAAATACATCATTCATAAAGCGCTGAAAAGCGGTGGGAGCATTGGTTAGACCAAAAGGCATGACAACCCATTCAAAGCACCGAAGTGGGTGTGGAAGGTGGTTTTCCACTCATCACCTTCACGGATGCGGACTAGGTGATAAGTGTGCCGGAGGTCGATTTTTGTGTAGACCTTCGCTCTGTGGGGAGTATCGAGGAGGTTGGAAATGCACGGAAGCGGATATTTGCCCTTCTTAGTGAGGGCGTTAAGTCCATGGAAATCGACGCAGAGGCGGAGAGATCCATCCTTCTTTTGGACGAAAATGACTGGAGCACCATGCGGAGGCAGCGAAGGCAGATAAAGCCCATGTTGAGGTGTTCATTGAAGAACTTGTGGAGTGTCTGGAGTTCACTTTGCGAAAGGGAGTAGAACAGTCCAAGGGGTGGAGATGCTCCTTCTTCCAAATCTATCTTCAAATCATAAGGTCGATGTTCAGCAGGTTTATTGGTTTTGGCCTTGTTAAACACGTCCAGGAAGTTGTGGGATTCTTCCAGAACTAAGCTCATGTCGACCGGAGCGGAAGTCGAGGTGGAACGAGCCTTGACTGAAGCCAAATCGGAGAGGTGAAGCTGAAAAACAGTCGAATCTTCTTGCCGTTGCAATACGTGGAAAGCGGTGGTGGAAACGAAAGCAATTCAAGGAGCTTCAAGGGACGGAGTTGCTAACGGGGGACCGGAGTGCAGAACTGAATCCACGAACAGAATTGCAGAAGAGGCTTGAGCCATCTTGGCGGACAACGTCAGAATAGATGGAAGCTGATCCAGGGTACGGAACTGTATCTGACCCAATGCCCAATTACTCAATGGATTATAGTGGGTGAGCCAATTGTGTCCTAGTACAATGGAACAGCTAGCATCTAGCGGAGTAACGTAAAATGTAACTTCATGGTTGTCCCCAGTAGCGAAACGGATAGACAGGTCTACGACTTGTGAGATTGCCGTGTTGGATGACCTGTTGAAAATGCGGAGTGGAATTGTTGGAATGTTGTGGGTCGGAAGCTTATGCTTCAAAATGAAGTCGGAATCAAGGAAACAATGAGTTGAACCAGAGTTGATCAATGCAGTAAAAGGAGGTGTGGAAATTGTGTTGGAGGTGAGTGGAATCAAGAGGGAGTTGGAGGACACAGAGTGGATGTGTTGAGTTTAACCTTGTTAGTTGCACGAATGGGGTCAACACAGCCCTCAGCCCGTGTGGAGGCTGGAGGACTGCTGACTATTCTGTTGCATCTGTAGTGGGAGTTGCTTTGGATTTCTCTTCCGTCTTCGCTGCGTGGCCCTTGGCCATAGCAGTGGAAGCGGTAGCTTGGGTGCATTCGCAAGCGACATGACCTCCTTTGCCACAGAAGAGGCAAAGGTTGTTGTCCATGTGATGCTGGAATTCTGCAGGAGTTATTGACCAATGAGTGGTATTCTGAATGCTACATAGTGACAGGTAAGAGTAAGATGCGATGGGGACCGCTGGCCGGTTCCCACGCATAAACTATACAGTGGGTCCCTAAGGGGCCCACTGGGATTATGTAATAACTATTTTACATCTAGATACACAGGTTATTTACACCCTCCCCCTCGATAGACAACTATAGGGGTCAACTACAACTCATAGAGGTCATCCATGAGGGAGTCCTCTAGAGTGGCGGATACGATGATGTCATCATCATACGGGGCCGGTGGAGCGTGTGACTCCTCCGGGGGCACCTCCGTGTCATCGGTGGTGATTGGGTGAGGCTGGTCAGCCTCACCACTAGTGGCGGTATCCGCTTGGGTGATGAGGCCAGTGTCCTCGCGGAGCATGGCCTCAACGGCCACGTCCTCAGTCTGAGGAGGGGGCCGGAAGCGCGCCAGCTCTTGGTCGAGCTGAGCATGAGTGAGGGGTCGCGGCACCGCAGCCCTCACATGGCTGGTCTCGATGACCTTTTGTTGGCCCTCGCAGGCGGCAGCACTGAATGCCGTGCCAGTGATGCTGCGTTGAACATAATGTTCAATGCATGCCACTTGCTCGTGAGTGACCCCCACGTAGTGGGCCAACCATCTCGCGATCTCAGCAAGGGGGTTGTCGGGGCCGGCTCGGCCATCCACAGGGAATAGGCCCGTGATTGAGAGCCGCAGGGTGGTGCTCTGAGGCGTCTGCACTTCCCTGGTGTCGATGAGGTTTGACCATTGGTCTGTCGAGCCGAATAGGTTGAGTAGCCTCGCCCTGAGTGGTGATGCGACCCCTTTGACCTGGGGCGCAAGGGCCTTCAACCACATCCAGACGTCCATGTCGTCTAGGTTGAAGGTGCCATCCATGTTGTCGCAGATGGTGGATGGGATTGCAAGCGCGTTGCTTGTGCTCAATGTGTTTGAACACGCCGATCATCTCGCGCGTACGCGCGAGCTGCGGTGTTTCTTTTGCCTGAGCTATGAGTTCGACGAAGCGTGGGTCGTCGAGCGGGCAGACATCGTACCATTGAGTACGACACTGTTGGGCCTTTCCTACCGGCCATGGTAGGAGGCCCATCTCGGAGATCAGTGGATCTCCGAGTGGGATGAGCATCCCCTCCCCTGTGTAGGGAGGGTGAACTGTCCCCGCCGGTGGAGGCAGGGCCACGCCAGGCCCGATGTACTGGGCCTCGATCTGTGCTACCCGCCGCTGAAGGGCGGGGTCGTTAACAGTGTGCGACAAAGACACTGCTAGGTAAGCGCTAATCGCGCTTTCCCTCGCAATGGCTAGCCCATTGACGGTGTTGGGGCTGCCGCGCAACTTCTTGCGCTTTTTCTTTGGCTGCTCTGCCAGCCGCTGTTCCCTTTCTGGGTCGTACATCTTCCAGATGGACAAGTCTGACTCCCATCCATCTGGGACGCCGTACGCAGAGTCGGAAGGCGTGCTATGCCCTTCCATCATTGTCGTCGCTGGGGTTGGTGCCGACAATCGGGATGGTAGTCCCGATGTTGCGTGCACCGGCAGAGGCACTGTCGCACGAAGTGATGATGTCCCGGCCACTGGGTCCATGGCCGGGTCATGTTGCGGCCTTTTTGAGGCAACGTGGGCCAGGGTAACCTGGAGCTGGGCTGCGCTCAGCTGTTGCTCCAGTTCCTTGATCTTGGCGTGCTCAGTTGCGAGTGCATCGTCGCGGTCTTCGACTGCGCGTTCCAACTCCTTGACATCTTTTTTAAGGTCATGCATGTCCCGGAGGGGCTCTTCTCGCGGGTCACGCACGATGCCCCTTGGGAGCCATCCCCAGGCTGCATCGACGGTGTCGCTGATGTCTTCGTCCCGAAATTTGACCTTGCGGGTGCCTGTCGCGGCCCTTAGGTGCATGGTGCAGTCCGCACACGTTGCGCAATCATCCGGGTGCCTCCCATCCCACGATCATCCAGTGCTCCTGGTCTATTGGAGCACGGAGAATGTCTGCGGCCCCCTGCCTCGGGGCCGTTGTTCACGTTGTGGACATTGACGGATCAACATCCATCCCATCTTTGGGGGGCATCATCTTCGTGGGGATGATGGTGGTTAGCTTCCAAGAAGCGATGTGCCCTCGGAAAGATCCAAGGTGAAAATTTAACCGCGCCGTGGCCGGCGCGTCACGTGGTCTGCACGTGACAGACGCGTCTAGCGGCGTCTGGGGAGGTCGCGTGGCTTGCTCACCCCCCTAAGCTCTAGATAGCTATCTAGGGTTTCAAGGTCCTTGTAGGACGACATGGGTTCCCATGTCACGTCGCCTAAAGTCCAACGGACCTGGAACTCCAGGTCCGTCGAGTTTACCCATCGATGTGTGATAATCTCATCAATGAGCCACTCCTCGTCATCATTTGCTCCGAAGTCATAAAATGACTTGGCCTCACGACGGGGGAACAATTCATCGTTGTTGGCCTCGTATCACCGTACGAGGCTTGAATGGAAGCCCGGTGAAATGTGACAGCTTTTCAGCTCATCGGGAAGATCAAGGGTCACCGTCGAGGCGTCGTTGTGAGCCTCGACGACGCGGTATGGTACGATGTACCGCGGGACTAGTTTTCTGGATCTTCCTAGGTGCATGGTGTAGTCCGCGCACGTTGCACAATCATCCGGGTGCCTCCCATCCCACGATCATCCAGTGCTCCTGGCCTATTGGAGCACGGAGAATGTCTGCGGCCCCCTGCCTCGGGGCCGTTGTTCACATTGTGGACATTGACGGATCAACATCCATCCCATATTTGGGGGGCATCATCTTCGTGGGGATGATGGTGGTTAGCTTCCAAGAAGCGATGTGCCCTCGGAAAGATCCAAGGTGAATATTTAACCGCACCGTGGCCGGCGCATCACGTGGTCTGCACGTGACAGACGCGTGGTTTGCCCACCCCCCGAAGCTCTAGATAGCTATCTAGGGCTTCAAGGTCCTTGCAGGACGACATGGGTTCCCATGTCACGTCGCCTAGGGTCCAACGGACCTGGAACTCCAGGTCCGTCAAGTTTATCCATCGATGTGCGATAATCCCGTCGACGAGCCACTCCTCGTCGTCATTTGCTCCGAAGTCATAAAATGACTTGGCCTCACGACGAGGGAACAATTCGTCGTTGTTACCCTCGTATCGCTGTACGAGGCTGGAATGGAAGACCGGTGAAATGCAACGACTTTTCAATTCGTCGGGAAGATCGAGGGTCACCCTCGAGGCGTCGATGTACCGCGGGACTAGTTTTCTGGCTCTTCCTTTTGGGAGAGTTAGGTTTTGTGTCAAAAGGTAGACGCGGTCGTTGGCCGCGTACCTGCCGCTCACCATATGGTTCTTATTTGCGTGAAATGTTTGCGTGACTCGATGCTCTATGATTGCATCGTGTGCCGCCATCAGGTTCCATTTTGCCTGATGTGCGAACCGGGCTACCCCCTTGAACGGGGTGTCCACGGCTATGGGGAGGTCTATCCGCGGCATATAGTCGTGGTTCAGCTCGAAAGGTGCGAACCCTGTGGTGGCACTGACGTTGCTGTTGAGGGCGACCTCAACCATTGGGAATTTCAATGGCCAATCCTTCTGATCGTCTCTGACGACCGCGCGCAATATCTGGCTGATCGAGCGGTTTTCCCGTTCGGTGGCTCCATCCATTTGGGGATGGAAGGCAGTTGACATGAGGAGCTTAGTCCCCATGAGTCACTGTAGTTCACACCAGAAGATTGACGTGAACTTCTAGTCTCTGTCCGAGACGATGTAGTCAGGAACTCCATAGAGTCGAATGACCTCCTTCAGAAACAGCCAGGCTACTCCCTTGGCTGACACACTCGTCGTGGTTGGTACGAGGTGTACGAGCGATGTTAGTCGGTCAATGACTACCATCAGGTAGTCACAGTCGTTGGATTTGGGCAGGGGCCCCATGAAGACGATACCAATCGACTGCCACGGCCTATCTGGAATGGGTAGGCTGTGTAGTAGGCCTTTGGGGCATTGTGGCCCGGTTTTCGTCATCTGACACCTCGTGCACGATGTGGAGAACCCTTCTATGTCTGGGCTCATGCCTGGCCACCAATATGCCCTTTGAAAGTAGTTCGAAGTCTTCAGATGGCCGTAGTGGCCGACTATCTGATGTGCCCGATCGATGATAATTTCGATCAGCTTCCTTCCCCCTTGAAGAACAGAGCGGGGGATGGCAATGACGTCTCTTTTGAGCTGATTCTTAGTCCAGATCAGCCTGTCCCGGATCCCGAATCTCGGGTGCGCATCCGGGTGCGCCATGATCTTTGTGTACATGGTGTCCCTGTGGTACGCGTCTCGTAGGCCCTTAGACAGGTCCACGCCTTGCTCGACGACCGAGGTCAGGGGTGCACCATCATTTCCTGCGCAATGGCTCTGACATCATTGTCCTCGTCACATGATGTGGCGATGTTCGCGGGCTCTGGTGAGCCCTCGTTTAATGTGGCGGCTTCCGTTACTCTCGCCTCTGTCTTCTCAGTGAGGCGTTTAGAGTGTCTTGTTTCCGCTGTTCGCAGCTCGATATACCGGTCATTACAGGCAACGCCTTAATGCTTTGCCAGCATTTGTCGAGTAGTGGTGTCCATTCTAATGGACGGTTATTATGCATACAGCCTGATAGTGGGGTGGTATATGCGCTAACATCCGGCATGTAGTGTGCCAGATACTGTACCAGCCCGAGGAACCGCTGGACGTTGTTGAACGTCTGTGGCCTGCGCCACTCGCGGATGCATTGCATCTTGTCCTCGTCGGCATGTACCCCTCGGCCATCGATCATATGGCCGAGACACTCCATTCGGCTGGAGTAGAGGTCCACCTTTTTCTTGCTCAGAAAGAGGTGATTCTTCCTCAGTCTGTCAAAGACGACATAGAGGTGCTCTTCATGCTCTTGTATTGAGAGCGAGAATATGAAGATGTCGTCCATGTATACATGGACAAAGCGACATATGCAGTCGCTGAAAATGGCTGTCATCAGCTGTTGGAATGTTGATGGGGTGTTACAGTCCCCCATCTGTATCACCTGGCTCCTGAAGGTGCCAAGGATCATGGCAAAGGCTGTCTTTGCTACGTGATCCGGATGGATCCGGATCTGCTTTTATGCTTCTGACATATCGAGTTTTGTTCGATATTGGCAGTGAGCCATGTCACTGCGTATGATATCTTGATCCGGGAAGGGTGTGACGTCCTTCACAGTGTTCTCGTTCTGCTGGCGCAGATCGAAGATGGTTCTCAGTGTACCGTTCTTCTTCAGCACACACAGCATGGGCACTGCCTGCTGCGCTACTGCCAGAATCCACCACTTTGCAGTGGTGTAACCCCAACCCCAACCAGCCGACAGTTCCTCTCGGAAGTGTTCAAGGCATTTCAGTAGTCAATACCGCATGTGCTTGTTGGGATCGATGAGGTTGATCACATGGTTGATCTCCCGTAGTGGCGGGAGTTCTAATGGAATTCCACTGACTAGGTCAGTGATTCGTTCCATCCATTCCTCGTGGAGGCGAGAAAGGTCATCATCCATGAGGATGATGTTGGCTTAGATGCCATTAGGCGCTGTTGGTGTCTATTAGGTCCCACGGCGCACGGGCCCACTTTCCTCTTTCCCATTGCTTTCACCGTGAGGTGAGAGCGTCTCTCCCTACGGCTGTAGGGTGATTTCGAGGACGAGTCGTCCCGCGACTCGTCCTCCTGCCTTCAATGAGCCAGGTTTGGCTTCGGTGCCTGGGGGTTCCTGCTCACCCGTGGCCCTTTGTGCTCATTTGTCGATTCGTCGTCGTCGAATGAGACCTTGCCCGTGGGTATCACTTCGTTTCCCTCGCTAATCGTCCCTGGGCTCAAGAAGTCCAGGGTTATGCCGAATCTCCTTAGGAACGGTGTCCCTAAGATCGCGTCGTATTATTCGACGTTTGCTACGTCTAAATATTCGTCGTATGTCCCACGACCAAACTTGATGGTCGTGTTCCTTCCATAGTTGATTGTGGAACGGCTGCCTATGCAGGCTAGCTGCAGCGCGATTGGTTGCTCCAGGGAGAATGTCTTCATCCCTGTAGCTCGCGGGAATTCGGGGGACAGCAGTACCCCTTCGCTGCCACTATCTAGCAGGCAGTGGGCTTTTATGCTGTTTATTTCCCAGTACCCCGATAGGGTATGGTTCTCACTGCGCGGACACGTTGGCCGCGTCCTGTGTTTGCTTCGGTGGTGATACACCGGCTTGGCCGCCTTGTCTGGCGTGACCGACATGCGTGCCGCCATGACCTTCGTGGTGGTTTCATCTTCCAGTGTGAATCTGATCACGCTGGACCTGTAGGTGGTGTCTTCCACCTCCTCGTCCCATTCATAGTATTGGGACGGCTCTGGGTCCCATTCTTAAGTGGGCGCATCTCCGTTGTCCGGAGTGTCATTGGGTTGGGGATGACCCTCCCCCTCTTCGTCAATTTGTTGAAGAGAATTTTGACCGAGATTTATTTCTGGATCCTGGGCTTCACCGTCTCGCCTTGCGGCCGCTGTCCTTATATGTTACGTATCGAGATTTCCGCTAAGTTGGAACTGGAAAGGACAGCGGTTTCAACTTGTGGGTTGCGCCCCCAATGAACTATCGTCCTAGGTATTTCGGAAATGAATCGGAAGTTGGAAAGTACTGAACCAAAGTTTTGGTCGGAACTTCAGTCGGAACTGAGGCGGAAGGTGGAAGGCGGAAGGTGGAGAGAGACTGAGATATTGCTAGACTCGCTGTGCTAAGAACAGGAGATGGAGTGAAGGAAATCAAGTATCGAAGGCGATTATCTGATTGCAGAAAGAGAGACATACATGACAGGCTTTTATACAAAGAGCTGAGACAACAGGTAATGATATGGTACTAAGCAAATTCCGGGGGAAGCAGAAGTCGAGTAGACAATGCGTGGGAACTAACTAATTGGGAACAATGGGACTACAAGGGGGGTTCAGGGTAAGGTAGAACAATGGCAAATAACAAGGGGTCGGGGAAACATATCTGACAACGAAAAACAAGGAGGGTCGGACATATGGTCTTGATGAACGGTAAGGTGGGTCCGGTGGGTCCGAGTAATAGAGTCAAAAGAACAAGGGAAATGTACAAGGGGCGGAATGTCGGAAATCCCGGAGGGGTGGAAAGTGTTGCGGAAATATCGGAGGGGCGGAAGGTGTGGCGGAACTGAGGATCGGAAGCTGGAAGTGAACGGTCGTAACATTATACTGGACCTAAGCCGGGGGCACTCTGCCTTCTTGTGGCCAGGTTGGCCACATTCAAAGCATCTGGTGTTGCTTTGGCTGCCACTGGGCCTATCGTTAGGCGGGCCCAACGTTTTCGTCGGTGGGGCAGGTCGTGGGGATGACCCTGACGCTTGAGGCTGTTTAGCTTCAGGCGGGTGTCCAGCTTGTGCTGGGTGTGAGGGCGGTAGCCATTGTCCTGTTCCACTTCTTGCGAACAGGCTGGGCCTGGTCAGGCCCGTTTGTGTCAACAGCTTGCTCCCTGTGAGCCGGGCAGCGCTTGCCGTCGCTGCTGTGCTTTCTGCGCGGCGCATCCTCATGTTGTATCGGGATGCCTCCTCAATCATCCGGGCCATCTCGAAGAGTTGCTCTATTGAGCTGCTCTTGGCATTATAGCTCTTTTTGAGGACCTCGTTGCGCAGTGCCAATACGAACCATCTCCGGAACGTGCACTCGTCTGGCGGCTGTATCATACGTGCCGCGTATTTTGTGAGCTCGCTCAGCATCTCCTGAATGGTTTTCATGCCTTGCATGACCGCGTCGAATTTATTCGATGCGTGATGGTACATCAGTGTGTGCAGGAACCTTTTTTGAAGGCCTTGCATCACGGTTTCCAGCATCCAGCTGCGGACCTGGCAATCAAAGTGTTCAACGTTTCGAAGGAACCACTCCTTGCCTTCGCCGGTGAGGCGAGTGCCCACATAGCCGACCTGCATGTCTATGCTGGTTGGCCCTAGGAGGCAATTAATTTTTAGCCATCGTAGGATGGCTGCCACGAAGATTTCAAACTCTTCAAGGTCACTTCCCCCGGCATATGGCTTGGGGTGGGCCAATTTCACGCCGGCTTTCACTAGCACAGACTTCTCCGGGTCTGTGTCCACGGCGTCTGCTAACGCCACGCGGATCATCCGTGTGATCCCGTCGTACGGCTCCATTGGTACGACGTCGGCCTGGTCAGGCATTCCCTGGCCTTCCGTTGGGGCCATGGATTGTTCGCGCTGTTGTGATGCCGCGCAGGGCAGGTTGTTATATGCCCTGACGGGCCCCGGGCCCTGATCGGGCTTGGGATCGGGAGCATTTTGTGCTCTCGGTTCCGGGGGCGTTTTGTGCCTGGTGTCCCCGGTCAGTCCCACGTTGCGGATCCGTAGCCTTCTGTTGTAGGCTGCGCGTGCCCACGGTGCGTCTTGTACGGTTTGCGTGAGCTGCTCGTCGGGCAGCTGAGTGGTATGGCTGTGGGCCACTGTCTCTTCAGCGTTCTTCACTAGTAGCTCGAGTGCCTGTGTGTGGCGGCACGCGGCTGCGGCTTCTTTACGCTGCCAGTGTGCGACTTCGAGCTCTAAGCTCTTGGTCGTCGTTTCAGAGTCAGGCTCTGAGGTGACCTGATCCCTAACGATCTGTTGGATCGATTTATGGCTGTCCGTTGGGGCAGCCGGTTGTTCCTGAGGTTCGTTCCCGAACCTTACGTCCTGTTCGACCGGGATGGCTGGCAGTGGCATTCGCTGCTTGTCTCGCTCCTTTCTGTGCGGGTCTTCCACGTCGCGACTGCGTTCGTTGGCTGCGGACTGTTGCGAGCTCGGACGAGTTGCGTCGCGTTCCCCACGTGGGCGGAGTGCTTTCTAGACGTCCTCCAGCGTGGTTGCGTCTTGCAGCCTGACTTCCTCCGCCTGGTGGAGTTCCTTGCCGATTGCCATTAGGGCGGCGGCGACATTGTCAAGCTGCAATGCCAGCTGATCGTGCTTGTGGCACGTCAGCATACTTCGGTGCAGCGCAGCCCGCACCTGTTTGTTCAGAGCCTCTGCTGTCTCGTGGTCGATGGCGTGAGCCCTCGAACTCTTGCGACTAGAGCTCGAGTATTCCGAGTCCTGACCATCGTCTGGGGCTCGTCTTTTTTCCCATCGTCCTCCTTCAGGGACGATCGTCGTCGCTCTACTTCGTGAGTGTCGGTTTGAGTCGTGGCTTTGTGCCCGCCTCGACGTTGTTGCTCTACCATCTGACGACGGCGAGACTTCTCTGCCCTTTCCTTTGTCCTTGGGTAGAGAGAGATGGGGGGCGGCACCGGCTCGTCGCCCGGTGTCGTCTCTTCCTCGGCCACGCTCGACGAGACGTGGTCGGGGTTTTCCTCATCCTCTACTGAGGGGACGAGGGCGGTGAGATCTATGATCTCTCTGTCTTCTATCGTCCTGTTCTCTTGGTCCAGGATAGTGTCAGCCGTCGTGCTGCTGGGCTGCGCCTGGGGCGTGGACCTTGAGCTCGTAGCTCGTGACCGTCTTCGACTGCGTGGAATCATCATGCTTGCAGCCGACAGTAGAAGGTCTACTGGAGGGTCTCAACGATGTTTAGTCGTTGACGCAGCGATCTTTTTCAAGATTGGTTCGAATCCACTATCGGTTGGTTGCGTGGCAATCAACCGCAGGATAGTTCAAAAAGGTGTAAAGATGTCTATCTTAAGCCTTAAGTCACAAGAGCACGACAGAACTTGACCAATGTGTGGTATTCTGATGCTACGTAGTGACAGTGTAAGGGTAAGATGCGATGGGGGCCGCTGGCCAGTTCCCACGCATAAACTATACAGTGGGTCCCTAAGGGGCCCACTGGGATTATGTAATAACTAATGTACATGTAGATACATGGGTTATTTACACCTCTACTGTTGGCTGCGAGCGTGATGATTCCATGCAGTCGAAGACGGATGTGAGCCACCAGCTCGCAGGCCACATCCCAGGCACAGCCTAGTGACACAATGGCTGACACAACCCTGGACCGAGAGTCCAGGACACCAGAAGATGGAGAGATCATTGACCTCACCACACTCGTCTCCCCAATCAAAGGTGAGGAAAACCCCGACACATATCGCCAAGTGTGGTCAAGGACAAGACGCCACTGGGAGATAAGCCGGTGCCACCCCCCAATCCCCTCTGCCCATGAACAAAGGTAAGGGCAGAGAAGTCTCACCATCATAGGACAGCAGAGCATCACATTCAAGACAGGCTCGAAGTTGAGACTCTGGCCACCGCTCGAGGAGCCAAGCAATGACCGTTGTCCCTGACAGGGACGACAACACAAGAAACGAGCACCCAATGATGGTCAGGGCTTGGAATACTTGAGCTTGAGCTGCAAGAGCTTGAGGACACACGCCATCGACAATGAGACAGCTGAGGCAATAGCCAAACAAGTGCAGGATGCGTTGCACATGAACGTCCTCACAGGCCATAAGCACGAGCATATCACGTTGTGACTCAATAATATCGGGACTGCCCTAATCCAGTTCTGCAAGGAGCTCCACCAGATAGAGGATAACCGACAACAGCACACTGCTGCATTTGAGGACATCCAGACAGCCCTTCACTTGTGTGGGGAACACAGGACACCGCGCCGAAGCTCACACCAGTCAACAGCTAGCAAATGTGGCCAAGTTGCTGAAGAACAGTGCCCAGCAGAACAAGACCGGCAGCGAATGCCGCTGCCAGCTACCCCAGTCGAACAAGATGTACACTTCAGAAATGAACCCCACAGGGAACGGGTTGCCCCCACAGGCAACTGTAAGATGATCCAACAGATTATCAGGAAGCAAATTGCCTCAGAACCAGACTCTGAAGCAACGACAGAGAGCTTGGACACCCACTGGCAACAAAAAGAAGCCACAGCCATGCGCCGCCACACATGGACCCTCGAGCTGCTAGCAAGGAATGCTGAGGAAGCAGTGGCTCAGGGCCACACTACTCAGCAACCTGATGAGCAGCTTGCGTGCACCATACCAGAAGCACAACAAGCATGCGCAGCCTACAACAGCAGGCTGTGCATCCGCAATACAGGACTGACAGGGGACACACATCACAGGCTGCCCTCATATCCAAGAGCACAAAATGCTCCCAATCCCCAGCTGGACCCAGACCTGGGCCCTGTTAGGGCATACAACAGCCTGCCCCACGCGGTGTCACAGCCACGTATATGATCAATGGCCCCAACAGAAGGATGGGGCATACCAGATCAAACCGACAGCTTGCAAGAGCGATATGACGGGATCACACGGATGATCTGTGTGGCGCTAGCAGATGCTGCTGACATGGACCCTGAGAAGTCTGTGCTAGCAAAGGCTGGTGTGAAGCTGGCACACCCCGACACTGGTTCAGCTGCCTTGTCTGGTGTGGCCGACGTGCATGTGGCCATGACTTTTGTGGTGGCTTCATCCTTCAGCGCAATTCTGATCGTGCTGGATCTGTAGGTGGTCATGATATCTTCCGCCTCTTCATCCCATTCATAGTATTGGGATGGTTTGGGTTCCCACTCATCAGCAGGCACATCGCTGTTGTCTGGAGACTCATTGAGGGGCTCACCTTCCCCCTCTTCATCAATCTGCTGGAGAGAATTTTGCCCAGGATCCACATCCAGATCCTCATCATCATTGTCATGCCTTGCGGCCACTGTCCATATGCCTGACCTGAGCCGGGGGCACTCCACCTTCCTGTGGCCTGTTTGGCTGCATTTAAAGCAGGTAATGCTTCTTTGATTATTGCCAGGTCAATCATTCTGTCAACTCATCAATTTCCATGGTGGGGTCGGCTTCGGTGAGATCCCTGATGCTTGAGGCTGTTTGGCCTCAGGCGGTTGTCCAGTTTGGGCTCGGTGTGGCGTTGAGACACCCCACTCATCAGGAAAGGATGGGCCTGCTCAGGCCTGTCTGCAATACCTTTCTGACCAACGCATCCCCATGTTATATCAGGATGCTTCCTCAATCATGTGAGCTGTTTTGAAGAGTTGCTCTATCAAGCTGCTCTCAGCGTTATAGCCCCTTTTGATGACTTCGTTGTGCAGTGTTTCACACAGCGCAGATACGAACCATCTACAGAATGTGTAGTTGTCCGGCAGCTGTGTCATACACACCACGTACTTCATGAGCTCATCCAGCATCTCCTGAATAGTTTTCATGCCCTGCATGACCACGTCGAATTTATTCGATGCATGATGGTATGTCAGTGTGTGCAGGAACCTTTTTTGAAGGCCCTGCATCACTGTTTCCAAGGTCCAGCTGTGGACCTGGTGGTCAAATTGTTCCACATTTCAAAGGAACCACGCTTCACCAGTCAGGTGAGTGTCCACGTAGCCAACTTGCATGTCTACGCTGGTCAGCCCTAGGAGGCAGTTCATTTTGAGCCATCGTAAGATGGCTGCGATGAATATTTCAAACTCTTTGAGGTCTGATCCCCCTGTATATGGCTATCACCATTGAAGCAAACACTGGATGTGGCCAAAACTGTACCCTCTGGTGGTACTGGGAAATAAATGGCATGAAGGCCCACTGCCTGCTTGGTAGCAGGAGCGAAGGGGTGCTGCTATCCCCCGAGTTCACACACGCCACAAGAATGAAAATATTCGCCCTGGACCAGCCAATTGCACTGCAGTTAGCCTGCATAGGCAGTCACTCCACAATCAACAATGGAATGAACACAACCATTAAATTTGGTCATGAAACTTACAACGAGTACTTCGATGTAGCCAATGTCGAATATTATGACACAATCTTGGGGACGCTGTTCCTAAGGAGATTTGACATCACCTTGGACTCCTCAAGTCCAGGGATGATCCACGTAGGGAACGAGATCATCCCCACAGGCAAGGTATCGTTCTACGATAAGGAAATGCTGACTGAAGGCAAGGAACCGAGGGTAAACAGAATCACCTCGGAACCGAATGTAAGACTTGGTATAAATATATTTATCTATGCGAGTATTCTCAGTAGTTGCTCGACTGCAAAGTACTATATAAGGTTACCTATGCGAGTATTCTATACAAGCGTATAAGTAAAATGAACATGAGAAATATACCGAATGTCTTACCTCAGTAGTTGCTCCAGTGCAAAGTACTGAGGAAAAGGACTTCTAGCTACCTACTTTATAGTATAGGAGAACAATGGGATCTGAACTACAATGGGCACTTTGGACAATAAAAGTAGAACAATGAAACTGCGCATATGTTGTCACAATGGGGTGACACAGGGTGATGCAGTTTGCCCCTGACTTACGCATTCACCTCCCACGCTCCCCCTCAAACCGTTGTCAACCCGAGTTCCACCGCAAAATGTTTTACTTTCGCAGACGGCAACGCTTTGGTAAGCAGTAAACCAAACGAATTGCCCCTTTCTCGACGATCCACCGGATAAAGTGATATCATACGTCGATGTGTTTGGTTCTAGCATGGTATTGATGATCTTTGGCAAGCGCGATGGCGGATTGATTATTGGAAAACAACGTCGTGGGTAATAATTTCTTGTCGAAAGGTTGTTCGATCAGTGACCAAAGCCACAGGGCTTCTTTCGCAGCGTGAGCAGCAGCTACGTATTCACTTTCCGTCGTGGAAAGGGACACAATTGACTGACGCTTTGCGCTCCAGGATATGGCTCCACCGTTGATGACGAACGCGTACCCCGGGATTGCATGCATATCTTCGGCCGTACTGCCATCAGCGTCAGCGTACCCGATCAGCTCGTTTTTCATATGACCGTAAGTCAACCATAAATTCATAGAGCCCTTTAGGTACTGAAAAATTCATTTGACTGCACTCCAGTGACCGGGGCCGAACTTGGTCGAATATCTGGATACGGCTTGTACAGCGAAGGCGATATCAGGACGGGTTCCGAGGGCGGCATACATGAGTGATCCGACAGCCTCTCTATAAGGTATGTCTCACATGTTTGCCCATTCAGCGGTGGTCTTAGGGATTGGTGACATAGAAAGAAATAGGCCACAATCCATTGGCATGGATATGGGTTTGAGATCCTCGAAATTATACCCACGTATAATTGACTCCACGTAGGACCATTGAGAAAGATGTACGGTTCGTCTTTCTCTGTCTCGTTTGAGTTCGCTGCCTAATAGCCAATGCAGCTTGCCGAGGTCAGTGATTTCAACATGCTTTGAGATGCTGGTTTTGAATTGCTTTACCGCCATTTCCGATGTTGCAGCAATGGTACAGTCGTCGACATGTACCAAGACGATCGTCAGGACATTGTTTGTGCGTCGAAAGAAAATGGCCTGATCTACGTCGCAGCGGGAGAAGAGTAACCTGGTGAGCATTATGTCGACAAGCTTTTGATACCAACGACAACCGGATTGTTTTAACCTATACAACATCTTTTGCAGGAGACATACTTTTCCCGAGGAGCTTGGTGCAGGATACCCTGGTGGTTGAGACATATAAATTGTTTCTTTTTCGGTGAGCTCTCCATTCAGGTACGCACCCTTGATATCAATTTGATGAATCTCCATGTCGTTCGCAGCCCCCAAGGCCAGTACCGTCCGGATCGAAGCTAGTTTTGCTATGGGGGCAAACGTGTCGAAATAATCGACGCCAGGTACCTGTGAGAAGCCTTGTGCAACAAGGCGGGCTTTATATCTGACTATGTTTCCCGCAGCGTCCTTCTTTGCTCTAAAAAGCCATTTTGACCCGACGATGTTTGCGCCGCTAGGGGCCTCGGTGAGTCTCCAAGTCCTGGCATCACGGAGTACCGCTAACTCTTCATGAATGGCAGTCTCCCATAGGTGCCAGTCAGGACGTCGTCTTGCCTCAGCCAGGGATCAAGGTTCTATTGCTTCGACCTCACTTGTTGACCTCTGCACATACTGCATTAGCATCCTCCTGATCAACGCTGACAAGTGAACAGGTATCACTTTCGTCAGCTATGGGCAACTCCTCGCTCTTGCGATCATTTTCTAGGTCATCGCCGACTTCAGAAAACCAGTCGCCTGCACAGTCATCTTCTGAGTCGGACTCGCAGTTCGTCAGCAGTTGGCGTAGCTTGTTGTCCGAGTCGTAATTGTTATGAAGTGAGGATTACCCAGCAATTTTCCCGCTATTTCTACTATTTTTCCTAGCCTTCTAGGGAGTATTCTTCTGCTTGTTACGCTTGCGTCACCGGTCACCATTGCTAACACCGGTGATTGCCATTCCAGTGTTCCATGATGTTCTACCGGTTTCTACCCCTATGACTGTAATATACAAGTAGTAGATCATTAGTTACAAACAATCCAATGGTTTTAGCCCTTCACTCCCATGAGGAGTCCGGTCGAGCGAGTTAACAGTGTCCTCGCTAGTGTTTCATCTCTCGCGCATTGCGCTTTGTGTCCCGTTCCGTCTGCCTCCATCTCCCTTCTTATCCCTCAATTACAGTAATCAGCGAAGAAAGCAGCATCGTCTTCATCATCGGATTCCACAGCGACATTGGCAGAGCCCACACCTCTTGGTGAGTCGTGTTTCTTGTCACCTGTCGCTTTATCAGGTTTAGGACACTTATTCTTATAGTGTCCTTTGTCTCCGCAGTTCCAGCAAGTTCCCTTCGGTTTGCGCTCAAATTTCTTTCCTTTCCCATTTCCGGCTACAAGCATAGCTTCATCCTTTGCTTTGCCTTTTCCACTGGCATGCCCAGAGCGACGAGACTTGTGAGCAGCATGTCGCTCATGCTCTTCTGACACTAACATGATAAGTTTTGGATTAAGGTGTCAATTAGTGCCCTTTAACAAGTAGAATCTATTGCTCAGTGATTAAAACCACTGCGTTCGTCCCTCTTCTATGTGCTGACTAAGCCTTTCGAGGCGCGTCCAGCACTGATGAATGAGGGTCACGTGACTGCGTCGACAGAAGAACGGTGTCGATCCAAGGGATAGTCAAATCAAAAGCGTTCGCTTTTAAGGTAGTATAGAGTAAACAGTGATAGTAGACCCTCAACGAAGATTTGGGATAAACTATCAAGATCTGAGCCAACATTCATCACTATAACATGCTGATAAACTGTAACAACATCATCTGGACTCTATGGACCACTGTGGACAGCTTTCGTTATTCGGACATTGCAAGTCACACACATGCTACGACTTTTGCATGTCATGCCATCACACTATGACACCCAGCGTATACACCGTTGCTGCACCAGCGTCTAACTGTCACAAACCAGTCACAACATATCTCATCATGCACACACGCACTACCAAGCCCACCAAGCACATATACAAATATCACCAAACCACTAATATCATCACAGCACTGTGGAGCCAAGCTGAGCCAAGCCTTTCCCACATGCTACACGTCACGTGTGCATGCGATCCAATCAAGGGACATGACATGCAAGGTGACCCTGCACATGTCTCGACCATTTCTCCTATATTCTTTAATCCCACGTTCTCCATTCACCATTATACTTTACACATCACATTCCACACATGTGTCGCTCCTACTCCTAATACTCAAACATATGCCAGTTGCCCCATATGTCATTTCTCTTGTTATTATCTTGTAACACACCAAGAAGGCCAAGTTCTTTTCTTTCTAGTTAAATACTCGAACTTGTACACTACATTCGACAGTGAACTGAAAACAGTTAATCACTCACTTCTTTTGCACTCCAAAGCTATTAGCTTCAGTCAGTATTGTTGTAAGATGCATATACCTTGTTATATATGCAAAATCCCTATTTTCTCAAGCACTTCTTAATTCGACTCTTATTACGAGTTTGAATCATATTTCTACTAGCTATCTTCGACACCACAACTAACAAGATAACATACACAAGTTTCGTGACATAAAACCCAAGCTAGGAAAGGACAACAGGATGTCCTGGAAGAGGGAACTATTAGCAGCTGCCAGAGACAGAGGACTGCACAAACAATCACCGGTATATACCCTTATCCCACCATGACTAACCAACAGGTCACAGTTACTGCAGGAATTGACATGGTAGGCAACATTCCCCTAGCCAAACTTCAGGATGACTGGGATGATAGGAACAACATAGCTTACAGCCAAATCATACTCTATATGTCACCAGAGCAATCAATACCACTGAGAAGTGCAAGGAAACATGGAAAATCCTGATGAAGAAGTTTGTGTCAACTGACCTGAGCAAGGTAAGTAAGTATAATCAGAACCTGATAGGAGAATTATCACATGACAAAGGGACAATTGGTCTCAGTGTACCTCACTGTCATGAAGGAATATAGAAATCAGCTATCGAAGATGGGTGAAAACATAACCGATTCTACTCATGCAGCCACTATCCTCAGGAATGTACCTGAATCATGGAGATCCATTGCACAAACAATACACATGATTGCCACAGTGTTGGATACATATGTGCACCAGACTTCAAACCTGACATTTCTGTTGTTCTTTCTTTCGATTTTGACCTGAAATTATGCTGACATTCATTCTATGATTTTTAAAAATTTCCTTCATTTTTTCAAGGCTGTATTACTACTTCTTTTCATGTTCTGTACAACCAACCCTTTGTGGGTGGTTGTGGACAAGTTTCCTTTTTGGGCTGCAGCTGTTTCGCATTGAAGCACATTGCTCATGTAGATTTTGTTATACTGCACATATAATCTGTGCAAACCATTCTCTTTCACATCAATTCATACTCGATTCAATTTCATTTTGAAGTCTGAATCATATCTCTACGTAATAAGTGGTCTTAGGAACTTTTATTCTTTTCAATTTGGTTCAAAGAATCTATTGAGACACGTAGAGGGAGTTGTTGGTAAGCCCTCTGATACTCCAACATTCCCTGTTCGCCATACTCTCACTGATGTGGAGGAGGCACAAGTGGATAAAGCAGAGGAGAAACTCGAAAAATACCTTGCTAGAGAAGGCCAGGTGAAGACTCAGATCATGCTCTCTGTGTCAGAGTCATTGGCTCTGATGCTTCAGAAGAAGAAGACAGTGAAAGAAGTCTGGGATACGTTGGTTGTTGAAATGACCAAGAAGCCCAAGATGGTCCTCACAAATCTCCAAAGACAGCTTCGAAACATTAAATATGCCGAAGATGGAGACTTGAGAGAACACTTGGATAAGGCCCCAATATTTATATGCTCATATCAATGATATGGGAGCCAAGATATCAGAATCTGAGTTCATGGACATCATACTTGCCTCATTACCACCCTCCTATGAGTCAGTGATGAATGCCCTTACTACCTCTCTTGAAGAATGCGGAAAGCCAATAGTTCCTGATGATATTATCAGGGTACTGAAAGCTCAATACAATAGGCGAAAGAATTTGTCTCTTTCTCAGGAGGAACAAGTATTTGTGGGTACATCTACCAAGGCCAAGAAGGTGCAGATAACTTGCACAAACTGTAAACAGCCCGGCCACTCTATTGAGGGCTAAAGGAGGTGGAAAAGAAGGCCAGGGACTGAGACAGAAGAAGAAGTCCAAGTCGAAGAAGAAGAAAGGGAAAGCAAAAGCGAATGTAGCTGAAGAAACCTCATCTGAAGAGAAGGATGAGAGTCCGATTGCATTTGCCAACTTTGAGTGTTTGGCAGTAGGCAAAGGCTCATCTGAAGCTATTGTGATCCTGGATATCGGTGCCAGTTCTCACATGATGCCTCACAAGAGTTTGCTGAGGAACTACTGCCCCTTTGCACAGCCGAGGACAATTTGAGCAGCAGACAAAGGTACTTTTGATGCCTTTGGTCAAGGCATGCTCGTATTATCCAGGAAGGCTAGCGATGAGACAGTAGAAATAACATTGAAGGACACATTATATGCACCCAAAATCGCCTTCACCCTTGTCTCTATCGGCCAGTGCAATTATGCAGGCTACCAGACGAAGATCACCAACCAAGAATGTTGTATATCGAATTCTACTGGGAAGCTGCTGATGAAAGCACCAAAATTGAATGGACTATACAGACTAGATCTCCAACAACCTGAAAATGAAGTCTCTCAGTGCTTTTCAGGGATGGAAATTCCCAAAAGATGGGGCATATATCTCACAAGACTCGATCATAACATGGCTCTAGGCATTGACAAGAGCTCTATAGGTGACAAGATAACTTGTGATGCGTGTATCCAATCAAAGATGACACACAAGTCTCTTCCAAAGGAACCCAGAGACCGAGCACCAAAATTTAGGGACTGGATTTATTCAGATGTCTGGGGACCCTCAAGACACCCCACGATCGATACAAAGGCATACTATGTGTCTTTTATCGATGACTATTCAAGGGAATCAGTAGTCTACTTGATGGCAACCAAGGGAGAAACCTTCTCGAAGTATAAGCTCTATAAAGCTATGATGCTTCGTCAGAGGAATGTGCACATTAAAGCACTTGTCTCTGATCGAGGGGGTGAATATACAAGCTCAGAGTTCGAACAACATTTGGAAAAACAAGGCATGAAACATTGTCTAACAGTCCACAACACCCCAGAATCCAATGGTGTTGCAGAACGTTTAAATCGTACTCTCATTGAGAGAACTCGTGCCATGATATTTGAATCGAGTTTACCCAAGAATATTTGGGGATATGCGATTAAACATGCCAAGTATATCAAGAATCAAACGCATACAAGAGCTCTTCCAGAAAAACTCCGTATGAAATGATTCATCAGGTAAAACCTGATCTCCAGGATATTCATACCTGGGGAGAAGAGGTGTATGTGAAGATAAAACAAGGAGACAATCTGTTACCTTGAGCCAAGAAAGCCAGATGGCTAGGCTTCTCAGGACAGAGTGATGTGTCAATACCTGAGTTCGAAGGTAGAATCACCGAATAGAGTTCTACCTTCGAACTCCAACTACTATATAGCTGCTAGAGACTGACTAATCAACACGCATGACCAATAGCGACACACCCCCCTGACGAAGTCAAGCTCCCAGCTAGAAGAGTCCCATAGCGCGTCGGTGTCGTTCCAATGACTCGCGCGGTAGCGCCTTTGTTAATAGGTCCGCCGGCATATCCTTCGTAGGTACGTAGCCTACTTGGATGAGCCTTTCTGCGACCTTTTCGCGTAACCAAAAGAACCGAAGGTCGAGGTGTTTCATACGCCCGTGGTGCTCCGGATTTTTGGCTACGGACAGGGCGGATTGGTTGTCTATGTGGAGACAGGATGGCTTTTCGATTGTTGATCCAAGTTCGTCGAATAGGCTCCGCAACCATACGAGCTCGGTCCCGGCTAGGGTGGCGGCAACAAATTCGGCTTCTGTTGTAGAAAGTGTGACTATATTCTGCAATTTGCTGGCCCAGCTGACCGCTCCTGTCCCGACTTTGGCTAGGAATCCGGAGGTTGATCTGCCGTTGTCAGGATTCCCCCCATGGTCGGCGTCCGCCCACGTTTGGAATGCGTCAGTCGAGTTGTTAGGGGCAAAGGTGAGCGCAATGTCTATAGTTCCTTGCAAGTATCGTAGGAGATGTTTCACGGCTGCCCAGTGCACAGGACCAGGGTTTGAGTTGAAGCGGGCGAGGCATCCTACAGTGTATGCGATGTCCGGGCGGGTTGCTATCGCAAGATAGTTTAATGCACCAACTGCGTTCAGGTATGGTGTATTTCGCATCTCCTCTATCTCTTCAGGGGTTGACGGTCCCATGGCTGAACTTAAATTTAGTCCAGGAGTCATGGGTGTGAATACTGGGCGGCAGTCTGCCATGTGGAACCGTTCCAGAATATTCTTTATATATTGCTTCTGCGAGAGCTTCAGCGTCTTCTGTGAGCGGTCGTAATCCACTTCTACACCCAATAGTGATGTCGTTGCTCCCATATCTTTTAGTTTGAATATCTTGGCAAGTTCGCCCTTTATTTGGTCTAGATCTGGTTTAGAACTTGATACTAGAGTTAGGTCATCGACAAAGACTGGAATGACAATCTTCGTAGCATCGTTCATCCAGATATAAACGCTCGGATCCGATTGGAGACGGTTGAATCCCAGACTTTCTAGTGCGGCCCCGAGTCGCTCGTACCATAGCCTCCCACTCTGTTTAAGCCCGTAAAGTCCTCTCTTTAGTTTGCATACCCAGTCTTTTCCCCCTTGATGATATCCTTCTGGCTGTTCCATGTAAATATTGGCATCATCACCCAGTATTCCATTGAGATAGGCATTTGAGATGTCGACCGATTCAATGTGCGCTCCTTGGAGTGCTCCCTGAGCTAGTATGGTGCGCAAGGCAGCCCATCTTGCTGTGGGAGCAAACACTTCATCGTAATCAATGCCTGGTCGTTGGGTATACCCTTTTGTGACTAGACGGCTCTTGTACTTGTCCAGGGATCCATCTGAGTGGAGCTTTATTCGGAACACCCATCTCGACCCGATGGCTTTCTCTCCAGGTGGCAGCCGCACGAGTTCCCATGTCCCATTGTTTAGGAGTGCTTGGATCTCCGCATCTGTTGACCCTTTCCACAGTTGGTTGTCGGATCGTCGCATCGCTTCTGCAAAGGTTTTGGGGACCCTATCGTCTTTGATTGTCGCATTCAGGGCTATTTCGATGGTTCCTGGTGGAGACGTGCCGCCGCTGTCATCGTGGACAAATTCCAAGGCTTCTATGATGGACGTGATCGCTGCTGCACCCCCCTCAGGGACTGAGTCATGGTCTGGTGGTGGACGTGGTCGGAGGAATGGGTCATGGAGATGTCGGTAGTCGACCCGAGTAGTATTTCTGCTTGAACGGCGGGGCTCATTAACGGGCAAGTGTGGTTGATCTGGGACTGGTGGGATAGGAGGTGGTGGATCTGGATTGGGGACGGGTTGGTCTTCGAGGCCTTCGTTAGGGGGGTCAGGTGCAGGGTTTGGATCTTGCAGATCTTGAGCGACGTCTGGTGGAACGGCTGCTTCCCTTGAGGTTAGCATGGGCGCAGGCAGGAGAGATTCATGGTTAGTGGGATTTGACGTGGATAAGCCTGGGAATTCAGATTCATTGAAGATAACATCGCGAGATATGACGGTGCATTTTGTGATGGGATCAAAGCAGCGCCAGCCCTTGTACCCAGTTTCAAAACCAAGGTATATGCACTTTCGAGTCCTTGGTTGCAATCCATTTCGGTCTCCTTTCTGCACATGGACGTAGGCGGTGCACCCAAATGCGCGGAGCATACCAAGGTCTGGCTTGTGACCATGCCAGGCTTCGTAGGGTGTCACGTGTGGGAGAGCAGCAGTTGGAGTGGCGTTGACGATACGCACTAATAGTTTCAGGGCGTCCCCCCACATCATCGCTGGTAGGCGAGCTTGCTGTAGCAGTGCGACCGTTCCCTCGATGAGAGTACGATTCGTGCGCTCTGAGATTCCGTTTTGTTGTGGTGTGGCTTTTGTAGTGTGCTCGTGAATTATACCTCGGTGTTTGAAGTGTTCGTCCCACTTTTGTCCTATGTATTCTCCACCTTTGTCGTCTCTGAACCTTCTCACCCTCGAGCCCGTTTGGTTCTCGGCAAATGCTTCGTAGGCGCAATATGCATCAAAAGCCTCATCCTTCGTTCTTAGAAGGTATACACATCTATATCTCGTGTGGTCGTCCGTGAACGTTATCCAGTAGCGATGCCCAGATGCAGTGCAGACTGGCAGTGGTCCGTGTACATCTGAAACAATAAGGTCGAGTGGTTTCGAGGCACGGCTATTAGTCCTTTTTGGGAAGGGATCGCGGTGTTGCTTCGCGGCGATGCATGGTTCACAGAGGGTCGGTATGTTTGTGCATGAATTTATTTTTATTCCATGAGCCATGTCATGGTCTAGCAATCTCTCCAGACGTGCCGATCCAATATGGGCAAGCCGTTTGTGCCATAGTGGGCGATCCTCTAACGATGAGGCGACAAGGGCCTGTTCTGAGCTGGGTACGGTGTTTCCTATCAGGTAACCTGTGCCGTTCCGCACTGCGGCGTAAAAACGCAGGTTCCCCCCTTGGAAGAACGAGATGTGATCCTTTATAATACTGACTGTGAATTCATGATGTGTAGTGAGGTGCAGAACAGCGAGTAGATTGTTTTGGAGAGAAGGTACGTGTAAGACTTTTGAGAGGATAACATTTTGCGCCACCTTCCCATTTATTATGGGTGCAAATAATATTCGGCCCTTTCCCGCTGAGTACACCACTTCATTCGTTGCCAGTCAAATGGGTACGCGATATGGTTCGTAGTCACGGAACCAATGGTGATGCGGCGTCATATGGCTAGTGGCGCCTGTATCTGTGTTCCAATGTAAGTCAGCGTTGTTGCTGGTGGACGATGAGGGTAGGGGCCGCAAACTTGCGTTTCCGGCAAGTTCTTGTGTTACTGAGTCAGATACGTTCTCCTCAGTGTTCTCCTTTGCTCGGTTTGCACTCTTTCCATCATGTCTCAATCGTGCTGGTCGAAGCTCTGGATGGACGACCCAGCATTGGTCTGCCGAGTGGCCTCGCTTCTTGCATGCCGTGCACGTTTGGACGGTGGTCTTCTTTCCTCTAGCTATGGTGAGCGCCGTTCCTGACGACACTAAGTTCGCTTGACGCTTCATATCCTCGTTCCGGAAAGCTGTGGAGACGGTGGTGCGATCAAGCATGCCGATCAGGAGTAGGGATGATGTGAATGCGCCATACTCGATTTGGTCAAGTACAGCGATGGCCGCGTGAATTCCGATTTCGTCGACGATATTCTGGACGGTGAGTGCGCTGGGTGCTAGAGCTATGAGATCGTTCGTGGAGGTGTTTATACGGGTGATGTAGTCTGTAAGGGATTCAGCGTCCTCTTTTCGTATGTTCAGCAGCTTCTGTATCGTGTGGAAGCGGCTGTTCGCCACTTGGGATCGGTGAGCCATTTTTAGTTTCTTCCACATCTCGACTGGATCGTCCATCACGCCCTCGATGTGGACATACTGTGTGTGGGACAACGACTTCAGTAGAATACTGGCGGCTTCTTCTCTCTTCAATAGCCACTTTTCTATCAGCGCTGCATTGGTTGGTTTCTTCGAGTCTTCTGTGACTATTCGCCACGCGTTGACGGTCATCAACTTTCCTTGCATCGCAACCATCCACGTGTTGTAGTTGGTGCTCGTGAGTTTGATGCCTCTCACGCGGTTCTCAGTCTCTGAGTCCGACATGATGGGCGATGATGGTTGAGTTCCGGATGGATTTCTTTTCCTTCGATCAAGGCACGGGGCCCATAACCTGTCAATACCTGAGTTCGAAGGTAGAATCACCGAATAGAGTTCTACCTTCGAACTCCGACTACTATGTAGCTGCTAGAGACTGACTAATCAACACGCATGACCAATAGTGACATGATGGCCATTGCATTTATTGGCCAGATTCACACAAGGTCTCGGGAGAGAAATGTTCTATTCATCGAAGGGACTAAACCTGAGATAGTCCCAATTGAAGGAGGTAAATGTGTAAGCCAGGGGCAAACCGTGTCACCCCATGTCACCCCATTGTGACAATATATGCACAGTCTCATTGTTCCACTGTTTTATTGTCCTATGTGCCTATTGTAGTTTATCTCCCATTGTTCTCCCATAGTATAAAGTAGGTAGCTAGAAGTCCTTCTTCCTCAGTACTTTGCACTCGAGCAATTACTGAGGTAAGACATTCGGTATATTTCTTTTATTCATTTTACTTATATGCTTGTATAGGTTACTCGCATAGGTAAACTTATATAGTACTTTGCACTCGAGCAATTACTGAGATTACTCGCATAGCTATAATTATTCTTACACCAATTATTTCCACCAAAGAACTGTGAGGGCAACACTAATGACAAAGCCACAACCAAAGATACTCAAGGAGATAAGAGCCGATACTAGGACAATGACCAACTGTGTAGTGGGTATCCTCAGTTTATAACTCTACCAACGATAGATACATGGGGACTTGCCTGTGTAGTGGGTATCCTCAGAGATCAAGCTGAGGAAACGCCACCACACGGGCTACAGTCTTCTAGCACTGGCAAGGCTTACATAATAGGGGAGATGGAAACTTGTAGAAGGTTACGGAAGGTGATGGAAAGTGATGGAAGGTCACGGAAAGTGACAGAAAGTGACGGAGTGTGACAGAAGGTGATGGAAAGTTATGGAAACTGACAGAAGGTTATGGAAACTGACAGAAGGTGACGGAAACTCATGGAAGGAAATAGAAACTTGTGGAAGGAAATGCGTGAACCCGGACAAGAACCTGCCCTATCTATTATGCCCAGACAGGCCAAACCGCTACCATCAGTGATGCCAGCGCTTAAGCCAGCGCCTATCTTGACTGAAGAAGGTGAAGTCGAGAGAATCATAGATGTCACTCCAGAGGAAAAGCTTGAAGAGCTGCAACCTGATCAAAGGGTTATTGAGAGAGTTTCAGAAGCTCAACTCACACATCACCCGCATCCACACATCACCCGCATGCATCACCCACATCACTGTGGGTGATGCAGATGATGCAGGTGAGTGATGCAGGTGATGCAGGTGATGCAGGTAATGTGGAAGCACAGTGATGACTGCCTTGAATTTTCCCAACAAGATATAGATTGACATGAGTACCCATCATAATTTTCTATGCTATTCTAGTAGTGTTTAGCACTCTTGGCCCCCTTGTGCTCACTTCCCACTACAAAACCATACCTCTTCCCAGCATCTTCAAGCTTCTCTATCAGAAACAACACATCTACAACTTTGAGCTCAAAAGATACCTTCAGAGACTCCAGTGGTATCCTTGTGATGCGTGTAAGGGTGACATCAAGGCACTCCTCAGCCTCGAATCTGCTGCACAGAAAATCCCACCTGGTATAATGACCCAGATCTTGCTGGCCCTCCAACTCAGTGGGCCAGTCCCCGATCGTTGGTACAATCTGTGCATGAGTATCCACAATACCAGTGGTACTAATTGTGGCATCCGGCGAATGAGATTGCTTTGGGGGTTGCGAGGCAGCACGGAATGCGTGAAAAACTTCAGGGGGAAAATTGATATTGATGGCGGTGGGGGGGGCAGGGGTGGCCTGTTGCATGGGCTCATTGCTCACATACCTTGCTCTGCCGTGACACATATAGTTGGATGCTGCCGGGTTTGCACCACCAGGCCTGTAGTGAAAAAACTTGAAGTATTCCACATTAGGCAGCATATTGAGGTCAACACCCAGTTTACCAGCCATCTATCAATGAATAGGTGAGTAAATTCATGGCAAGGGAAAGAAATCACAGAATCATACCAGTTGCAGTACCCAGACTAGTTTCCCTTGTAAGTTAATGACCTTGTGCTGCCCGTTGAGGGCACGTGCCATGCAAATCTCCCCAGTATGTTGATCGCATGTCCAGACATCCAGGAGCTTTTGGAGCTGAGCTTCGTATTCAGCTGTTTTTGTGCCATTGAGGGCTTGTTTGTCCGGGATTTCAGAAGCGACGGGCTCTTTCTGTGGAAGGAAAGGATTGATGAGCTCTTTCTTTTTCTTTGGTTTACCTGTGGTGCCGGTCTGCGCTTTGCCCGCCTCTTCTAAAAATTCAAAGAACTGTGATATCAAATGTATTAGTTTAAATCAATGACAAGAAAGAAAAACAAACTTACCTTGGGGGGAAGAACGATGTCAATACAAGCGTCCGTGCCCCTTTTCGCCACCTGATTTACCCACTCGGCCTTCAGGGCCGTCCAGTCCTCCTCGGTCTCCAGTGCAAAGCAGCACTTGGCCGGGTCCTTGTAAAAATGTGTTACAAGTCTGGTCCTCCTCTCCTCAGGGATTGCGTACAGGCCGAGGATATAATGGAGAGTCGATTTCACAGCACTGAGGGTGCTTGCCAACTCGATGGTGTGCATTCGATTAGCAACTATCCACAATTGGTTACGGGATGGTATTGCAAACTTCATAACTACAAAAAAAAATTGAGTCAGTAAGCATGAAATAAGAAAAGATAAAAAAAAAAAAGAAAAAAAAAAAGAAAGAAAAACACTCACTATCAGGCAAAGGACCCTTCACTGTTGCTTGTCCTTTGTCTACTGCCTTACCCTTCATCTTAGGAAGCTGAGGTGGAGATGATGAGGGTTCTATGTCATTGCGATCGTCGTCGCTGCTAGACGATTCATTGTCCTCATTGTCCTCATCAACATATTAGATGTCTTCGTCGTAGATCGGTCTGGCATCAATGGGTCCTGGACCATTGTCATCACTGGGACGTTGGTCTCATCCTCATCATCCTCAGGGACCATGCTGAGGTGCTTGTCTGTGACGTCATCATCCAGGTGCGTATTCATGGATGCGGGCACTTTGGCTATGAGGAGGGTTTTGGACGTTGTGGATGTGGTGGAGAGGGTAGTAGAAAGGATATTGGTAGTGGGACCATCCTTGGCAGAGGCACTGGAATTGGTGATGGACGGCAGTTTGGATTTGGCAACGGACGGCGGTTTGGATCCGGCACCATTTTTGTCAGTGGACATGTCCTTCCTCTTCGATGTGGGAGGGATCCTGATGGGCGGTATGCTGCCCTCATGCATTTGAGAGGAGGGGGTATGGCTGCACCTGCCTTTGACAATGAGGGCGGGGTCAAGCGTGTCAGGCTGATGAGACCTGGGCTTGTTTGCTGCGGGTGGCTCCACAGGAACTATAGCTTTAGTTTTTTTTGTTTTTACCAGCCATCAGGAAGAGATTGGAACGAAGCTCAGCAGATATAATCATAAATGCAGTGATGGAGGTCAAGTCCGCGTGGTGCGTAACAGTCACCTGATGCACTGTGCAACATGATGTCATAACATCATGCCAGCAAGACTTGCAAATGAAGAAACATAATGTCACATCATTGTAATTGGAGTATATGTTGACTTTATACTATATTTGAATCCTTAAAGCTGAGGTTTTGGCCATGTAGAAGGCTAAAAAGGCTGGGAGCAGGCAAAGAGACATGCACCTCCCCCCCTTCCATAGCCAGCATATTACAGGCTTGTTTTATGTTTCAAACATTTATACATATACATTACTATAATCTGACCAAATTATAGCCCTCATTGAAATAATTTGAGGGCATAATAATGCATATAAGCACAATTATTTGAATATTAAATATGGCAGAATAAGCCACCTTTTCTATACCAAATGGTAGCTACTACATATAAAAGTACATATACAAGGTATAAACCCTTAATCGTCAATGGTAGGGGAGATACAGGTCAATCTTTGCAGGCGGCATGTATTTCGGACTCTGCCTTGTGTACCTGAAATAGCTGTAAGTGCTCAAGTTGCGGTCCTGAATTTAAGTGCACTGGTCGGTTGGCGCAACCCCAAAATCTAGTAGAGAGAATGGTCCTTTCAGAAACATTTCACACTGAATTTCAGCATTATTTGTACTCAAAACTGCAGATGTAAAACACAGAAAAGCAGTGTATTATAGTACTTAAAATACAGGTCATAGTAGTAATGGTATTGAACAGAATGGAAAACGGTGCAGACTGATGAGCGATTTCAAAGCCAGGGGCACCACCGAAGCTGTAGCCTGTGACATAGTATGATTCTCTGGGCACTTGTTCTCGATGGTCTCAATGTATATGTCAGCTATCTCATCCAAGGTCACAGACATTGGATCTTGCACAAAGCACGTATACTGGCATATCGTCCACAAGGGCCCTGGCAAGGGCGATGAAAACAAGTATCTCCCTGATACAAGGAGCAACGGAGGCTCAACACAGCATTGTTGAAGCAGATCACAGGCTGATATGAGGCATCCTTGTGTTCACCTTGCCTGTTTGCCTGAGCCAATTGAGAGAGATAGTCACATAGCTCTCCCATACCAGGGCATCTAAGCAAGTCGAAGGGAAGTTGGTGAGTCCTAGGTGCATCTGGATCAGATGTTTCAGGAAAAGGAGATGCGTGGACGAAGCATCGAGATTGAAGATATTGCTGGAACAACGGCGGGAAGATTCCTTGGTGAAGACAACATAGTCGACAGCTTCAGCCACCACCTGCTTGATGGGGTTCAAGAGATCGGTGGGTGACCTGTCTCCAGATGTATGGCCATTTCAGCCTGCAAGGCGGCCTGGAGGGCACGATAGTTGCCCTGCAACTAAGACTTGGTGAGCTGTGAACGAGAGACTTTGCCCAAAGATGTCCCAATGAATGGCACGCAGGAGGGGGAGGATGACATGTGAGCAGAATATGGTACATGCCCTCCTGATCACATGGTTAGTGGCATCAATGGCAGGCTGCTATTCGTCAGTTACACCTGCCTCGACCACAACTTCATGCTGATAGAAGATGCCATATGTCCCGGCATCTGCATCAGCAAGGTGCACTGGGGAAACATGCACAAATTCACACATCACACCATCGATCCTCACGCCCTTGACGTCTCGAGTAGGATGCTTGAAACCATTGATGTTGACCGAGTCCTTCACTCCACCAATGAAATGAAGAATGGGAAAGAGACACCATGGTCAGCATTGGAAACATAGGGTGTAGGTATGGTGCAGCACACCTTTTGGAAGCAATCTGAAATGTTCTGTGCCTGACAGTGGTGCAGCATCAAAGTGAAAAGCAGACTCTGTGAAGATGCCACATACACATGCTATAACATGACAATGGCCTTCATATTCACGTTATTTACGTTCTACGTGCATCTAAGATAAACCATCATTCATCAGCAGCTACCACCAAAGAATAGTATACATACTTGTCCTCCTGACTCCGAACTGCACGCAAATGTAAGCTGGACCTCATCGTGCAGTATGGTGAATTCCACGAGCCATTTTCGTGCCGTCACACTTTCAGTGGCTGTAGGAGATGAAGAGAGTGCAGAGGGGAGGATATGGTGATTGCGAGACACTAGTGGTAGCTGGAAGAGGTGCCTGCAGCCTGCTGTGTCATCAACTATATGCATTGCAATAATAGCTGAATGCGTGACTCACTTGAGGGAAGCACTGGAAAAAGTCGTTGGGATTGAGGCTTGCATAATAATTGATGAAGAGACATGGAATTGAGGTAATTGGGTGGGCCTGAATAGAACATGAAGAGGAGACTCACCCTTAATCCGTTGGATTGCATGCTCTATGATATAACCATTGACCGTTAAAGTTGACAAATTAGATGGTGGTAATCATTGTTGAAAATTGTTCGTTGCTGGCAGTGTTGGTGGTGGTAGAAGGTAGGAGTTGTAATTTTCAAAGTTGCAAAGTTCGGACATTGAATTGACTTTGAATACTTTATGCGCATGCCATAGTTCCCAAAAATACGCCGATGAATATCAACTGCGTGTTAATCTATTATCGCTCTGTGCCTCTTTGCCTGCTGTGAGTTATTCCGTCTGATTGGCATCAAGTCGCTTGCGTTGATTGGGTGCCTGACTCCACCGTGGAGGAAGTGCACACGCCATTGATGATGATAGTGTGCGCTCTGCTAAAAAAGAACATGTCTACAGTCCGCATGGATGGAACGGATGCTCACCATAGAGCCTATGCAACAGGGTTGGCCTGTCATGTTGTAACCTGGGACCTCAACAAACTGGATACTTGCTCCTTGTGCCGGTTGGATGCAATGATCCCATCAGCCTGCACCCCAGAGGATCAATGCTGCGCCCACAATGGATGGATATCCTCCCTGCCACACCACTCCAGTCCCACTCGCCTGCAGCTGTCCCAGACACCTACCTGCACGCGCCCAGCTCTCCCAAGCTCTCCATCCCCATCCCCACCCCAACCCACACACAGACATACACCAGCCCCGTGTGCACTTGCGTTCCCCAGACGCACTGCGCTTGCGATGCCCGATGTATGCATTCCCATTGTACCTGGGGGTGGGTAGACTGCACGCATGTGGGGTGGCGCCCTGTGTGCAGGGTACACTTGCCTGTGCATGAGCACATCACAGCGTCACGGTCATCTCGGACATGACAACACACCACATGCCACATCAGGTACGTCCCCTGCGTTTTTTTCTTTCATTTCTCTTTTCTCTTTTTTTTTTTTTCCTCATCATTTTATATGACCCCAGTATACTATGTTGGTCGCTACAGTCAATTGTACTATATTGTAAACGATCTGGCCTGCCCCTTACTCCATGAGACTCCCAAGTTTCTGCACTCTCGAGCAGTCACCTCCCCTGTTGGCCCGACCCCTAGAGCTGTTTTCTGTCAGGCTAGACAATGAGACAGTTCTTTTCCCGTGCTCGGTAAGATATGCTTGTGTGGGTTTTGTAACTTAGTAAGTGAATATGTACATTGTTGTCTCAAGACTCAGAGTGAGGCCGGTCAGTTTGTTATGGAATTTTGGACCGTCCACTTGTCTATACTGGATGGTTTTGGGTAGCTGATTTTAAGTGCTCAAATGTACTTAAATTTGGTGGTTGCTAAATCTGATTCCTTGACAGTACTGATTTCATGGTGAAAAAAGCTACTGAAAATCAGTACTAGTGCAAAAAGTACTTGCCGCTCTTCCTACAGCGGATGTACACATGTGGACGCCACAAACAAAATAATTTCCATGCAACTTGTATACTTACTAGTGCATGCTTTGTTTGTGGGTGATGATCGACCTACAGAATAAGAGTGGTGCTGTAGTACCGCATAACCTCATTTATCTATGTCTATGCTTGGTGGTGGGAAAAAGCGTACTTATCCCTGGTCTTTATACGTTGATTTACTGCTGAGGCATTAAACTTCAATACAGGACAATTGCGGCAACGGGTACATATGGGTCTCGCAAGGAAAGATAAGTGACAAAAGGACACGCGGAGATGTATATTATGAACCAGCCTCGATGTAGAACGTTGGCTCTTACACGTTACTTTCTTCCTCTTCAGAAAGCATCACTACATCCAAGACATTGGCCGTAATGCTAACATGAGTAGGATGAACAGGTTGATTTGGACGAAACCGATCTTATGAAGGGCCTCAGCTTCTGCGGAAATTGCCTAGCCAACAACAATCCAACGTCATCCAGAATGGTGACATAAGACGTAGTAGGTCAACAGAATTCAAAAGCGGAAGCGCTTAGCAAATACCTGTCTTTCTTCCTACGGCGTTGTGAGGATTCATAGGCTGGGCGAGAGTAGCTGCATCTATCGATAAGGCATTGTTCGTATCATGCCTACTCGAATGTCCTCGGTCGTCATCTCCGCCAGGAGACCAATGATCGTGAGCTGGGGCTCCACGCGCCAGAGCCATAGCCGCGTTCCGGCGATTTTTCCTTCTGCCACGAAACTGGCGATCAGAGTCAGGGGACAAATGACGCTGACTTGAAGCATGTGCAGCAGGCGAATCTGGGAAACACAAGGATAACGCTGGTCCCGGCGAAGAATTTTTACGGCGTCGATAGGGGGACAACTGAGACGGGGAACGACAACTGGAACGTGATATGGAACACCTAGGCTGGTACCGTGTTGAACCAGCACTCGACGGGGATCGATGGCTGGAGTGTGATGATGAACCCGAATGCGATCGATGTGGTTCTAGACGAAATGTGGATCCAGACGGGGATATGGATCGTCTGCGAGGAAGTCTATGAAGAGGACGGCTTCTACCTCGAGGGCCCCTATTGAGCGGGGACTGGGAGGAACTGCGAGAACGAGAGGAAGACGAGGATACCGAGGACGACGACGATCGTCCACGTCGCTGAGAGGAAGAAGGCCGCTGTGGAACATGCTCCTGTTTCGACCCACCATCTGGGGATCGTTCCTGCTTGGCAGATGAAGGTATAGATACTTTACGTATGGGCATCACTATGGATATATTCTTGCGTGCAGATGGAAGCGGGGGTTGTGAGGGCGGCAATTCAGGGCCTTCGGGACGCAAGGAAGGCGAAGGCGTGGATGATATTGTCGCAACTGTAGTCGGAGCCCCGGTGGGGGCGACAAAAACAGATCGTGACACCGGCATGACCGATGCCATCGCGCGGGGTGCTGAGGGTACCGTCATCATATTTGGGCCCCAAGTGGCCGCTTTTGGTCTCACAGAGCGAAAAGAAGGCAAGCGAGTGGTATTTGCAAGGCCCCTTGGTGCGACGGGCGGGCTGCGTGCGGCTGGTTTTCTTTTGAGTGCAGCGGGTGCTTTGGTGGCTCCCACATTGGCTTGCCCTGACAAGGGAGGGCTGCCTGTTGCCTTAGGCGTAGGCTTCTCATTTGTATTATCTGACGCCACGGAAGTAGCCGCAAAGTGCGGTCCTGGCACCGTCGAGGTCCAAGGTGCTGATAGTCTTTTATACCCGCTTGAATCGACAGAATTATCTGGCACAGAAAAAGAGGACTCATGCACCAGAAGTTCCTTCTTGATTTGGAGCATTTGGGGCGGAGCAACACAAGGCATTACCTGCTGATAGGTCAGATAATGTTAAAACTGCGACAGGAAAATGCTGAACACACCGGAGAGGAGTCTGAATCACCAACATGAGCATCTGGCTAGAGACAGGTAAGTCCTATCGAGGAATGACAGGAATAGTGGATACACATCATGTCTTACAGGGATGGACAATGACTGCGCCAATCGGGCTGAGAGAGAATTTGGAGCCTGATGCCGCTTAGGAACTGGGCTCCTCGTCGTGGATGATGCTTCCAGGAAGACAGTGGGTGACGGCGTGGTGAATGGGGCCGAAGGGGGTGAAACGGTAGAATTACTGAGTAAAGCAGTCATATTCGCATGATAGCGATCCTCGCAAACCCAAGGTGTTTGGGTCGCTGGTGTATCTTGATCATACTCGGCGGCCTCGCACGGGGACGCTGGCCCATCAACGTCGCCTGTCTGAAAGATTGGTTAATAGCAAGCATGAAAAGTATTATGTGATAACACCTTCCAACCACCCTCAATTCCATCCCATGCCAACGACATCTGCGGAGGGATGTAAGTGGCACTCTCCATCATAGCCGGCTGTTCAGAAATAATATTGGTCAACTCAGCACTTGACATGCTCTGGTCCTAACCTTGGTATGTGCGGTGTCCCTGACCACCCGTTCAAGGCCCTCTGAGCGAGTATTATTTACGTCCCGAGAAACACCATTAACGATCTCCCCTTCATCTGACATATCCATATCCACGTCTGTTTCAGTGTCATTGCACTGAACGTAGCTGACGGTCAGCCTATGCATGCGAAATAGTGTGAATATTTACCTGACGAGAATGCTTTTTGTGCATGGGCTTTGCTGGGTGGTTAGAATTCAACGCCGGTTTCTCAACTACACCTCTCACCAGGACAGCTGCGCGGGAACGTGTCGTACAATACGGTAATGAATTATGCCCAGGAACTGGTAAAGATTTGCAATCAACAGCCGCACGCAAGCTTGTACCGTTGACGTGGGTGCCTAAACAGCAATAGTAGACGTGATTAAGAAATGACAAGAGAGGACACGTGGCTGCGCACCAGCAGATCTGAGGGAATACACCTCGGGTTGCGACCTCAGGGCTACTCCAGTCGAGTACGTGCCTTCGGACTCCATACCTTGCTCGCCAAGGGCGGCATCTTCAGTACGTACGTCGGCATGGGGCACCACCGATTCTGCAGCCCCGTCTGTATCCCTCGCGCCACCACGAGTGGGGTGAAACCCACAGGAGTCCACTTCTAACGATGCCGAATGTTGCAGGTCCTCATGTTCCCTCTCGGGAGACACAGCGGAGTGGCTCGACATGTCGCGACTTGGACCGGCTGTTGAGTCGGTGAGACAACGGGGAGAATGCGACGTTATGGTATCTGGCAAACCATTGGGACCAGCGGGGGTGATCGTACGATAAGGAATGGCGATCGCTTCAAAGTTCTTGGATACCGCGGGGTGATCACGATCTGCTCGAGGAAGAGCGCTGGCATCGAAGAGAACATAGTCTACAGAGTTCAAAGAAATGGGGCATACCGTCCTGGCTCTCTTCCGTGGACGCTCGACCTTTACATGCTCCTGTGGGCGGGGGGGCGAGGGTATACGCCACACTGGAGTGTTATCCGAAACCGAAGGTTCCCTAAGAGAGGGTAAGGGTCTCTCGGTCAGAGGGTTAATCCCGACTTCGACGTGCTTATTATCGCCCGCGACCACCTCCTGACTCCTAGGACTATTGTCAGGTATACTACCGTGGCCAACACCTGTACATTGCGCAACAGAAGCCTCGGTTGTCGCATCATCGTCGGAATCACCATCCCGACCATCACAATCCGCCCCCGTATTACGCAGTACATCCATCACCCCCTGAATAGTTGCCCACCTGTGTCGCTCATCACCACTGCCGTTAAGGCGAGTCCTCACAATGTCCCTAAGTTCCCGCGACGTGAGAAACGAGAGGAGTGTCTGCAAGGCGATAAGATGTGTATGAAGCTCTTGTAAACTAAGACCGGGTGGACTGGGCATATCTTCTGAACGGAAAAATGATACGAATGCGTGGATGGCTCTGGGGGTGGGGTCCTGTGCCTCCGGGGAATCTCTGGGCCTATAGGAAGCTGATGAAGAGGAAGAGGTGGGTGATGGTAGACCATGAGAGGGCGATACCACAGGAGGAGGCCATTTCGCAAGAACACGGTCTACACGGGCACGTAAAAGCTTAGAGAACTCAGAAGGAGTCATGAGCTCCAACAGCATCCTAACTGAAGCTCGAGGATCGTGGGACGGCACCAGAGATGGGTCGAGAAATGGACTTCCGGGGGTCTGTGGCGGAGAGGTTGGGGCGATATTATGCATAGATGATGATTTTCTTGTGGGAGTGCGATGTAGCGTTGGTGTGCTGTACCCAGTAGGGATATTCGCGACGACAGTGGCCGATGACGACGAATTCGAGCATAACGCTGATTGTGTGGAATCGTCGGAATAGCGCTTGCGTTTTAAAGCAGAGTGAACCATCTGTATAATATAGTGAAAGGTGGTTTGGACTACGGATATCCCCTTGACGCACTGTAACAATCTGACAAATCACCCAAGCGAGGAAAGTACTGAGGCCAGTACTGTTATGTTGAACGGTATGGTGCCAGGAGCCTCACGCACGCACCTACCAACCAACCAGATGATCAAGGCTCTGCGTATCCTGTTAGTAGCAGGCACAAGAATAAGGAGTAGACAATGAGGGACAGACACGTTTAAGAAGCAGTATGGAATTAACGGACTCGTATACCCCTTAGCCTGTGCACAATAGCTTCACCAATAAAACTTGTATAGTATACAATGAGGAGAAGGATCTCAGCAAGCGGAGAATGAACATGCTTACACATGAGAACAACCCGCCCGGACTTTGCCGTAGCGGATTTAGAAGCGGAGAGGTTGCGGGGACCAATTGTCCTCGACTTACGCGGGTGAAGCTGTGTGGTGTTGGACAGACCTGAAATTAGGTCATAAGTTCCGGTGAAAAGTGGTCATGCCGGGATCGTATGCTATCGGACCAAAAATCTGCAAACTGCGCTAA
Source organism: Gautieria morchelliformis (assembly GCA_015179125.1). Lineage (NCBI taxonomy): Eukaryota > Fungi > Basidiomycota > Agaricomycetes > Gomphales > Gomphaceae > Gautieria > Gautieria morchelliformis. The sequence continues at coordinate 91,570 of WHVA01000102.1, read as the reverse complement.
TCGGGCAGTATCTGCTCTCAATTCTGCAGATTTAGTAAACTGGCTTGAAAAACTAAAATATAGCTACTTGAAATACACTGCAAATCCGACACCAAATTTACTAATATTTTGGTAAATTGATCGTACTTTTTACACTCCAAGTACTAGTTCAATTTTCACGTCGGCATCTTGAAATTGGCTGGCACTGCAAACACCCCAAGCAATTACAACAAGTACCCACCAACCCCAATGGAAAATAGTATATATACCTTGTTTTAACATTCCTTTCTCTCCTCTCGCCACACTTCCACTTTCTCCATCTCCCATTAACATTGGCGCCACCGGTCCACCCTCCTCCACCTACCATCCCCCAACCCCACAACACTAGGTACCCATCCAGCTAGGGCTACACATCATCCATATTACGGCTACGGCTGTATAATCCACGGTAAGTTTACGGATATGGCAGGCCTTATACCATCCATATAATCAATACCTCACCCCCTCTGATGGTACGGTATGGGTACCGTACCGTCCGTATTACGGTTGATGGATCTATTTGAGCATGGTAAATTTAGATACAAGGTCTAATAATTGTATGTTAACAACGTAATGCTGCTGTGCACTGAGCGCGTGCAAGATGAAGCTTTTTTTTGCTGAGCATTAAAACTTTGATGGTTTCAGGCCGAAGACTTGCCCATCACAAGGAGATTGTGTCACGCCCTCCTGAGAAAACTTGCTCAATGGCGACAGCATCTCCTAGGATAATGACAATGACAGTCCCAAAACTCCAATAACAACATAGTACGCAACCAGGGATACAGAGAATGTCCCCAACAAGCCAAAACAGGTTGGGGAATTGAGTACAGTGACCCATCCACCAATGGATTGGATTGTAAGTCTCGAAATCCTCTTGAGGAAGCTTGAAGAATTCATCAAGTTCATTGATCACTGCCTTCACCCTCCGCTGGAAGCGCGATGTAAAATTCTTTTGAGGGGAGTGAGGAGGGGCTGAAGCTTCAGCTGACAGACCGGGCACAGGATCGGTCACTTGTGAAGGCCCAGAGTGTTTACAGGCATAATGGGTCTCATAGTATTCATACATATTTGTTTTTGATGATTCAAGATATGCAGAGAGTGATTCATTGCCTGCATAATGAAGCACCATCCCTTTGTAAGAGATCCGAGGATCAAGTACTAGAACATTGTCAGTAGAACCACGCATCATGATCAAAGTGACGCACATGCTACCCAAGTATAGAAGGGTGATTCATCATGCTTATGATAATAATCACTAAGTTTGATGTGTGCATCAATGAGACCATGCTTGATACTGGGAGAAACACTGGGGGGAAGACTTCGCAAGATCTCCTTGATATCTTCCTGTAGTCCTCGAAAGATAGCATGTGTCGTAGATAACATTGGCACCTTTGTGGTGGACATCTGTGTTGTGGCACTGCGGAAAGACTTGATCCAAGACGACACCAGGGTAATTGATGTCCAGTCATCCTCGGATAGCTCATATTCATGAAGATCTCGCTTTCAAGTCACAAATCAATCAATAGCGCTGTGACAATCAAGTGCACGTCCTGTTCATATCAGACTGAAATTCTGTAGTATAAAAATTAGAATCACTCATGGAGTATTTGATGCGTTGATGACCAATGTGTTCTCACATCTAAGATGAGCATGAGAGCTGGGCTCTCAGCATCATCCCTGGCAATCCCTTGGTTCATCGTTACATAGATCTCTTTGAACCAGTTTTGGCAGCGCTGTGGGCTGGAATGAACACTCCGAACAATTTTTCATAACTGAAATTAATTAGACTCTAGAGCCTCAAGGCAAGAAAAAGAAAGGAGGCATTACTCTAAAGATAGTGGATATAACCCCATCATGCCTCATTGCATCACCCTCATCCTCATCCTCCTGCCGTACAGCCTCATCATCAAACTGACGTTCCACAAGTGCGACAGCACTGTCTTGGTAATTGCTGCTGTGAGATGTTGCCTTCTTGATATCAGTGTTTGAGATAGCACCTTCAGGTGAGGGCTAAGCCCTAATGAACATTAGTAAAGACTATTGGTTTCATTGAAGCAAAAATATGCAAACCAGGAGGATTACTTTTCATCGGCTTCATCACTGTTAGAATTTTGTGATTGCCATGATAGCAGCGATAGTGCTTGTCACCTGGATCACCTGGCTGACCACTGGCATTGTGGGGAACAACTTTGTAGAATAGGTATATACGACTGCTATGTTTCACTCCACCTGGCTCCTGGGGTGATTGCTGTGAGTGGAGTGGGGTGAGGTATCAAGGGTCATACCTTTTTTCTCTGTTCTGTACTACTCGTCATTGTTTCAGTGGGAGAAGGAGGTTCGGGAGATGCGGCACAATTGCGCATTGATACATTTCATGGGCTATCCTCAACCTCGACCTCTTCAACCATTGCCTTCTGCAATTTCTTTTTGGCATGCGTCATGGATTTAGCCTTTGAGGAAGCTGAAGCGGACTTGATCTGTTGTGCGCGTGTTGTTGATTTGTTTCGTTTGGTACTGGGTGCTGTTTTTGATGGGAGCATGTCAGCAATCTAGCTGGAACAAGCAGGTGAGTAGGGAATAGGTAGATGTAGTGAGAAACTTGTTTCATGATTTGGAATCACATTATGAGACACATCTGACTCAGATTCTGAGCTTGATTCATCCCCAGAGCTGGAGTCCGAAAAGTCACCATCTTCATCATCATCCTCATTCTTGTCCTCTCCTTGTGTGATCTTCTTGGCTTGCCTGATTTGCGCTTCTGCTGATGATGCAGATTCCCGCATTTCATATGATGGCCATCTTCATCCAGCCCTTCCTCTTCAATCAATGCTGCCATCTTTTTTCCTTGGTTTGTTCGCTTGGGTTCTGTAGTGATGTGAGTACTGTGGAATAGTACACTACATTGTAGGGGTGGACGGCCAACTCACTTGGCACTTGAGTGAAAGGAGAGGACATCGAGGCTGAAATTGAAACAGCAGTACATGCTGTATGTCACGGTACATACTGTATATGCCTGTATTTTTACAGTATCATATGGCGTCAAACCATACTGTATACTGTGCTGTCAGCACATCACCCAGACCCTTGACGGTACGGGTGCTGTGGCTATAATATGGTACCATACAGCCATGGATGTACGGCACGGCATGCAGCCCTACATCTAGCTCACATACCTTCAGTTTCACCCTCCATCTGCATGCCGCACCATGGTCATGCTCACAGGAGCCCCGATATTGGGGATTACGATATGCAGGGGTTTGGGGTTAGGTTTTGTTTCAGTCTCCATTGGGGGCTGTAGTCTACTTTGTTGGAGACAGGAATTATAGGCAGTAGGACTGGACTTGGAGTTCAAAAGAAAAGACTAGAAATCAATTCACTACAGGATTTCTTGGTTAATAAATCGAAGAAAACAAAGCAAATTTACTTGCCTCTCTCAGTTTAATTGTCACCATGAGAGGTCTAAATCTTGTCTTACTTCACATGTATTACCACCCGGGCCTTTAGCGCCCATGGCAGAGCGGGCGGCCACATTATTACATAAGAGAGCTGGTGGGAAAAAGAAGAAAAACAAACTGAAATAGAAGTATACATGTTTGATAGAAAATTTCAGAAAAGTTCTGAAAAATAAAGTGATCATAGGGGAACAATCTGAAATGAAATTCAAATGAAACATAAATCATGGAATGTATTTGGCTTGATTCTGGTGCTGGAGCATATATGCACCCAACATACTCTCCAGTAGGCAGATGGCCAGGGTTTGTCACAATCAGGGCACATTGATGATGGATCCACTGCATATAAGATGAGTCATTTGGATGTGGAGACAACATGATGAGAAGTACCATGACCCTGGCCTTCTAATGAATGGGCACTGAAGTCATTGAAGGTGTTGGAGTCAAGGGAGCTACTCATGTAGGTTAGAGAACAGCTATTGAACAGACTCTCAGCTCACAATCAAGATTGCTTCTTTACTACCTGTTCATTATTGTCTCCCCCTGACCATTTGGAACCTGATGTCATGATTCGTTTATTCTGCGAATCATCCCTCAACACACAGTGAATGACCTCCTGAACCAGTGAACGACTTCCCAGACCAGTGAATATATTGCCAAAATATTCGTCGCCATACTGCTTTCACATTCGCTATTCGCATCATTCCTGCCAGGATGCCAGGTGTTGGTGCCATCATCCATCATAGAACCCATCATCTGTTAAAATCCCACTCCATGACAGACCCACATGCTCAGGATGCATTCGGATAGTGTCAGTTGCAGCCTCCGTGCAGGTTGGACTCAATGAGACTCGTACCACTGCAGGGCAGGACGAATTAGCTTCGCTGAAGTTTTCACTACACAGTTGTCATGACCCATTCATTTCTTTTATCCAGCTATCCCTGTTTTCCCTTTCACCACTCTTCCATGTTCGCTCGGCTTCGCTCCATTCACTCTTTGCTCCATTCACTATTCGCCACATTCGCCAAATGACCATTCGCTACTTCGCCATCAAACACGATCGACATCCTTTACCTGGATTGATGGTTCATCATTGGTCCTATCATTAATTGCAAGGAGGTGCAGGCTGTCATGACTCATTTATTTCTTGTACCCAGCTATCCCTGTTTTCCCTTTCACCACTCTTCCATGTTCGCTCGTCTTCGCTCCATTCACTCCTCGCTCAATTTGCTATTTGCCACATTCACCATATGACCATTCACTACTCGCATCATTTGCCAGCAGGCACGCCACCAAACACGATCAACATCCTTTACCCGGATTGATGGTTCATCACTGGTCCCATCATCTTCTCAACTCAACCCCCTTTGGGTGTGCCTATGGCCAGAATGCATTCATGGGGAATCTTACCCATAGGTCATGTGGGATCAACCCAGCAGACGAAGAGTCCGTGCAGGGTGATGTATATGCAGGTCCCAAGGCGTTTCATACATAGGGGCCTTCGCCACCTACTCTCTGTCGTTTCATGTTCGCACTCTTCCCTCACTCTATTGTATGTTTATTCCATATACTTAGTATCATGACTGCGCACCCCTATCCAACCCTGACTCATGACGGCCTCTTTCCTATTCGCTAGCACCATATGAGCATTCGGTATAAGTAGTTTACATTCGCATGTATATTCTCCAGTTCAATTATCATACGTCCATCTTGTGCAAACTTGACCTCGCTGTGACCATTGTCTTGAGCCTTCTCCTGTAGATTTCTATCTTCGACCAGAAGAGGACTTAGGCATCACTGGTGAGTTCTCATACTTCATCTTTGTTACCTTAGCCTTCGAGTTATTTTCTGTGCTGTCAGCGAAGGGCTCCGAAGGAGTGCCTTCGCCGACGAAAGGATTGTCGCTACTTAGACAACCTTTCTGTGACACCTTGCACATTACATCATCAAGTGCCACGGGCTATTTCGCTATGACTGTAGATCAGGGTGAATTCCTTTCGAGTAACCCTCTTACTTCTTAACCCTTACCTCTTTGGTACTGTTCGCTGGGCGATTCGCTAGATCGCACACGCTATTCGGGCATTTGCCACTAACATGCGATATTAATGCTCAAAAATCCAATCCTGGCACCTGATACATCATTTGTGGACAGTCGAAGAATTGGCATCAGAAATGGGAAGGGATCACCATGGGCTACGATGACATGAGTGTCATGATCAGTCAAAGGCAGTTCATCCTCTTCATCCTCTTCACTTCCTGGGGCACCTTGGTAATGACTATGCTGAGGAAAACATTGTGGGATACTACAGGCTGTGGCTTCTTTGCCATGAATTCACTGAGCCTGGAGTGGCGATAATATGGATATATCTGACAGTAATTACTTGCACAGTGAATGACTTGGGGGTGGTATTGCCAATGGAAATGGTGCAGGGTCTTGAAAAAGTCATTTAGGCTTTGACACTGGAAGCACAGAACAATCCAAGGCTGGAAGCTCCACCACTCCCAAGTGCAATGTAAAGGGACTTCCCCTGCATTTATGGCTTGTGATCTCTTTACATTGACGGTTGTAAAGATGTAGACCTTAAGCCTTGTGTCACAAGGGAAGACAGAACTTGACCAAGGTGTGGTATTCTGGATGCTATGTAGTGACAGCGTAAGGTAAGATGCAATTTGGAACCCCCAGACAGTTCCCACACATGAACTGTACAGTGGGTCCCTAAGGGGCCCACTGGGATTAGCTAAGCTACTAGGTATGTAGGTTATTTACACCCTCCCCCTCTATGAACAACTCATGAGCTGTACAGGGCCTCCATGATGGAGTCTTCGAGTGACTCTGACACATTTATGTTGGTGTCGTAGGGGGCCAGTGGGGCTCACGGCTCAGCAGAGGCATCTGAGTGTGGCGGTTGTACTGCACCATCAGCGGGGTTCCTTTCCTGTCTGGTCATCAGGGCCTAGGTCCTCATGGAGTATGGCCTTGATGGCAGGGTTGTTGGCTGGTGGGGGTGGCTGGATGCCCACCAGCTCTCGATCAAGCTGGGCCTGGGTGCAGCAGCAGGTCTGTGGCCCTCATGTGGCTGGTCTCGAGGACCTTTTTCTGGTCCTCGCAGGCAGCGGCACTGAATGCCGCGCTGGTGAATCTTGGCAAGAGGGATGTCTGGGCCGGCCCAATCCCCTATTGGGCATGGGCCCATGATTGACAACCGGAGGCTGGTGCTCTGCGGCGTCAGACACTCCCTGGCGTCAACGAAGCTCAACCACTGGGCTGTCAAGCTGAGTAGGTCAATAAGTCTCGACCTAAGGGGTGATGTGACCCCCTTGACTTGGGGTGCGAGGACCTTCAGCCACATCCAGACATCCATCTCTGCGAGGTTGAGGCTTCCATCCACATTGTTGCAGATGGCAGTGGGTATTCCTTCTGGATTGTGGATCCAACCCTTGATGATTGCTGCAAGGTGCCGCTCACTATTACAACACAATCCTGTTTGGGAGTTCAGGTGCGTTGTTCGTGCTCGATACCCTTGAATGTGCCAATCATCTCATGTGTGCGCAAGTATTGTGGCGTCTCCTTTGCGTACATCTGAAGCTCAACGAAGCATGCATCATTGAGTGGGCAGACGTTGTACCACTGCATATGCTACTGTGATGCCTTGTTGGGTGCATTTATGCTCCTGCACCAAAATCAAGCATAATATGTTCAATTTATTGTGTGGGGTTTCCAATTGTTTCTCACATTGTTCTTGTACCATGCATCCACTTCTCTGCTTATTTTCGAAATTTTCTAGTCACTCTCTACCTCTCCATTTCATTCTGTTATTTCTATTTTCACAAGCGGCTGCACCCAGCGGAGTTTGAAATGACTTCGACGCGCGAGCCCTTGGGCGCTAAAGGGCCGGGTGCACGTATATGCTCTCTGAGACAGAATAATACTCTTCTCCCAGTGACAATAAATTCACTGAGAGAGGCGAGTAGTATCTTTCATATTTACATAGCATGTTGACTGAAAATCATGTAGTGTATTTGATTCTAGATATTGTATTAATATCCCAGTGACAATAAATTCACTGAGAGAGCGTATTTGATTCTAGCTTTCTAAGAACTCTACCGAACCTTCCCTGCCATAGCCCCTAGTCGCTAACATGCCTTTCCTATGGGGCATGTGTAAGATGGGTGGCTTAAGACTTGTGGTATCACAAGGCAATAGAACTTGACCAAACGGTGGTGATTCTAGTACGACGTAGTGACAGTTACAAGTAAAGATAAGCTGGAGAATCCCAGGGGAATCCCACGCAAGAACTATATAGTGGGTCCACAAGGACCCACTGGAAATATGTAAGCTACCAGCTATTATGTGTTGCCCCGTGGCAACACAGGGAAATATCTATATTTACACCCTCCCCTACTATAGAGAACTCTACTCTCCATAGATATCGTCATCGAGGTCTTTGTCCTCGGCTGAGGGAGCGTCATCCATTGGGACGTCCTCATATGGAGCTGGCAAGGGCCAGGGATCCACATGCATCACATCCACGTGACACTGGAGGCATATAAAAATTTTCTGGTCTGAAAAACTGTTCAAAAAACTGTAAAGATATTCCAAATTTTTTTAGTGTTTTTAATGTAAAAAAACTTTGACAAAATTTTGTGTTTTTGTTAGAATTTGTTGAGCAAGAAATTTTTAAAAAAGTTTAAAGTTTTTTGCATGGCTTTTTATGTCTTTTTATAAATTTCTTTGTGAAAACACAAAGAAACCCATAAAAAACCCTGAAAAAAACTTTGAATTTTTTTACAATTTTCTTGCTCAACAAATTCTAATAAAAACGCAAAATTTTATTATAGTTTTTTTTACATAAAAAACACTAAAAATATTTTGAAAATCTGTACAATTTTTTGAACAGTTTTTCAGACAAAAAAACTTTTATATGCCTGCAGTGTGAGCGGATGTGGATGGGCCAGGTCCGGCTCGGGGTTGATACGGACCCATTTCAAGAGATGGGTTGATTCCCATCTCCTGGATGAAGATGGCCTCCGTGGCCGGATCAGGTTGCAGATCTGGGGGGTGGGACGCAAGCAGCTCCTTATTGAACTGTTCCAAGGTGCTCATGGCCGCTTTCTCACGGGCGCGTTGGGACATCTTCAGTCCCTGTTTATGCCGCCGCTGCCCTGTGCATGCAGCGGTGTTCACAACTTCCTTGGCTCGAAGTCGTTGAAAGTATCCCTCGATCCCAGGGATATGTTCATGGTTTACGTCGCCATGAAGGGCTAGCCATGACGTGAGCTCCTTCAGCGGGATCTTGTGTGTGAGTCTGTTCCCCAGCAGGAACATCCCGGTGATTGAGGCCCGCAGGGTGTCTGCTGCAGGTGATGGGATTGTGATGTTGGTCATGAATTCATGCCACTGGCCTGGCGTACCAAACAAGTCGCTTAAACACAACTTGAGGGGGATCATGGCTTGCCCTTGGGAGCCAGGATGCATATCCACATCCAGATATCGATATCTGTGTGTGTTTAACCCGCCTTCCACATCATCGCAGATGGCGGGAGGGACTCCTTCAGCATTGGACTGCCACCCGTTAATCACCATGACTATATCGTCAGGTCTACCGTCCAAAATATTTATGTAATTTGGACAGGGTTTACGGGGGCCCTCCTCACGGAGGCGTCGGAATGCTGTGTTCATTTCCGGCGTGCGCTGGTCGACCGGGGTATCCCTGGTGAGCGCGAGGAGGTCTAAAAACCTCTGCTTGGTGATTGGGCATACATGGTACCACTTGGCACCCCGAGGGACCAATCTGCCTAGGGGCTGGGGCAAGCAGTCCGTTGTCATGACGTGTTTATTTCCCATACTCAGATGCCCTGTTCTCCCATTTCTCACTCCACCTCCGTGCTTCGTTCCGATCGCCCTTGCCGTGTTCGGCAACTGATCTTCGCTGTTCGTGCCATTTACCATAGCCACGCTGTCAAAGCACGATCAACGTCTTTGGACTGACTTGACAGTCATCGCTGGCCTATCACATCCTCTGCTCAACCCTCTTTCGATGGTGTTCCTATGATCGGATTGTCATGACTTGCGTATTTCCTGCACCTTGTTATCCCCATTTCCCCTTTCGCCACTCCTCCCCCGTGTTCGCTCGGCTTCGCCCTCCACCTCGACCACTCCTGCCCTATGTCATCTCCATTCGCCCTTCCTCGCATTTTGCCAAACAGCCATTCACTGCTCGCATCATTCGCCAGCAGGCACACCATCAAATCATGATCAACATCCCTACCCAGCATGATGGCTTGTCAGTAGCTCCATCAGCTTCTCGATCCAACCCCCTTTTGGTGTTCATATGAGCAGTGTAAGGGCAACCCTGGCTAGTTGTGGAGATCACACTACCACACAACTGACAAGGGGAAATCCAAAGAGAAAGGTCTAAGGACCCCCAATGTCAGCGAGCCCGTATTATACTACGCTGCGCAGCCAGGGACAACACTTGGCACCTGCCATCAACCCTGCATCTCCCTGACCACCCTGACCCTTGATCGACCCTTGATGCCACCTATTACGCGAGTCGCTTGATTTCCGACACTGTTCCGAGAGTGGAAGTTGGAAATTGGAGTGGAACTGGCAAGGCGAACAGAACTGGTGGAAGTTCTCCCAGAAGCGGAATCATTTCTGAAAGCGGAGGCGGAGATGGAATCGGAACTGGGTGTGGTGTCGGAACTGGAAATGGAAAATAGGGTGTCCCCTGACATCACCCCCCCTCTAGTGTGCTGCGTCCTCGAAGCACAGGACACGAGGGATTGAAATGCCAGCAAGCGAATTCGGCGAGGGGCACCGGGGTGTGTCCTATAGAACTCGCGGAGTTTGTCTGGAGCGGAAACATCTTGCTCTGGGATCCATGAATTCTCCTCGTATCCATACCCTTCCCATTTCACGAGGAATTGGAGTCGTCCTCGCACAAACCGGCTGTCCAGGATCCGTTCCACCACATAGTGCTCTTCCCCATCTACAATTTCCGGCGGAGGTGGCGGACGAGCCTTCCGACCTGGAATTGGGTCCTCAAGCATAGGGAGTAACTTCACCACGTTGAAGACGGGGTGGAGGCGGGACATGGACATCGGAAGTCGGAGGCGGTATGCATTCCGTCCAACCCTCCGCGTCACTGTGAAGGGCCCGAGGTAGCGGTGGGCAAGCTTCTGCGAAGGGTGTGTGGTGCGGATGTCACTTGCATCTAGATATACCTTATCTCCCACTTGGTATTGGATACCAATGCAAACTATGCCTCTCTGCACTATGTCTTGCTCTTGGGAAAGAGCAAGACATAGTGCAGAGAGGCATAGTCTCTGAGCTGGACAATAATATCCCTAGGTTCAGGGTCGATGCCATCTCCAGGAAGAATGACTGCAATCTCATCTGCAGTTGGGACATTATATCTCCTAGGATCCCTGTGTGCCCTGTATGTGAGCCTTGCCTGGATGTCACCATTCTGTTCTTGAGCTCTGAGCCTCTCAGCTGCCTGTTTATATGTGGCCACATGAGGATTGCATAGCAGGAGCATTTCCTGCAAGTCTCCCATGATAGTTGGAGACAGACGCTCGTTACGATTTTTTCTCTTTGCCAAAGCCAGTGCAGGATCATATATGTAAAGCTGGGCATACTTTGGATCGTCTTCATTGTCAGGGAGGAGAGAGCCATGGAGATGATACAGTTCACCCTGTAGCTTGAGCACATATGCACCACGACCCTCCTGAAGCAAATCTTGGTCAAAGTTGGCCCCCACAGAAGTGAATGCAAACACAGCATTATACTGCCTGATATTCTGGCGAAATCCTTTTGCCTCAGGGTCCTAGCCTTCTAAGAGCTGTTTCAATGGCTGAGGGGGCTGTGGCTGGTCTTCCAGCTGCACCTTTCCTTCCATACAGCAATCACCAAACCTGGGCCGCACATTTGAGGATTTCTGCAGGCGTTCTGCCATCCAGTGTAATGCCCCACAGTCAGGGCAGGGAATAATCATGGGACCCAGATCATGATGCTGCACATCTGCCTCAATTATTCTAGAGCGACCAAGTGGAATAGGAGGAGGAGGTTGCTGAGGACGCTGCCGAGGTATAGGGAGTGGCTGAGGAGGCTGAGGAGGTGCAGGGAGTGGCTGAAGAGGCTGTGGAGGTGCAGGGAGAGGCTGAGGAGGTGCAGGGAACGGCTGGGGAGGCTGAGGAGGTGCAGGGAGTCGCTGAGGAGGCTGAGGAGGTGCAGGGAGTCGCTGAAGAGGCCACAAAAGCGCAGGGAGTAGTGGAGGCATTGGTCTTATTGCATTGGCCTGAGCACGCAATGCTGCCACTCCTGCAGAACCTACTACAGGAGGAGGCGCTGGTTGTACAGATGCAGGCCTGTGCCTTCCCAAAGGCCGCAATGCAGCTGCCTGAGCACGCAAGCTGCAATGGCTGCTGAACCTACTATATGAGCTGGCTGTACAGGGTCTGGCCTATTTCTTCTCAGGGGCTGTAATGGTGGGATAACTGCTAACTGAGCATGAAGGGCTGCCACCTGCTCTCCAGGACTGAGATTAGGAGGACGTGATGATGGTGCCAGCATGGGCAGACGTGAAGAGGGTGCAAGCATAGGAGGATGTGATGGCCCGGCCACAGGTTGTTGAAAAGGATCAGCGACATTGCTTCTAGGAGGAGGGTGAGGGATGGCAAAAGGCTGTGGGGGAGGGGGTGGCTGGTCCTGAGCTCTGACAGCAGCAGCAGCAAGCGCACGTGCTCTCCAATCAGTGGGCGATGTCATATGACCCTCCTGCTCCTCCCTTGCCCTTTCACGCTCCTGCTGACAATTTCTCTCTGGAGTAGATGGATACCTGAGAAACGCAGGTATAAGCTTAGAGGAACAATCAAGCTACCACAATTCAACTTACATTTGCAAGCAGATGCTGTTGTTGTTAATTTTTCCCGGGCAAAGTCAGGGGAATTTATTAATTTCTAATTGAATAAATGTCAGACAGCTCACACCAGACCACCAAGAAATACCTACATACCCAGGAAGGGACAGGTAATTGTTTGTTAAGCAAAGTCAAGGGAATTTATTAATTTCTATTTAAAATAAAATAAATAAATGTCAGATGGCTCACACCAGACCACAGAGAAATATATACATACCAAGGAAGGGATGGGGTAATTTATTGATGAAAATATCCAAGTCTTCTTTGGCTATCCAACTGGAATAATTGCAGTAAATGGTCCTGGTCCTGGTCCTGGGAGATGTCTTCTTCAGCCACAAGTAGTGCAAGTCAACACTAAGAGAACTGCAATGCAATTGTGGCTCCCTCTAAGGCAGCCTGGGATGACTACCTGGCTCCTTAGCAGAGAAAAAGCTGCCCCACTGAAGAGGTCAACCCCAATAGTTCACTGCAGAGATCTCCCTGGGAAGAGATCTTTTGTGTTCTACACTATATAGGCTATCTATTGTTTCACTCTCACGCAATTTTATTCTATCTAGTGGGCAGAGAGGAGAGGAGGGTGGTGGTGGAGTGCGCAGACGCGGCTGCGCAGCGTTCTGCCAGCGCAGCGCTGCTTTGAGCACCTGAGCCGGCAGACCGGCATAAACCGCAGCCGCGAGCGCGCTCCAGAACGCTGTGCAGCCGCATTGAGCGCTGGAGCCGGAAGACTGGCACAAACCGGCAGCCCGGCATGAACCAGTTTGGGCCAGCTGCGCCACTCGCGTCCTTGGCTCGCGGCTGCGCCGCTTGCATCCGATTGGCCAGCTGACTAAGGCTGACCTAAAACCTGACATAAGCTCGACACCCACAACCCACCGAGGCGCTTTCATATAGTGTAACTAGGTGGATACCCACGCTTCGCGCGGGGGTGCAAGTCAAACGCCTCAGTAAGGTCAAACGCATCAGCAAGGTCAAACACCTTGGGTAAATCAAACTTGGGATAAGTCAAACACATTCGGATAAGAGAATTTCTTTCAGATAAGTAAAACACATCTTATTGATTGAAAGTAGCTCTAAGTAACACATCAAGATAGGTAATGTTATGACCATGCTGCTTGACCAACTCTGGTACCTCCATGCCTCCTCTGGCTCTATTCCACAACGTCCACACTTTGACCTTTTGATCCCCTTGTTCTTTACTATTCACATACTTCCCCTTTTGACTCTATTCACCAGCCTTCCCTACTTGACCCTTAGCATAGCAAGTCCGGAGCATCAGGAGATCCAGTTGTTCCACTATCAATTAGACCCACATTCCCCTTGTTCTTTTGCCTATTGTTTGTTCTTAGTTCTACCCGGCACCCCCTTGTAGTTCCTCTTGTTCTGTATTAGTTACTTACTCCATTTATCCTAGTGACTTTTGCTTGCACTGGAATTGCTTACCTCTACCTTCTGACATGTTGTCTCAGCTCTTTGTATAAAACCCAGTCATGTGTGCCTCTGTTCTGCAATCAGATAATTAACTTTGATATGTGACTCCCTTTGCACTGTTTCCTGTTCTTACCACAGCAAGTACTTGCAAGGCCTCTGTCTCTCTGACCTCTGCCTTCCAACTCGATTTCTGATATCCAACTTAACTCGATTCTTGAACCCTTATCTCTAGGTGGATACCAATGCTTCACATGGGGGTGTAGGTCAAACGCATTGGGTAAATCAAACTTGGGATAAGTAAAACACATCTCATTGCAATTAAAAGTAGCTATAAGTAACACATCAAGATAGGTAATGTCTCTACACATGTCTGCATGTGCCCAAGTATAGTGTGCATAGCATGTCCTCCATGCATAGTGTGTCTCCACATGTAGCATGTCCCACATGCATAGCATGTCCCTACATGTAGTGTGTGTAGCATCTCCCTCAAGTATAGTGTGCAAAGTGTGTCCCCAATGCATAACATGTCCCCCAAGTATAGTGTGCATAGCATGTCCTTTGTTTGTAGCATGTCCCCCAAGTATAGCATGGGTAGAATGTCCTTTGTTTGTAGCGTGTCCCCCAAGTATAGCATGGGTAGAATGATCCTTGTTTGTAGTGTTTTCCCCTGTAGTGCGTCCCTTGTTTGTACCGTGTCCCCCAAGCATAGTGTGTCCCCACATATAGTGTGCACATCCCCATGCATAGTGTGTGTGTGCCCATGCATAGCCTGTGTGTCCCGTCCCCCAAGCATAGTGTGTCCCCACATGCAGCATATCCCCAAGTACAGTGTGTGTGGCATGTCCTACATGCATAACATATCCCTCAAGTATTTTGTGTGTAGCATGTCCCTGGTTTGTAGCATGTCCCCAAATGTAGCATGTCCCTAAATTATAGCATGTGTGTCCCCCATGCATAGCGTGTCCACATGTGTAGCATCTCCCTACACATAGTGTGTGTAGCCTCTCCCTCAAGTATAGTGTGCAAAGTGTGTCCCCCATGCATAACATGTCCCCCAAGGATAGCACGTATAGAATGTCCCTTGTTTTTCCCCATGCATAGTGTGCGTAGTGTGTCTCTTGTTTGTACCGTGTCCCCCAATCATAGTGTGTCTGTCCCCAAGCATAGTGTATCCCACCATATAGTGTGCACATCCCCATACATAGTGTGTG
This sequence comes from Gautieria morchelliformis, assembly GCA_015179125.1. Classification (NCBI taxonomy): domain Eukaryota; kingdom Fungi; phylum Basidiomycota; class Agaricomycetes; order Gomphales; family Gomphaceae; genus Gautieria; species Gautieria morchelliformis. The sequence continues at coordinate 76,537 of WHVA01000102.1, read as the reverse complement.
TGTGCCCATGCATAGCATGCTTGTCCCATGCATAGCATGCTTGTCCCATGCATAACATGTGTGTCTCTACACATAACATGCCAGCTCCGCATGATAGCTGTCGAATTTAGGACCGATTTCGAAACCATAACACCAAAGCAATGGCGGAAGTGCTCAGATGCAAGCTGTCATCGGCATCCGGCCGGCATGAATAAGTAGGGCAGGAAATTTCCACGTTTGGCCAAACCTGTCACTATAGTGCACTATATCTCATCAAAATGTCACATTTTTGGTTTAGGAAGCAGCAAATAGGTTAGAGCAGGGGTCGTGACCCCTGCTCTAGAGTTTTGGTTTAAAACATTAATTTCCGTTATAGCGGACTTGTAAAACGCTTCCCTGTCATCGGCTAGTACTCGGCTCGATGTTCATGCATGTCCCTAAGCATAGCATGCGTATCCCCATGCACAACATGCATGTCTCCATGCCTAACATGCATGTCTCCACGCCTAACATGCATGTCTCCATGCATAACATATGTGTCTCCATGCATAGTATGCGTGTCCCCATGCATAGTCTGTGTAGCATGTCCCAATGGCATGTGTAGCATATCCCAAGGGCCTCAAAGTGAAGCAAGCAGAGGCTGTTACTTATCATTAACTTTTCGCAAACTCAGGGACATGTATCAATATCTATTTTGTGACATATACAGACATAAATAAAATAGTAAAGGAAGCCATATTTAAGCAGCTGCTGTCATTAATTTTAACAAAGTCAGGATTATCTCAAAATAAATGTCCAGTACATTTAAGCTGAAGTTGTTATTAATTTTAGCAGAGTCAAGATATCTATTTTTCGAAAAATGTCAAAAAAATGCACTGTACATTTAAGCTGGAGCTGTTGTCAATTTTCACAAAGTCAGGATAATTTATTGACATCTATTTGTGAAAAAATGTCAAAAAAGTACAGTACATTGAAGCAGAAGCTGTTATTAATGCCCAGCCAAAGCCAGAGAAGCCCAGAGACTGACAGAGAAACCCAGAGCCCAGCCAAAGCCATAGTAAGCCAGCCACCAGTATAGCCAGAGAAGGAGTGCCTGGCAGCTTTACAGTAAATAAAACAACAAAACAAACCACATTTAAAAGTAGAACCTATTGTCATTAATTTTAGAGGAAACTGTCAATTTTTGAAAAAAAACCTGAAAAATATATATATAAAAATACTTTTTTTCAGCAGTCTTGGGATTTTATTTAAATCTATTTTCGAAAAAATTCACAAAAATATAAAGCACATGTGACAATACAATATGAAGAAGAAAAAAATGGAACCAATAAAATTACAAACACAAATAAAATAAAATACATGGGAATGCATTAAAACAGAGATATTACTTACCAATAGAACAGCCAAGCCAATAGATAGCCAGCCAACCAAAGCCATAGACAGCCAGCCAGCTAAAGGAGGAGACACCAGAGAGCGCAGCAGACAGCAGACAGTGCAGACAGAGCAGAGAGCAGACAGCGCAGACACAGCAGACAGAAGACACAGCAGCCACAGCGGACAGCACACAGCAGAGAGAGCAGACAGCAGAGTGAGGAATTGCCGGTCGGGCAGATTCCTGGCATTCCATCCTACCGAACTGCCTTTATATACCACGTGCGCGTGTCATGCACAGACCATGCGCGAACGGGTCACGTGACCGCTGCGCAGTGTTCTCGCGGGTGCGCCACTCGCCGCTGACCTAAAGAGACCTGGAGCCGGCAGACCGGCGTAAACCGGTGATAGGGCCAGGGGCTCGCCGCTGCGCCGCTCGCGTGCTCCGCTGACAAACTAATGACCAAGCATTGGTCAGCATTGGTCAGCGCGCCCACAACCTCCCACCGAGCTGCTTTCATATAGTGTAACTAGGTGGGTACCCGCGCTTCGCGCGGGGGTGTAGGTCAAGCGCCTAGGTAAGGTCAAATGCATCAGTAAGGTCAAGTGAATCAGTAAGGTCAAGTGCATTGGGGTAAATAGGATCATGCAAAATATATCCCTGATCACATAGTATCATGAATCATGTATGCACCCATGGAACAGCCGAACATGCAGAGCTCTCTCTCGACCTCTGGGATGGGCCTCCCAGTGACTCTAGACATGAAAGTGGTAATAGTCTTGACAGAATCATCAGAGATTATAAGATTGTGCCTATTGTGATAATCCACAGGTTTCAAAGCTTGTGCATTGTGAAATAGATCCAATAGTGATCTTGGGGATCCTGAATTTTGACAATGTGGTTATATCGATATGCCAGCTGATCCTCCGGTGACACTCACAGAACCAGAAACAATGCCAAAATCAGAAATGGGGGAAGACCCAAAGTGCAGTTGGATAGCATGTCCTCACACGTAACGTGTCCTCACAGGTAGTATGTCCTCACACGTAACGTGTCCCCACAGGTAGGGTGTCCTCACACATAACGTGTCCCCACACAAAACATGTCCCACACATAACATGTCCCACACGTAACGTGTCCTCACATGTAACGTGTCCCCACAGGTAGTGTGTCCTCACACGTAACGTGTCCTCACAGGTAGCATGTCCCCACACGTAACGTGTCCTCACAGGTAGCGTGTCCCCACACATAACGTGTCCTCACAGGTAGCGTGTCCTCACAGGTAGCGTGTCCCCACATGTAACGTGTCCCCACAGGTAGCATGTCCCCACACGTAACATGTCCCCACAGGTAGCGTGTCCTCACAGCTAGCATGTCCCCACACGTAATGTGTCCCCACAGGTAGCATGTCCCCACAGGTAGCGTGTCCCCACCGGTAGCATGTCCCCACCGGTAGCGTGTCCCCACATGTAACGTGTCCCCACCGGTAGCGTGTCCCCACACGTAACATGTCCCCACTGGTAGTGTGTCCTCACATGTAACGTGTCCCCACACATAACATGTCCCACACGTAACATGTCCTCACAGGCAGTGTGTCCCCACACGCAACGTGTCCTCACAGGTAGCATGTCCCCACACGTAACATGTCCCCACAGGTAGCGTGTCCTCACAGCTAGCATGTCCCCACACGTAATGTGTCCCCACAGGTAGCATGTCCCCACAGGTAGCGTGTCCCCACCGGTAGCATGTCCCCACCGGTAGCGTGTCCCCACATGTAACGTGTCCCCACCGGTAGCGTGTCCCCACACGTAACATGTCCCCACTGGTAGTGTGTCCTCACATGTAACGTGTCCCCACACATAACATGTCCCACACGTAACATGTCCTCACAGGCAGTGTGTCCCCACACGCAACGTGTCCTCACAGGTAGCATGTCCCCACACATAACGTGTCCTCACAGGTAGCGTGTCCTCACAGGTAGCGTGTCCCCACACGTAACGTGTCCCCACAGGTAGCATGTCCCCACACGTAATGTGTCCCCACAGGTAGCATGTCCCCACAGGTAGCGTGTCCCCACCGGTAGCATGTCCCCACCGGTAGCGTGTCCCCACATGTAACGTGTCCCCACCGGTAGCGTGTCCCCACACGTAACATGTCCCCACTGGTAGTGTGTCCTCACATGTAACGTGTCCCCACACATAACATGTCCCACACGTAACATGTCCTCACAGGCAGTGTGTCCCCACACGCAACGTGTCCTCACAGGTAGCATGTCCCCACACATAACGTGTCCTCACAGGTAGCGTGTCCTCACAGGTAGCGTGTCCCCACACGTAACGTGTCCCCACAGGTAGCATGTCCCCACACGTAATGTGTCCCCACCGGTAGCCTGTCCCCACAGGTAGCGTGTCCCCACATGTAACGTGTCCTCACAGGTAGCATGTCCCCACACGTAACGTGTCCCCACAGGTAGCGTGTCCCCACACATAGCTTGTCCTCACAGGTAGTGTGTCCTCACACGTAACGTGTCCTCACAGGTAGCATGTCCCCAAACGTAACGTGTCCTCACACATATCAGGGACATGTGTCAGTATCTATTGTGTGACATAGCAAAAGAAACCACATTTAAGCAGCTGTTGTCATTAATTTTAGCAAAGTCAGGATAATTTATTGATATCTACCTTTTGAAAAAATGTCAAAAAAATGTACACTACATTTAAGCTGAAGCTGGTACAAAGTTTAGCAAAGTCAGGATAATTCATTGATATCTATATTTATTTTTCAAAAAAAGATAAAAAGAAAACACACTACATTAAAACAGAAGTTGTTATTAACTTTAGCCAAGTCAGAATAAGTTATTGATATCTACTTGCGAAAAAATATCAAAAAAATGTACATGATAATTAAGTTGGCTATTAATAAGTTAGGTTTATTGATATGTATTTGCGAAAAAATATCAAAAAAATATACAGGACATTGAAGCAGAAGCTGGTGTCAATTCACAGCTAGAGAAGCCCAGAGACACCCAGAGACACACACAAAGACACCCAGAGCCCAGCCAAAGCAATAGTAAGCTCACCAGCACAGCCAGAACACAGGAAGACACCAGTGGGGAGTGTGGTTCTGCAGCATCGCTCTCTTTATACCGAGCGAAGGGTCGTGCACGGACCACCCTCGCATATGGTCACGACGAACGCGAACCGGTCACGTGACCTGGGACGCTGCTGCGCAGCGTCAATGGTCTGGCCTGGGCCAGGGGCCTAGGGCTCACGGCTGCGCCGCTGACCTAATTCTTATGTAACATTATTTGTAACATTATTTGTCAGCGGTGCGCCCACAACCCACCGAGCGCGTTTAACTCTTAGACTAGGTGGGTACCCGCGCTTCGCGCGGGGGTGTAGGTCAAGCGCCTTGGTAAGGTCAAATGCATCAGTAAGGTCAAGTGAATCAGTAAGGTCCAGTGCATTGGGGTAAATAGAATCATGCAAAATATATCCCTGATCATATAGTATCATGAATCATGTATGCACCCATGGAACAGCCGAACATGCAGAGCTCTCTCTCGACCTCTGGGATGGGCCTCCCAGCGACTCTAGACATGAAAGTGGTAATAGTCTTGACTGAATCATCAGAGATTATAAGATTGCGCCTATTGTCATAATCAACAGGTTTCAAAGCTTGTGCATTGTGAAATAGATCCAATAGTGATCTTGGGGATCCTGAATGTTGACAATGTGGTTACATCAATATGCCAGCTGATCCTCCCGTGACACTCTCACAGAACCAGAAACAATACCAAAATCAGAAATGGGGGAAGACCCAAAGTGCAGTTGGATAGCATGTCCTCACACGTAACGTGTCCTCACAGGTAGCGTGTCCTCACAGGTAGCGTGTCCTCACAGGTAGCATGTCCCCACACGTAATGTGTCCTCACAGGTAGTGTGTCCCCAAACGTAACGTGTCCTCACAGGTAGCGTGTCCCCACATGTAACGTGTCCTCACAGGTAGCGTGTCCTCACAGGTAGCGTGTCCTCACAGGTAGCGTGTCCCCAAACGTAGCGTGTCCTCACAGGTAATGTGTCCCCACAGGTAGCGTGTCCTCACAGGTAGCGTGTCCTCACAGGTAGCGTGTCCTCACAGGTAGCGTGTCCCCACACGTAACATGTCCTCACAGGTAGTGTGTCCCCAAACGTAGCGTGTCCTCACAGGTAATGTGTCCCCACAGGTAGCGTGTCCTCACACATATCAGGGACATGTATCAGTATCTATTTTGTGACATATATAAAATAGGAAAAGAAACCACATTTAAGCAGCTGTTCTTATTAATTTTAGCAAAGTCAGGATAATTTATTGATATCTACCTTTTGAAAAAATGTCAAAAAATGTACAGTACATTTAACCTGAAGCATCCATGCATAGCATGCTTGTCCCCATGCATAACATGCGTGTCTCCACGCATAACATGGGTGTCCCCAAGCATAGCGTGTGTGTCCCCATGGATAGCATGCTTGTCCCCATGCATGACATGTGTGTCTCCACGCATAGCATGTGTGTCCCCATGCATAGCCTGTCTGTCCCAAAGGATAGTGTGTCCCCACATGTGGCATGCATGTCCCCATGCATAGCAGGCGTGTCCCCAAGCATAGCGTGTGTGTCCCCACGCATAACATGCGTGTCCCCACGCATAACATGCGTGTCCCCATGCATAGTGTGTGTAGCATGACCCTCAAGTATAGCATGCGTAGCATATCCCCAAGGGCCTCAAAGTGAAGCAAGCAGAGGCTGTTACTACTTATTAACTCTTAGCAAACTCAGGGACATGTATCACTATCTATTTTGTGAAATATACAGACATAAATAAAATAGTCAAGGAAACCATATTTAAGCAGCTGCTGTCATTAATTTTTAGCAAAGTCAGGATTATCTATTTTGCGAAAAAATGCCAAGAAAATGTCCAGTACATGTAAGCTGAAGCTGTTATTAATTTTAGCAAAGTTAGGATATCTATTTTTCGAAAAATGTCAAAAAAATGCACTGTACATTTAACCTGGAGCTGTTGTCAATCTTCACAAAGTCAGGATAATTTATTGATATCTATTTGCGGTCAAAAAAGTACAGTACATTGAAGCAGAAGCTGTTATTAATGCCCAGCCAAAGCCAGAGAACCCAGAGACTGACAGAGAAACCCAGAGCCCAGCCAAAGCCATAGTAAGCCAGCCACCAGTATAGCCAGAGAGGAGTGGCTGGTAAGCAGCTTTACAGTAAATAAAACAATAAAACAAACCACATTTAAAAGCAGAATCTATTGTCATTAATTTTAGAGGAAACTTATTGATGTCTATTTGCGAAAAAAACCTGAAAAATATTGATATTAAAACATTTTTTTTCAGCAGTCTTTGGATGTTATTTAAATCTATTTTCGAAAAAAATCACAAAAATATAATGCACATGTGACAACTATATGATGAAAACAAAAAGGAACCAATAAAATTGCCAACAGAAATATAATAAAATACATGGCAATGCATTAACAAAAAGATATTACCTACCAATAGCCAGCCAGCTAAAGCAGCAGACAGCAGACAGCAAACAGCAGACAGCAGACAGAGCAGAGCAGACAGCAGAGAGAGGAATCGCCGGTTGGGCAGGTTCCTGGCGTTCCCTCCTTACCATTCGGCCTTTATACCCCGCGCGCGTGTCGTGCACGGACCACGCTCGCATATGCGCGCTCTGGTCGCGAACAGGTCACGTGACCGCTGCGCAGCGTTCTATGCTCGCGGCTGCGCCGCTCGCCGCTGACCTAATTTGGAACGCAAACGGTCACGTGACCATGCTGCGCAGTGTTCTTGGCTCGCGGCTGCGCCGCTCGCGTCCGATTGGCCAGCTGACTAAGGCTGACCTAAAACCTGACATAAGCTCGACGCCCACAACCCACTGAGCGCGTTTAACTCTTAGACTAGGTGGATACCCGCGCTTCGCGCGGGGGTGCAAGTCAAACGCCTCGGTAAGGTCAAACGCATCAGCAAGGTCAAACGCCTTGGGTAAATCAAACTTGGGATAAGTCAAACACATAAGTAACACATCAAGGTAGGTAATGTTATGACCATGCTGCTTGACCAACTCTGGCACCTCCATGCCTCCTCTGGCTCTATTCCGCAACATCCACACTTTGACCTTTTGATCCCCTTGTTCTTTACTATTCACATACTTGCCCTTTTGACTCTATTCACCGGCCTTCCCTACTTGACCCTAAGCATAGCAAGTCCAGAGCATCAGGAGATCCATTTGTTCCACTATCAATTAGACCCACATTCCCCTTGTTCTTTTGCCTATTGATTGTTCTTAGTTTTACCCGGCACCCCCTTGTAGTTCCTCTTGTTCCGTATTAGTTACTTACTCCATTTATCCTAGTTACTTTTGCTTGCACTGGAATTGCTTACCTCTACCTTCTGACATGTTGTCTCAGCTCTTTGAATAAAACCCAGTCATGTGTGCCTCTGTTCTGCAATCAGATAATTGACTTTGATATGTGACTCCCTTTGCACCGTTTCCTGTTCTTACCACAGCAAGTACTTGCAAGGCCTCTGTCTCTCTGACCTCCGTCTTCCAACTCGATTTCTGATATCCAACTTCACTTAATTCTTGAACCTTTACCTCTTCAGTTATAATACTTGACCTCTTCCAACTTCCAATCTCCAATCTCCAAAATACTTAGGATGATAGTTGGGGGTGCAACATATAAGTTGAAGCTGCAGTCCTTTTAGAGCCCAGCCCAATACATAACAGGTAATGACTCTACACATTTCTCCCATGTCTGTGTGTCCCCTACCTCACGTGTAGCATGTCCTCACCTGTAGTTGTCATCACACTTCATCTGTCCTCACACATATCGCATCCTCACACATATCGCATCCTCACACGTAGCCTGTCCTCACAGGTGGCATGTCCCCACATGTACTGTGTCCCCAAGTATAGTGTGCATAGTGTGTCCCTCAAGTATAGTGTGTGTAGTGTGTCCCTTGTTTGTAACATGTCCCTAAGTATAGTGTGCATAGTGTGTCCCCAAATGTAGCATGTCCCTAAATTATAGCATGTGTGTCCCCCCATGCATAGCGTGTCCACATGTGTAGCATCTCCCTACACATAGTGTGTGTAGCCTCTCCCTCAAGTATAGTGTGCAAAGTGTGTCCCCCATCCATAACATGTCCCCCAAGGATAGCATGTATAGAATGTCCCTTGTTTTTCCCCATGCATAGTGTGCGTAGTGTGTCTCTTGTTTGTACCGTGTCCCCCAAGCATAGTGTGTCTGTCCCCAAGCATAGTATGTCCCCAAGCATAGTGTATCCCACCATATAGTGTGCACATCCCCATGCATAGCATGCTTGTCCCCATGCATAACATGTGTGTCTCTACGCATAACATGCATGTCCCCAAGCATAGCATGCATGTCCCCATGCACAACATGCATGTCTCCATGCATAACATGCATGTCTCCACGCATAACATGCATGTCTTCACGCCTAACATGCATGTCTCCATGCATAACATATGTGTCTCCATGCATAGCGTGCGTGTCCCCATGCATAGTGTGTGTAGCATGTCCCAATGGCATGTGTAGCATATCCCAAGGGCCTCAAAGTGAAGCAAGCAGAGGCTGTCTTTTCATTACCTTTTAGCAAACTCAGGGACATGTATCAATATCTATTTTGTGACATACAGATATAAATAAAATAGTAAAGGAAGCCATATTTAAGCAGCTGCTGTCATTAATTTTAGCAAAGTCAGGATTATCTATTTTTTGAAAAATGTCAAAACAAATGTCCAGTACATTTAAGCTGAAGTTATTATTAATTTTAGCAGTGTCAAGATTATCTATTTTTTGAAAAATGTCAAAGAAAATGCACTGTACATTTAAGCTGGCTGTTGTCAATTTTCACAAAGTCAGGATAATTTATTGACATCTATTTGTGAAAAAATGCCAAAAAAGTACAGTGCATTGAAGAAGATGTTATTAATGCCCAGCCCAAGCCAGAGAAGCCCAGAGACTGACAGAGAAACCCAGAGCCCAGCCAAAGCCATAGTAAGCCAGCCACCAGTATAGCCAGAGAAGGAGTGCCTGGTAGCTTTACAGTAAATAAAACAACAAAACAAACCACATTTAAAAGTTTAGAGGAAACTTATTGATGTCAATTTTCAAAAAAAAACCTGAAAGATATATATATAAAAATACTTTTTTTCAGCAGTGTTGGGATTTTATTTAAATCTATTTTCGAAAAATTCACAAAAATATAAAGCACATGTGACAATACAATATGATGAAAAAAAAAATGGAACCAATCAAATTACAAACACAAATAAAATAAAATACATGGGAATGCATTAAAAAAGAGATATTACTTACCAATAGAAAGCCAGCCAAGCCAATAGATAGCCAGCCAACCAATGCCATAGACAGCCAGCCAGCTAAAAGAGGAGACACCAGAGAGCGCAGCAGACAGCAGACAGCGCAGACAGAACCGAGAACAGACAGCGCAGACACAGCAGAGAGCACACAGCAGAGTGAGTAATTGCCGGTCAGGCAGATTCCTTGCGTTCCACCCTACCGAACTGCCTTTATATACCGCACGCGCGTGTCGTGCATGGACCACACGCGAACGGGTCACGTGACCGTGGACGCTTCTGCGCAGCGTTCATTGCTCGCGGCTGCGCCGCTCGCCGCTGACCTAATTTTTACGTAATATTATTTGTCAGCAGCGCCCACAACCTCCCACCGAGCCGCTTTCATATAGTGTAACTAGGTGGGTACCCGCGCTTCGTGCGGGGGTGTAGGTCAAGCGCCTCGGTAGGGTCAAATGCATCAGTAAGTCTAACATATCAGTAAGGTCAAGTACATTGGGGAAAACCAAAGTAATCAATTTGCATCAAGTAAAATGAAGTCAAACACATAAACCATATCAAGAGAAGTGGATATTAAAAATCAAGGAGCTCTAAGTAATACATCTTTATATACAATGTTGGTTGTGTCCAAACCCTCCTCAAGCAAGACCTTCACTCTGTTCCAATTGGTCCCTCTTGATACACCAACATACAACTGACCATGTCCAAACACTGGATATCTTAGGTCCAGCCCAACCGTTCCCAAAGACTGTCCCTGAGACTTGTTGATAGTCATTGCAAATGCCAAACGCACTGGAAACTGCCTCCTTTGCAGCACAAATGGCAACTCTCCCTCTGATGGCTTAATGATGATCCTGGGGATGAAAGCAATATTGCCTGCACATGGACCTGAGATGATCCTGACCTCCAACACTCTAATGCTTATCCTCACCAACCGCAACCTTGTCCCATTGCATAGTCCTTGCTTCTGATCCAAATTGCGTAACAGCATCAGAGGCACTCCAGGCTTGACTTCCAAGCGAGCAGGAGGAAGAGAGCCCATCTCTATGGAATTCAGATACTCCACAGGATACCGATCTGCATCGTCGGACTCTTCAATGGAATTTGCGCAGTGCAAGACCTGAGCATCACCTGGAAACTCCCTAAACACCATGGAATTGATCTCATTGACCTCAGTGTTTCTGGCACAGAGGATGGCACGCTCCAAAAAGTAATTGTCCTGGGCAGGGACATGATTGCCAATGCCAGGGTATATTTCCTGGATCAGATCTTCAATTCCAGGGCCACAAACCATGTGAGGAGGGAGTGAGAACGTATGATCTAGTGGGAGATCCTTTCCCTGGCCCACATTCTGCAGCCATTCTGCAAACCTGGCTCTGTCAGGGTCATTTCTCACCCGCATGTTCTCTGTCAGATGGAGGACATTGATCTTTGGCCACAGATATGACTTCTGAAGGGTAGCTCCCACGATATCCTCCTTGGAGCCTTTAGGGACAATTGGGAGAGTCTGCTGAAAGTCACCTCCAAAGGCGACCGTGATGCCACCAAAGGGTCTGTCAGGCTGGTCAAGGAAATCCCTCAGTGTCCTGTCAATGGCCTCTATGGCATGGCGATGCTGCATTGCAGCCTCATCCCAGATGAGGAGACTGGCCTGTCTCAGCATGTCAGCCTTGTCAGAGTTCTTTTTGATGGAGGAGAAAGAGCGCTCATGGACAGGAATGGGAATTCCAAGCATGCTATGAGAGGTTGTACCCTTAGTGAGGATAAGTGCAGCCATTGCAGATGAGGCTACTGCAATCACAATGAGGCTCTCCGCTCTACAGGAGTGGATTAGAGTGTTCCATGTGAATGATTTCCCGGCGCCACCTGAGCCAGTGACAAAAAACATTTGTCCATCAGGTTTCCCATGAGCATCTCTGGTCAGTGCCGACCGTAATATCTGATCATGCGTGGACCTTTGCCCCTCATTCAGCCTGGGAACCTCCTCATCAGCTATGTTCCTCTCTTCAACACGGTCATAGTCCCTCTGCTCAGCTATGAACCTGTTTCCAATGAGGGCCTCCCACTCGCCTGCCACCCGAGGCATATCATCAAAGCTGCTCAAGGACATTCCACCCTGCTGGAGGATTTTTTCCAAGAGAAAGAGGCCAAAATCATAAACCTGATCGTCCTGTGGATCCTGCATACCATGTCTGATTTGGAGCTGATGTCTGAGATCATCACAGATGTGCTCCCTGAAGCCATCCCATAGTCTGCCAGGACCTGATGGATTGCAATGGCCAAGGATGGTGGCAAAGAGATGTCTGAGCTGAGCACCTGTTTTCATGCCACTGGCTTCCTGGAGACACAACCTCAGCTCCTGATCGTCATCCAGAAGTCCCCTTGCACGACAGGCCTCCTTGTAAGTAGCATATTGTATGCCATCCACCAACCTAAGCTCCTCAAAGGATCTAGCCCCCTTGACCACTGTGAGGAGAGTGCGCACAAAAAACCTCTCTCCTGATCTAGGGTTTGCAAAGTGAAGGCGACCGATGCTATAACCTCCTTGGCGTGGTGTCCATACCTTGTCCTGTGAGTGCCAGGTAAAATGCTCAGGAAACTCCACATAGAGCAGATCACGTGCTTCAGGGTAGATATCATTGGCCTCAAAGTAAGCCATGAGCGGTGTCTTTTTCGCCTCAGCCCTTTCCAGGATGTTGTCCACATCCTGGTCGGGATCAAAGATGATTGTGTGGTGGTCCTTTTCATGGACTGGCAGTGCCATGACTGCAGGCACCTGGGTGTGGATTTCCCGCTCCAGCAACCTCCAACAGGCCTCATGAGCACTGACATAGCGAGCGTCCAGGTACTGCTTAATTTCATCCTGGGTGCGACCAAACTCCATGGTGGTCCGATCATGACCCTTGTAGAGATACTTGTGGATATACTTGATACACCTCACATTGATGGTGAGTTCAGGGTTGATGTGACACCAGAATTTGAGCAAGAGCAGGGCAGAGTATGGCACAACCCATCTGTTGTCCAGCATGTCACCTCTGACATTGTGCAGCCTTCCATCATTGCGACGATGATATTTTGGATAGCCATCCTCATTCAGACTGGTTTCCTCACAGAAAGGCTTTGGGAAGCCTTTCTTGCACTTGCCATTTTCCATGCAGGGTGCGTTTGGATTCATTTGTCCACAGGGACCATGTGTCATCAGCTCACAGACCAACCGGTAGAGGACAGGATGAGTCTCTGGATCAGGGAACTCTGCTGAAATCATTGAATCCACCTCATGTGGATGTCTGATCTTGGAATCTCTTTCAAACCAGATAAGAATATGCATGTGTGGGAGTCCCCTTTTCTGGAATTCAATGGTGTGGACGCGAGCGACGGTTTCCCCAAAAATCTTTTCCTTGACGATCAAGTCAATGAGGTATTTCTTTTTGAGCTGGAACACCCGCGACACCAGGTCAGGCCTGTCCTGAGGAGTTTGTCCGGGCAACAATGCATCCAATACCTCCTGCCAGTTGGGATTGGCAGTCATGGTAATAAAGAGATCAGCCACACCATGCTTCCTTGAAATGGCCAGAGAGTTCTGCAGGTTTTCCTGCATGTCCCGTGTCCCCCCCTGGAATGTGGCAGGCAGAATGGATCTTGCGCCCAAGTTGTTTGGATCTCTGTCATTGTCATTGCGATGAAAGGCATCCATCATCTGGTTATACATCTCAGCACGGAGAGTGTGTTGATTTCTCCTGATCCACCACAGCCTGCTTTGCTCTGCAGCGGCCCAGGAGTCTACAATGTACTGCTGGAATAATTTGCCAGCGCGCAGGAGTGTTGTAGGTTCTTCTGTTCTCTGGAAGAGACGATAGGAATGGAACTGAATTTGGGTGACACGCCCACTTCGCTCACGCCCGTCTGGTAATTGGCGATAGCGAATACCAGGTTGCCACCCCAACTCTCCCCTGGGAAAGAGCAAGACATAGTGAAGAGAGGCATAGTTTGGATTCATCTCGGATACCCTTTTAAAACGTCCACCTTTGAGCTGGACAATAATATCCCTAGGTTCAGGGATGATGCCATCTCCAGGAAGAACCACCGCAATCTCATCCGCAGTAGGGATATTATACCTCCTAGGATCCCTGTGTTCCCTGTATGTGAGCCTAGCCCGGATCTCACCATTCTGTCCCTGAGCTCTGAGCCTCTGGGCCGCTTGTCTATATATGGGAACATGAGGATTGCATAGGAGGAGCATTTCCTGCAAGTCTCCCATGATAGTTGGAGACAGACCTGGGTTACGCGCGTTCCTCTGTGCCAAAGCCAATGCTGGATCATATATATAAAGTTGGGCATACTGTATCCGCCTCCCAGGGTTAGGGATGAGAGAGCCATGAGTATGATACAGTTCGCCCTGCAGCTTGAGGACATATGGACCACGACCCTCCCGAAGCAAATCTAGATCAAACTCGGCTCCCAAGGAAGTGAATGCAAATGCAGCATTGTACTGCCTGATGTTCTTGCGAAACCGTTTGGCCTCAGGGTCCTGGCCCTCTAAGAGCCGTCTCAATGGCTGAGGGAGCACTGGCAGCTCTGGAAGCTGCACCTTTCCTTCCATACAGCAATCACCAAACCTGGGCCGCCGATTTGAGGATTTCTGCAGGCGTTCTGCCATCCAGTGTAATGCTCCACAGTCAGGGCAGGGAATAACCATGGGACCCAGATCATGACGCTGCACATCTGCCTCGATTATTCTAGAGCGACCAAGTGGAATAGGAGGAGGAGGTCGCTGAGGACGCTGCCGAGGTACAGGGAGTGGCTGAGGAGGCCGAGGAGGTGCAGGGAGTGGCTGAAGAGGCCGAGGAGGTGCAGGGAGTGGCTGAGGAGGCTGAGGAGGAGCAGGGAGTGGCTGAGGAGGCTGAGGAGGTGCAGGCAGTCGCTGAAGAGGCCGCAGAAGTGCAGGGAGTAGCCGAGGCATTGGTCTTACTGCATTAGCCTGAGCCCGCAATGCTGCGACCGCTGCAGAACCTACTACAGGAGGTCTAGGAGCTGGTTGTAAAGGTGCCTGCCTGTGTCTTCCCAAGGGCTGTGCTGGGATAGGCTGTATACCAGCAGCATGAGCATGCAAATCTGCCACCGCTGTAGAGCCTACTACAGGCTGTCCAATTCCAGCCACCTGAGCACGCAACTGAGCAATTGCTGCAGAACCTACTACAGGAGCTGGCTGTACAGAGTCTGGCCTATTTCTTCTCAGGGGCTGTAATGGTGGGATACCTGCTAACCGTGCACGAAGGGCTGCCACCTGCTCTCCAGGACTGGGATCAGGTGGATATGATGGCCCCGCAAGCGTAGGAGGGCGCAATGCAAGCGTAGGAGGGCGCAATGGAGCTGGCTGTACAGGGTCTGGCCTATGTCCTCTCAGGGGCTGCCATGGTGTGATAACTGCTAACTGAGCACGAAGGGCTGCCACCTGCTCTGTAGGACTGGGATCAGGAGCAAGTGATGGCCCCGCAGGCATTGGTGGACGTGATGGCCCTGCCACAGGTTGTTGAAAAGGATCGGCTGCACTGCTTCTAGAAGGAGGGTGAGGGATGGCAAAAGGCGGTGGTGGAGGGGGTGGCTGGGTCTGAGCTCCAATATGCGCTCTCCGACGCGCTCTCCGATGACTGGGTGGTGTCATCACCTCCTGCCCCTCCCTCGCACTTTCACGCACCCGCCGACGGTTGCTCTCTGGGGTAGATGGATCCCTGAGAAATGCAGGCATAAGAGTAGAGAGAGGATAAAGATATCAATATCAGACTTACATTGCAAGCAGATTAAGGCAAACTCAGGGAAAACAGGCTGTGCGGGTATCTCAGACGGATTGCAAAGCCACTGATCCTAATATAAATACTGCAAATAGCAGATACAGTTACAAAAACGTACCAGAAAGGGGATAATACCCAGGTAGGGTATGCAGTAGTGACTGGACAAATGCACTTGAAAAGTGCCTACAAAATGCCAACCAAGCAAAGTTATAGCAAATAAGAACACAATAAGCATCAAGAAAAGGCAGGTACAATAGCATAACACTCACCAGAAACACCCAGGTAGCAAGTGCAGCAGTGACAGGAAGAATGTCACTTGAAAAGTGCCTAAAAAATGCCAAAAAAGCGAAATTATAGCAAATAAGAAGATAATAAGCATCAGGAAAAGGCAGATACAATAGCATAACACTCACCAGAAACACCCAGGTACTCAGTGCAGCAGTGACAGGAAGAATGTCACTTCAAAAGTGCCTAAAAAAGGCCAAAAAAGCGAAATTATAGCAAATAAGAAGATAATAAGCATTAAGAAGATAATAAGCATCAAGAAAAGGCAGATACAATAGCATAACACTCACCAGAAACACCCAGGTACTCAGTGCAGCAGTGACAGGAAGAATGTCACTTCAAAAGTGCCTAAAAAAGGCCAAAAAAGCGAAATTATAGCAAATAGGAACACAATAAGCATCAAGAAAGGGCAGATACAACAGCATAACACTCACCAGAAACACCCAGGTACTCAGTGCAGCAGTGACAGGACAAATGTCACTTGAAAAGTGCCTAAAAAAGGCCAAAAAAGCGAAATTATAGCAAATAAGAACACAATAAGCATCAGGAAAAGGCAGATACAACAGCATAACACTCACCAGAAACACCCAGGTACTCAGTGCACCAGTGACAGGACAAATATCACTTGAAAAGTGCCTAAAAAAGGCCAAAAAAGCGAAATTATAAATAACCAACATAAAAAGGCAGTTTCAGTAGCATCAAACCCACCAGAAAGAACCTAGATAGGATGTTAATGGAAGGGATGCAGGTGGTGGGAGGGATGGGATGGGATGGGATGGTGGTAGAAGGAGGGCAGAGGGGACCGGCTGCGCAGTGTCTGCCAGGTCACCCAGCGGTGTACCGGCAAGCCCCAGAGACCGGTCGGTCTGGGCTGGGCCTGGGCCTAGGGCTCGCGGCTGCGCCGCTCGCTCCGCTGACCTAATTTTTACGTAACATTATTTGTAAGCGGTGCCCACAACCACCCACCCCCCGCGTTTCACTCTTAGATTCTACTACTGTGAAGAACCTTGTATTATTAAGAAAAAAGAACAAGTACTGTGATTATTACAAGAAGATAAGACTTTAGAAAGTTCCAAAGATCCACAACCCCAAGTAATAGCAGAAGCAACTTGAGGAAGCTTAGAGAAGTTTCGGGAAAGGTTTGCAAACTATTGGAAGACAGTGGAAGGTTCTATTGCTATTTTGGGTTAAAGTCACAGCTCTGTGACAGTAAAGCTAAGTGTATGTAAGGAACTCCCACACTCATGTGATTATCATGTAAAATCATGTGACTTCAAGCTGGATTGAGGTCATATGACTGTGTCATGTGATTGTCTGGTGACCATAGTTAAGCAAGTGACTTTGAGGTCAGGTGATTGTCAGGTGACTGTGGATGATCAGGTGACTTTGAGCTGTTTTTTGAGGTCATGTGATAGTCATGTGGCCGTGGGGGATTCTTAGCTAACCAAGAGATTGTTGTATCTTGTGGACCCAATGCAAGTGTAGCATAGAATATTAATACAATCTTTCTTAAGGACAATTGAAACTAATCATCTACCTAGTAAATGTTCATAAATAGGTACCTACTTTGTGGACGATCCCTCCAGGTGTGCCATCCCATACATCCATACACTATCCATCTGACTCAGTGGTGTATATCATGTGATGTGAAAGTTGTCCATTGCCCATAGCTTGGTAAAAAAAAAACTGCAGAGTTGTGGTCACTCAGTCAGGAAAGAAGTTCATTACTGTTAACTGATAGAGTCATAGCTTACTGATAGAGTATGGATGCAGCCTTTCACTCTAGGCCAAGCAGACTGAAGATGCGAGATATAAAGACAGGGACTTGAAGGATGATTGACATAAGTGTCTTGAAGTCAAGGGATCACAAAGTTAGTGTGCATTCTGTAAAAAGATTAAAAGTTTGTTGGCAATGAGCTTAGGTAGCAATATAATTCAGACTTCGAATAGAAGTCGAATCGAGTAGAAGATAGATGGATCGAGTATACACCATATGTGTGTGTCTCGAACAGCGGTTACACAATATATGTGCAGTAAGATGTTCAATAGCTTCCAAGATAAATGAGTACTGATTGACTGGGGATTCCACTTCATACAAGATAGCTATTTAACTACTGTGGGACGAGCTATGACAGATGAAAGTGGTTACCAGCGAAAGTGGATGTGTAAGTGGTATACTGGGGTTATAGAGCCGGTTACTGCAGTGGGGGCGATCTATCGAATAGCAGGTGGTTTGTATGTATTGGGAATCAGAAAGTAGAAGTAATCATGGAATGTGGACGTGTGGAGGGAAACGGGGAAAGAAAAGTCCGTACGTGATGAAATGATCGGTGTGCCACTCCATGGATCAGAACCCCTCAGGCTCCTGCTTTGGGTCAGGGCTGGTTCCATGGGTTGTACGTGTGATGATCGGCATAGGGAAGTATGGACTCATGTAGATAAGTGTGGACGTCAGAATGATCGGCTGTGGTGGGTAGAGCAAGTGTGTAGGGCATGAGGCGATATAGGTGTTGGAATGTGTTGGGGTCAGGTAGTGAAATAATGGAATAGGTATTTTTTGTAACACATTCAACTTATACATACTCAGCTATTTATGTTGACTTGAATAGGGGTCTCGATACATGAGGAAGGATGACATAGAAGGTGAGAGTGTGCATACTGTAGGTGTGTGCATACTGCCAACACTGTATACCCATGCTGCAGCTCATTTGCTCAGTCTGGACGGGACATAAGGCAGAAGTCTTTGTGCTCATTTGAGGGCTTGATAGATAAGGAGAGAGTATAGGTGGGATGGGATAGGAATGGTGTGCATGTCACGAGTGTAGCGGAGGATAGGTACCATGAGATGGGTTTGTGGGGTGGAGTTATTGGGGTAGGACTGACTCAGCTGTGTGGACACTCATATGTGCGTGTATTGTATGCACTGTACTTGACTTGGATTCGGGTGTGGTGAAAGACACAGTGGTTCATGACTATGCATATATGCACCTTGGGGTTTTCAGGATAGGCCCAGGCATAAAGTATGAGTTAAAATTCATTCAGATAATTGTGTAGTCATTATGAAGGACATTATGGTTCATGTCTTTGGGTTTGTGAAGTGTTTGTAGTCATTAGGCATATGTTATTAGTTCAAGTGAAAATGAAGTCCATAGCCGTTAAACACTTCCTCACGACATTAACACCCTCCATGTCCATGCTGGACTCAATTGTATTGATAAGGAAAGTGTTCTTGTTCCCCCATATTACCTTTTTCTTCTTTGTTGCCCTCCACAGGCCACACTCCACAGGCAATTTCCTTTTAGTCTGGCGTATGCCACCACATTCAATAGCATCTTACCCTGTATCAGGTCACCATAGACCTAACTCTGTATTCAGGCATGGACAACTTTGCACAGCTTTATCATGAGTCCAACCACATTTGTGTATGCTTTTCTTTGCATGAACAGGAAACACAAAACATAGTTTACAATGAAATTGTTCTCTGATTCATCCATCTCATGTACCTAAAAGACTTGCCAAAGTGAAGCACAGGTCAGACTTGTGTGTAGTGTATATATACCCGGCAGAAGCTTGTGGAATGAAGCAATTCAGTGTCAAATTTGAGTCGCTGACAAAATAATGAGATCACCAGGTTCTCTATTTACTAGTCATTTCATGTCGATAAGTCTAGTTCTAGTATCACAAAACCTCCGTCTCGATGACCGACAACGGTGAGCGTGTGTGGTACACTCCCGTGATGGTAAGACCAGCCCGGGTTATCAAAGATTCATACTCAGCCTGTAGGATAGATCATGGTAAGGAGGTCTGTCACAACCTATGCAAACCAAAATTCATACCAGGGTACGCTCGTGCCCGTTGTAAGTCGCCATTACGTGCACGCTTAGACTATGCGCGATCACCGAGACCTGCCCAAAGTCAGCAGGAACATACGGTGGGACGGGGAGCGTGTGTTTCCGTTTGTTGTTCCTGGTGTCCGAGGGTGGTGACGGATCGACGACACCAGGAACGATGATGAACTCGACGATCAGGACTTTGCTCTGTGTTTTTGGTGAAGGAGAGGAGAACTATCAGCTAAAGGACTCGATAGAAAAGGCCAATGTCTTGGGACACACTACTTACTCCTTTGCCACCTGCCCGAGCGGCTTGAGAGAGGATTTCCACCTATAGTGATCACACCCTTAATTACAGGAGAAGCATGGAAGCGTGGACGAGTCTGAACTCACAACCTGCTGGTCTGGCCAATCGTGCCTGTCAATGATTGAGCTCAGGAGAGCACGGGGGATGGCGAACCCGATGTACCGCCACTTACAAGATCCAACGGAAGAGGAACACACAGTTGGGACCTGTTTGGGGCTGGGGTTTGAAAAAGTCGTGTTGTTGCAGCGTTATTCTGCCCTGTTCCCAGGCTTCGGGAACGGCTACTTGGAGGTTGGCTTCCGCGAGGCAGAGGGGACCGGGGAAATCCTGGATGACGAAGGAGCTCGTGGGAAGTCTGTCATCGAGAAGAAATTAGCAGTCTTTAGAGAGTGCATGGAGAAATCAATCGGCCTACTCGGGCACCAGCAGAATGGTCAGGGAACCCTGGCCCCCGCCACAATCGACGATCGTCCGGGAATCCAGTCTGGACCAAGGATAGTCACTGATCATCCCCGGAGAGTACGCGTCTCCCAATGACTAGGGGAGAAATGGGCACACAGGCGCAATTTCATGAGGAATGACGCACCCGGACGGAGTGGGCGAACAAATTCGCGACCTCTGGTTGGACATGATCGAACATGTGCAAGTCTGTCTGGAAGGCAAGCTGATAGGCAGTTTCCTTGGGAGAGGTTGAGTACTTCCATTTTGGATGTGTAATCATGTCTTTGAGGGAGGCAGCGACACGCGGCTTCCCGGGAGTCCTGGGGCGTATTAAAATGTGAGAAGGGTGATCAGAGAGACTGACCATGCTTACTGGATCATCTTCCACCCATTGTAGCCTTGTCTGAGCTGGAGGGACGGTCGAGTGACGGCGAATACGCCCTCGCTGGTCTCGTGAAACCAGCCTTTCGCTGCAAGAAGACGGAGGATGATGGCGAGCTTGGTTTTGTCTATGTCTAGCCTCTCCTGGAGCTCTTGAATGTGCAGACCACGACATGGATCCGGCGCGTTGGAGAGAACTTCAATGACACCGACTTTTACTGCGATATCGAGGGAAGCGGCCTCGTATACGGCGTATATCTGTTCGACGGCACGATAGTATGGGTTCTGAATTAGAACCTGTAGGCGCCCCTACGAGGTGGGAGCAATTTTAATTAAGGTCAGAGTGACCCCGAAAGGCACAAGTAAGCGTACAAGGGCGGCTATAGGGGATGGGGTCAGAGATGATCAAGAACAAGGTAGCGGGTGTAGATGCTTGCCCACGGCGGTCGTCTGAGCTTCGAAGAGCTTCCGAGACGGTAGATTTGAACTCTCGTCAAGTGGATGTGGCTGCGTTGCGAGTGTGGAGAGTTCTGGATATCCCGCGCTTCTCAGCTCCATACGAATAGTGTCAATGGCAGCATTGAGGGTGACCTGGAGTGAATCGAGCTCAGACACCCCGGTCATGGCCCCTAGTGTGAACTGCAAGGAGCGGTGTCTGTTGTCGACTACACGTTTTCACCAGCAAGTCTCTTGCTATAAATGCATGGCCGAGAGTATGCAGTCGGGAATCTGCAGATTTCGACCCACGGACCGATGGAGTAATACATCGGATTCCAGATTTCCCATTCAGCAGCGCCTCAGATGCCTCTGAAAACGATATTTTACCCATCAGATCAACCTCGAAGCCCAACAGTATCGGCAGGCGCGAACTGGCCTCGTATCTAACCCGGAGGAAATTAACGTTATTACTTAGTGGAAACGATATCTCCTTGCGAAACGTGATATAACGCTCAGGAGCGGTTACGCTGACGATGTTCGGGTGGTTAGAATCGCCGGATTCGCGGATCCTAAATGTAATTTACGAGTCATATTCGCTACGGGCATAGCCGACTGCTCCAATGCAGAATCAATGCTTGAAAACTGACGTGAATCGTGCTAAGCAAAAAAGGTATTATAATACTATATTAGGTTCAGAGCTTGTGTTCGACACAGAAAACAAACCTTGAATTATTTATAAACTTGTTCCGAGTCATCTATTCCGCTATTACTGTCACCCTATCGCTCAGCAGATTAATTATGCACTGTGTGATAGCTTTGGCATCCAATGAAATACTTTTACCTTAGTCTGTGCAGGTGAACTCTGACTTGAGCCTGCGCCAATTATGTATTTATGTAATTATCACTACATTGCGCAGAATATTTCCAGATTTTATTGCAGGTTACTTGTATAGGAAATATATTTTCTTTGACCCAAATGATCTGGACTTGCCTTATGGTCAATAGAAGATGTATTACATAATATGATCGGTCTCACCAAAAGCAGAACCGAGGCCCGTGACCATCACCGCAATAGCGCTAAACACCATTGTGACCGCAAATGCTTCGTTTTAGAGAAGTTCAAACTAAACTGTCCACCATAGCAAGTGTCTTGCTCGCAGTGTGCCATGGAACTCCTCGTCCCCAGCATCAGCATTGCCGTGGCCATCGGCGCCATCCTGCTTCTCGTTCGCCGTGAACGACACGACCTCCCTCTACCTCCCGGACCAGCACGGCTTCCCTTCTTGGGAAGCGTCCTCCAGATGCCGAGAACTGATGAATACCTGGCATACACAAAGTGGAGGGATCGTTGGGGTGAAGACTTCCTCGGCTTGTTCTTTACTTCTCCTGATTTTTCCGTTGGCTTCATTCACGTCAGGTGATATAATCTATGCCAAGGTTTTCGACCGCGGGATTTGCATCTTGGGTACTTACCAGGCGGCCAAAGACTTGCTTGACAAACGGGGCGCATATTATTCTGACCGTCCCCGTCTTCCCATGGTCGGAGAGTTGTGAGCGTTCGCCCTGTTTTTCCCACTTTCCGGCTGTAATAAAATGGCCACTCTAATAAGCGCTACCCCACAGAGTGGGATGGACCAGGGCGACTGCTGTATCGCCGTTCAACGATCGCTTTCGACAACAACGTAAGCTCTTGGAGCGCACGGTTGGCGGAAAGAACGCCGAGAATTTCTGGCCTCATGAGGAAAGAGAGACAAAGAACTTCCTTATCCATATTTTGAACAAGCCGGAAGACCTCATCAAGCACATCCGAAGGTTTCCGTTCCTCTCATAAAATACGGACGCAACGGTTGATCATGCTCTCCAGGTTGAAAGGCACTGTTATCCTCGAAGTATCCCACGGCTATCACGTCAAGGACCAGAACGATCCCTTGGTTGAGTTGGCCGACAAATGTATGGAGGAGTTTTCCTTGGCGACTTCTATGGGGTTCCTGGTCGACTTATTTCCCATTTGTAGGTCTTCTCATTCGAGCCGGTAACCGATTTCCTTCCTGATCCCTCTTTAGTGAAATACGTCCCGGCTTGGTTTCCGTTTGCTGGATTTAAAAGGACCGCTGCGAAATGGCGCCAGAACTTCGTGGACACAGTGGAAGAGCCGTTCGCCTTTGTGAAGCGCGAGATGGTCAGCAAAAGAAGAATCGTCTCACCCGCTATGGGCTTTCTGACGATCGTTTTATAGGCCAAAGGCACCGCACGTCCGTCTTTTACATCCCAGTTACTCGCGGAAGGGAACTTAGACGCTGAAGATGAGGAAAATGTGAAATATGCGGCTTTTGGGATGTACACCGGTTAAGCAATGTCGCCGTTTTCGATATCCCTCTGCCAAGCTCATATACCTTCTGCTCCTAGGGAATTCCGACACCGTAAGTGACCTAGGGCTTTTGTGGGCCTTATTTGTGCGGTCTGAAGACGATTATGGGATTGGTTATACCAGGCAGTAGCGGCTATGACAATGTTTTTCCTTCTCATGGTTCTCAATCCCGATGCTCAAGCTAAAGCACAGGCAGAGATCGACAAAGTCACGGGAGGCGAGAGATTGCCTACTTTCAAGGACCGGAGTGCGCTGCCATACACGGAAGCTATCATGTCGGAGTCATTGCGATGGGGTCCAATAAGTAAGTCGCTACGAGGATCTTGAGTTTTATTAATCTCTTGCCCAAACTTCTCAGCGCCTTTGGGTGAGAGCTGTTGTTGACAACTACTTCTCCCGAGCACCAATATCCCTAGTATTTCCTCACCGGCTCATGAAGGATGACCAGTATCAAGGCTACAGGCTTCCGGAAGGGACGCTTATGATCCCGAATATATGGTCTGGACTAGAAATCACATCGGGGTCTGCTTTCCCAAGGCTGAACGATGCCATACAGGGCCATGTTGCACGACGAAACCTTGTACAAGGACCCAATGGCGTTCAACCCCGACAGATTCATTGGGGACAATAAGGAACTGGATCCTCGCAACCTTGTGTTTGGATTTGGGCGGAGGTATGCTGCACAGCTTGGTTAACGTGCTATCATCAGCCACTGACATCCGCTATGCCAGAGTACGTAGAATTCTTGGGTGTGGCGGTGCTTAGCAGTTTTCACTGATGAGACACACGCAGGTTTGTCCGGGCCGCGCCCTTGCTGACGCTGGCATGTGGCTCTCCATCGCAGTGGTGCTGGCGACATTCAATATCCGCAAGGCAACTGATGAACACGGGAAGGAGATCGAACCGGTGGTCGCGTTCAGGTCAGGTACGATATGGTGAGAAGTTTATCACGTTGCATTTGAGTGATGGACTGAAGCATTATTTCACCCCGTAACCAGCCGAGCAGCAGATTTCGAGTACTCCATTACGCCCAGATCTTCAAAAGCTGAGGCAGTGGCGCGGAGACCCGTATGATAAATTGTTGTTGTTTAAGTATGAATATGCATTGCTCGCTGAATTCGTAGCTATGCTGCAGCGTGCGTCGTCCTTGTACATAACATTATTGTGTGCGCGTAATCTGTACATCTCTGTTGTGAGGGTGGTCATAGCTCAGCCGACGTCGCCGAACTACACTAATATAGGGTCTAAACGCCGTCATTGTCATGTGAAGGAAGTCCACCCACCGATTCGGGGGTGTGTGCCCGTAGTTATGTAACTGGATCCGTACGCTTTTATGAAAGGCAGCATTCACACATACTGGGAGCAAATCCTATTAATCAAATATGCATCATCTATATAATGGGAACCATGGATCGGAAATACATGGAGGTCAAGGTAGACTGTGAGGCTTGACCTACAGTAGGTGGTATACAAAATAATGTTACGCTAGAGTCCTTGGATTCAACGAGCAGATCACAGGGACTCTTCGTCGAGCCGCGTTGAACTGCCTCCTGCGATTTTGGCTTTGTCCAGGCCACTTGGCCCCGCATCGTCAAATTGCTCGACCGTTCTCCTAATCTCAACGCGCCCTCGCCTCTCCCCGCCCCCAAAGCTTTTCAGGGCGTAAACGGGAAGTCCATGGTCGGCGCTGACAGAAGACCCGTTGCCGGTAGTCCGGACATTGGCATTTGTTGTCTTGCCCAATTTGATGTTACGGAAAACACGGCATGCCATTGAGTTCTCGAGGGCCACGTTTGGGATGGTGAACATGGCTTTGATTACAGGGGGGATGCTACTCGACGATAAAAGAAGCAAGATCATGGTGAGGAGGTTCATTCCAACAGTAATCCTAGTTTGATTGCTTAGTGGTCCGTCCACTCACGTCATTCCAATTAACACTCACATGAAATACTGCTGTCCCCCTTGAAGTAATTCTTTCGAGACGAAAGGTAGATCCCTTCCAGCAAAAAAAGACCTAACTTTATTCCTAGACGGTGCACGCGAAACGACCTCCCACGAAATGGCAAGAAAGATAAGTATGTCGTTGCACGTATTCATAACGAACCCCACAGAGCTGAAGGACTTGACGTTTGTGTTTATACATAGCTTTGTGGGACCGATATGGCCTCCCTCGATAGCGAATGGGACGGTGATCGCGCCTCCAAGTGATGCGAGCCAGAGAATGGCGAAGAAGGCGATGACTCTTCTCTGGCGATTGAAGACGGCCATTATGCGGAAAAAGAACAGTAAGGAGGTGGATGGAAGGGCAACGGCGAAGCACCATCCCAGTGCGACCTGGAGCGCCTGACACGAGTCCACGGGTGCGACTGGAAAAAAAAAGCTTTCAACGAGTGCATGACAGGTAACGAGAGGGCCCACTTTGAAAAACCATGCTTGTGAGAATGAATGCCAAGGTCATGATCCTGACGTGTACACGATAAGCGAGCCTTCGTGCGAAAGATACAATGGAACAGACCTCGAGACAAAGTAAACGACAGTGGGGATAGTGAGGGCAAACTTGGTGATAAGGTGGTAATCATCGCCTAGACTACACAGGAGATCCCAGACGTAGGCCTGCATCCACGATTGCTGAGTTCCTCAGTGAGCCACATCGACTAATAAACTCACGGAGACGGTGGCGATATAGAGATAGCGGGACGCTTCCAGTTGCAATCCAACGTCGGACGGCAGAAAGGCTAGCGGGGTGTCTGGGGTTACAATCCCAGGCGGGAGCGCAGTCCAGTTGTTCGCCATAGTGTGCGACCTCGTTCCAGCACGATGTCAACACGATCGTTCTTTGGTGGTACGCTGTATATATGAGATAGGTAAGTTAATATCCGGAGTCCACCCGGACGGTCCGGGGCATCAGCAATCATACCAACCGGCTAGCGTTAACAGGGGTGATCTGTCACCCCTATTCAGCGGTGTGGGACGATTACTTAGTGCCGATGTTGTGATCTAACCCTGTTGATCTATGGTGCTGGTGACTTACACACCGCGCTACTTTTGTCCAATCACAATTCCAGCTGAAAAAAAATCCGATTTTTCTGATTCCTCTATGCAAAGTGCTTGTCAGATCTATCGATTGTATAGAGCGATTGATGTAATTAAACTGAGAGAGTTATATATTTTTGTCACGGTCAATCTGGCGGCACTTCCATATATGGATGTAATTACCATATATAGCGCTGACAAATCACGCGGTACACGAGAGGACAAGATGCTAAAATGCCATAACAGGCATTGCTAGAGCTTTTGCAACAAAATATTATTAAAAATACACCCTATTTCAGTCAAAAAGGGATTCACAAACAAAAAAAAAATTCGTTGGGCCAATTTGGCGGTTGCACAAAAGTAGCGGTGTGTGTAAGTGAGCGGCACCATAACGTGCTGCACGTCGCTGCAAACACCAATTACTCTGGGGGCGTGTACGGCTTCGATCTTGCCTCACATGCATGCATATCTTGATCAGCGCAAAAGGAAGTCTTTCCTATGGGGTTCGTGTGTGGTGCGCGCTCGATCATGGCATGCATGCGCGTCATAGAGTCGGATAACACCGAGTCTCAACTCATAGCATCGAGGATCAAGCTTTGCTCAGTTCTTACTGATTTCCTGTCATGTGGCGTTCCATCAGATTCGCGCAGACCCCAAGCCACAGTAGATAGTCACCAGAGTTATGTACTGGTCTTTCGAGAACCCTCCTAAGGGATTTTTGACCGTTGTGAGACAAGGAATTCCCAATACATGGGTGTCTTCAATCTATCAAGGAAATTTACGGTAAATGAATTAGCACCTACCGACTCCATTAACCAAACCAGGCTGACTTGTAGACGCCGTTGTCAGCAAGCTGTGAATGCAACCACACTTGCAAAACTGGGAAATATTTTGATTTTGAATAGCTGGAATGCTCCTTCTCAGCGTGTGGCATGCTGATTGACTTGCATTTATTTGAAACGGCGGGGAAGGCCCAGATGATCTAGTCCGGATTCCACGCCTTGGCTGACAGTCGAAAATGGATCGAGTAGTCACTAGTCATGTCTACTATAGTCATGTGAGGATATCTTGAGAACGATCCCAGATTTGGAAGCTGCGGTCGAACACGGGTTGGGTAATGAAGTATCCTGACTCCTTCCCACGATCATCATTTTTCAATGCCTCTGAAGCTGAGCTGAGTGCATCGCGAAACCCAATAGGATTAGACTTCCACCATTATAATCCGGGCGGTTACAAATTGCGGCAGTGGGGATTAGTGTTCACTTGCGTGACATGGGAAAAGAAGTCTGACTGCGGGAGTTGCACTTATAAGTACAGTACCAGGGATCGATTATCAGTCAAATATCCGCTCGAGGCCAGCTCGATTTGTAGCCCTCACCCAAGTATCTTTGGACAGAAAGTCGCATGGGGGTCCAAGAGAAGACCTGCAAATTCAGTGAATGCTGTACTTCTATAACCGCCAAAACAGAACACAGAATGCATAACATCTTTCATTCAAGGCGCCGAGAGCCCTATACACCGCGTGGCTCCAACAGATCGGCAATTTAGAATCAAAAATCTATCATTCAAGGCGCCGAGAGCGCTACACCGCGTGGCTCCAACAAATCGGCAATTTATAACCAACACCAGCCCAGACCCTGCGCCAGACATAATGGCTGGCGCTGCACCCGCTATCCCCCCGTTCGACTACTCCCGCTTCCAGTGGCGGCAGTCTCCAGATGACACCAACGTTTTCCTCCGTGAAGCATTTGGGGGCGAGGTCATAGAAGATTTCTTTAGCAGATTCAACCATGGCGAGCAGACCCTTTACTTAGGCCTCCATGTTACCCTTCACAGTGCGATTTCGCCTAGCAACTTTCTTTCGCAAGCCCGTGAGGCATGGAAAGCCCTCCGCCATCAAGTTCCTCTGGTAGCAGTGAAGATCGCCTATGACGCTGCAGGAAACACCCTCATGACTTATCGTCAGGCAGCTTCTAGCCAGGAAGTTGCAGACTGGGCGCACCGGACTGTCCGTCTTTCGAATGAACCCCAAGGCCTCGACCAGCTCCGATACGAGCTTAGCAAGGTCCAGATTCCTGATGAACACGGCACTCTGACTCTCCTTTATATCCTTCCAGGCTCTTCTGAAACCTCTTACTCTCTACTGCTCCACACTTCGCACGTACCTTTCGATGGAGGGGGGATAAAGGTTCTGGGGAATAAACTCCTCGCCCTCTTGGCAGCGCGTCTCACGGACGGTGGGGCAGCTCCGCCATTGCACTGGGGGGAGGAAGGAAAGAATTTACTACCATGCGTCACTGAGATTCTGGGTCCAGACGAAGACAGAGAAGGAGAAAGATACACCCAGACGTTGACCGAAGTACTGGGGGACATCAGAGCTGCCTTGCCGGTTGCGTATCGCCTATCTATCACCCGATGAGGGAACTAACAAGTCTTGCAGCGTCTGCACGGATTCAAAGTGCGCAGCATTGGACCTGGGCCCACTCGCCGTCTAGGCTACACGTTTTCCGCCTCCGATAGCGATAAGATTCTTGAGAGCGCGCGTGAACTTGGCTTCACATTGAACCATATCGGTGGGTGGACCTGTTGCTATCTACGTTAACCTTTCGCTCACGGACAATAAACTTGCAGCTCATGCAGCCCTGACCCTTGTCGCGGCGTTCGACAACCCTGCCCAAGAGTCCACTCCTGCCGACGCAGCCTTCGTATACTATGGTCTCGTGGATACCCGTTCCCGACTCGTAGCTCCTTACAACTCTCGAGACGCCTACCCGGGCTACTGTCTGGGAATGTCGGTGATCCAAGTTCCATTACGTCTGTGCCCCTCCTCGTCGATATCCAAAGATGAGACCCGGGGATATCTGGTCAAGGTGGCGAACATTGTCAAGGATCAGTACCTGAAGCAGAAAGCGTATCCTT
Organism: Gautieria morchelliformis; assembly: GCA_015179125.1. Classification (NCBI taxonomy): domain Eukaryota; kingdom Fungi; phylum Basidiomycota; class Agaricomycetes; order Gomphales; family Gomphaceae; genus Gautieria; species Gautieria morchelliformis. The sequence goes on along the minus strand of WHVA01000102.1, from coordinate 46,998 downwards.
CTCTTCTCGCAATCGACGGCCAACAGGTTGAGATGATGCTGGCGGGTCCGCGTTCCGGCGCACCGTAAGCTGCTGATATCCTGCCCGTGCATTATCGATGGCTCAGAATCTTGTAGGCCTCCACCACCTTGGATTGGTCCATGGTACGGAGGCGATGGTAGAGGGGAGACTTATCTCGACCCAGTGCATAAAAACAGCCGGGGCGAGGTCGTGCTCGAGCTTGACGACTTCTTCGTCGCATTAAATAAAACCGATCCTGGGCCGTAAGTCACTTCCATCAAAATTCCTGAGATTATTCCTTAAACCGTCGCATAGATTCTTCCGTGTAACGTCATGGAAGGGAAGGCTCATGCTCAGTGTTGATACAAATGTGGCAGCAATGCCCGCCGATGTTACCCAAGGATTCATGGACCAATGGGCTGCCATTTTGCTTACTCTCACCGCATAGCTGTGAGGTTCATGAATTTCTTGTAACACGATAAATACTATGTGAAGGAGACCAATGTTGTCCCAACCCTGCTTTCGATATTTAGGGCAAAATTTTGATGATGAGCTCAGGCACTATTTCAGCTTCACCAGGGCCACGCCGGGCTGAATCAACTCGAGCTTCAAGGCCATGAGGCGACGACTAAGACGTACTAGTAGTCATTTATATCATCTTTAGTACGTAGCTATAGCACTCCCCCGCTTCAGTATCACTTTTCATAACCTTATGGACGCATACTAAGCACGCTCCCAGGAAATCATCTGAGCAAACGAGGGAAGGGAGGATCAGTGTTGTTGGACTCCGAGTCGAGGCTCGCCCGGCCAGGCACTGTGCCTGGCACGCGCGTCACATTCGCCGTCGCACTGAGCTCATGCAATTGGTCTGGCGACGATATGGAGACCCACCAGGAAACCTTGTGCTAACCACTATGGTATGGATGTGTGCTTTCCCCGTAATTCCGGCAAGGTATGTAAGTCTCGTGGCTGATTCGACATCATCCAGAGATGCTGTACGGACCCGTATATGGTGATCCATCATGATGCATGATGATCAGATCTCAGTGTTTTCCAGTGAATGGTGTGCAGCGTGATATTACACAGTACCTAAGGCGCGCGTCGGATTTGCTTCCGTTTTAGCGCGCAAACCTCGAACAACGATATCTTGCTTGATATCGCTCCGATAAGCTTGAAATTTCATATCTGAAGCTATGTGGACCATAGCTAGGGCATATAACTAAAAGATCCAAATAAAACAAGCATTTTTTATTTTGCATTTTGGGTGCTTCGTGGGGAACAATGTCAAGCTTAGCTTACTGTATGTAGTTCAATGCAGGTTTTAATTTTGTTTGCTACTTTGTACTAATGGTGAGAACCCACAGAATCTCCAGAAGAGGGTGTCGTAGGATTGGACAGGAAGGGCTTAGCGTCTTCTGACGTTGGATCAATGAGATCTGGCGGTAGGGGTTCATTCTTGATGTCGGATTTCCTCCTGTGTAGCATAAGCCCCAAAAATCTGAGGAATCATATAACGTGGAACATACGCATCATCAAAGTTCATAATAGCATTTTTGATCCCTTCCACACCAAGTGCCAATGCACCATAAGGCAACTTCGCCGATCCTGACATGTTCTTGAGCTTGGAAACCACGGGGGCGCACGCATATGCGGCAGGGTGAGAGGTGCGGAGGTGCTGGGGTGGGCGAGCTGGTGTAGGAGGACGGGGTGGTGGGGGAGCGGGGGTGGTGGGTGTGGGTGTGGGTGCAGGTGCGGGTGCAGGGACAGTATAACACTGCAGGCATATAAAAGTTTTCTTGTCTGAAAAACTGTTCAAAAAACTGTAAAGATTTTCCAAATATTTTTATTGTTTTTTATGTAAAAAAACTATAATAAAATTTTGTGTTTTTATTAGAATCTGTTGAGCAAAAAAATTGTAAAAAAATTCAAAGTTTTTTTCAGGGTTTTTTATGGGTTTCTTTGAATTTTCACAAAGAAAAAAAAAACACATAAAAAACCCCTCAAAAACTTTGAACTTTTTTACAATATTCTTGCTCTTAACAAATTCTAACAGAAACACAAAATTTTGTTAAAGTTTTTTTACATTAAAAAGACTAAAAAAATTTGGAAGATCTTTACAGTTTTTTCAACAGTTTTTCAGACCAGAAAACTTTTATATGCCTCCTGTCAGGGGACACCCTGTTTTCCATTTCCAGTTCCAACACCATACCCAGTTCCGACTCCATTTCCGACTCCAGTTCCGGTTCCGATTCCATCTCCGCCTCTGCTTTCGGAAATGATTCCACTTCTGGGAGAACTTCCACCAGTTCTGTTTGCTTTGCCAGTTCCACTCCCATTTCCGACTTCCACTCTCAAACAGTGTCGGAAATCAAGCGACTCACGTAATAGGTGGCATCAAGGGTCGATCAAGTGTCAGGGAGGTCAGGGGGATGCAGGGTTGATGGCGAGTGCCAAGTGCTGTCCCTGGCTGCGCAGCGTAGTATAATATGGGCTCGCTGACATTGGGGGTCCTTAGACTTTTCTCTTTGGATTTCCCCTTGTCAGTTGTGTGGTAGTGTGATCTCCACAACCAGCCAGGGTTGCCCTTACACTGGAGGTGTAAGGGCAACCTAGGCAGATGCTCTACACTCAAGCGGCGAACTGGCGAAGGGGGATCCAAAGTAAGATAGAGAACTATATACAGGACATAGACATACCTGGCGAAGGGGGATCCAAAGAGAAAACTCTAAGGAGCCCCTTCGCCACCTAACTACGACTATAAGCAAACTCGGGCATGCTAGCCCGATCACCGAATGCCTGAGTTACATAAGCAATCACACCAGCGATAACAGGGCTGGACAGATAAGGAAGGAATGATGTTGGAAGGGGCCGGAACAGGAAGGGAAATAAACGGAACACAAGACAGAAGGATGCTAAAGGCTAGGAGAAGCTCAGGGGCCACCAACAACATGCTGCAATAATGCAGTGTGCGATAATGCGTGCGATAAAGCATGCGATAATGCATGCGATAATTGTTATGTATCGAGATTTCCGCTAAGTTGGAACTGGAAAGGACAGCGGCTTCAACTTATAGGTTGCGCCCCCAATGAACTATTGTCCTAAGTATTTCGGAAATGAGTCGGAAGCCGGAAGGTACTGAACTAAAGGTTGGTTGGAACTTGAGCCGGAACTGATGCGGAAAGCGGAACACTGAAGGTGGAGAGACGGAGGTCTTTCTAGACTCGCTGTGCTAAGCACAGGAGATGGAGCGAAGGAAATCAAGTATCGAAGGTGATTATCTGATTGCAGAATAACAGACATACATGGCAGGCTTTTATACAAAGAGCTGAGACAACATGTAATGAGATGATACTAAGCAAATTCTGGGGGGAGCGGAAGTCATGTAGACAATACGTGGGAACTAACTAATTGGGAACAATGGGACTACAAGCGGGGTTCAGGGTAAAGTAAAACAAATGGCAAAGAACAAGGGGTCGGGAAAACATATGGGACAATGAAACACAAGGAGGGCTGGACATATGGTCTTGATGAACGATGAAGCAGGTCCGGTGGGTCTGAGTAATAGAGTCAAAAGAACAAGGGAGTAGAACAAGGGGCAGAATGTCGGAATTATCGGAGGGGCGGAAAGGTTGCGGAACTGAAGGTCGGAAATCGGAAATGCATGGTCGTAACAATGATGCACAGTGCGATAATGCATGCAATAAAGCATGCAATAATGCACAGTGCGATAATGCATGCGATAATGCACAGTGTGTGATTGGTGTTCCCCTGGCAGATGGGTTGGGCGGCGACGCGAAGGACGCAGGGGTGCACGCATATGTGGCGGGGGTGAGGGGCACGGAGGTGCTGAGGTGGGTGAGCTGGTGTAGGAGGACGGGGTGGTGGGGAAGCGCGCGGCGGCAGGTGCAGGTGCGGGTGTGGGTGCAGGTACGGGTGCAGGTATGGGTGCGATTGCAGCACGGACAACACGGAGCTCATCGTGAGGGTGCAGGGGACATGGGGGATACCGGCCCAAACGGCAGCCGGTAGAGGGACGGGAGCGCGGACATGACACGACTGGGCTGGCGGCCCTCGAGGCATGCGAGGGCATCGCCGTGGTTGGTGTTGCGGTAGCACGTGGAGGCGCAGGACATGACGGTGGTCATCGTGAGGGTGTTGACGGTAGGAGTGATGGAGCCACGGTCGGTCAGGGTGCGGGTGGACAACAGGAGGGAACTGCTCATGCTTGTACGAGTAGAAGGGGCGCTTCAAGTCACAATGGTGGACTTGTAGTTGGGACGTGTGACAGCCCTTTCAGCGAGGATGTAAAGTAAGCATAAGTAGCAAACGCACCAATAAAAATGGGATAGTGACCATTAGACACCTCAAAATTACACTTGAGTTGGGGTTCAGCATTGGGAGTAAGGGTGCAAATGCTGTCGCACGATTCATGTCATAGAATTCTTGGTCAGGGTGTGTCTCGGGAACTTCCGTTCTCCTTGTATGTACTACCCACACCATCACTCATATGCCTCGCCCTGGCAACCCTAAACCTGTTCATCACATGTACAGCAAGGATCTGCAGGATCGCATTATACACCAAAAATTCAAGCTCAACAAGAAATCAACTGATATTGCAATTGACCTCGATATGTCACTACGTGTAGTTCAACAGACAATCAAACTCTGGTGGGATGTTGGAGACGTCATGGCAGAGCCAAAGCGGCTATCTCATGGGTCAAAAATGACCTCAGCTCAGAGTGAAGTAAGTAATTCATGTCTGTGTTTAGCTGTAGCTTATTTTATTTTATAACAGTTTCTTCTTGCGCTTCTTGAACGCTCGCCCGATCTTTACCTCGATGAGCTTGTCAAAGAGCTAGAGGTGCAGCATGGTATTTTAGTAAGTATATCAACTGTCTGGAGGACGCTTCGACATCTTGGCTTGCAGAGAAACAAAGTGAGTCATTAAATCCTTGAAGAATGACAACCTTTATATTTGTCTCCAATCTAGCTTTCACGGCAGCCGCAGAGCGCTGTGAAGCCTCCCGGACTGCTTTCCAGGTTCGTATTGGTAGTGGTCCACTGGACCGTTTGGTTTTCACAGATGAAAGCTCAATTGACATTCGCACAACGTATAGACTAATGGGATGGGCTTACAAGGGATGTAGGCCTTGAGTGTGAGCACGTTTCCAAAGGGGCAAAAGGTAATGATTTGTGCATGGGCCTCCATTATTGTATCGCTAATATCCACTCAGATTTTCAATCCTTCCGGTGCTCTCACAAGATGGAATCATCTATAGCCATATCAAATTACGGGCATATGACGGTCCAGAGTTCCTTGGGTTTCTGAAGGGCCTTTTAGAGGTAATGAACCCTTACCCAGCACTACAGAGCGTTCTTGTTATAGATAACTGCGCCATTCACCACATACCTGAGGTCTCACTCTTATGCGCCCAAATGTTTGTACCATTATAAACTGTTTTCATTAGTGTCTAATCTTGCATTTGCAGAGGAATCAAACTGATGTATCTTCCGCCGTACTCGCCCGATCTAAACCCGATCGAAGAATCATTCTCCTTCATCAAAGCTCACCTCAGACGTCATGGTGCTGAGTTCCGTGCATGTGTTGCAAGTAAGGAGAGGGCTGAGCTATTCATGTTTCTCTATGAGGCACTGGATCAGATTACATGCAGACATGTGTGAGGGTGGATGAAGGACTGTGGCTATCTGTAGTGTGGTTGTACTACTGCAATGTAATTTTGTTGTTGTCAGAATGTTGAAAATTATCTGCAATGTGATGGATGATAATGGTAAACAAAACTTAGTAGTGCAAAAAGTACTCATTTTAAGTGCCCACTCTTCCTACAGTGGCTACAGGATCTCATAATATTATATATCATGCATTACATGCGGTCTTTCCCAGCTCATCCTCTCTGTTCACCTGTCATTTCCCCCTCCTCAACATACTCCCAATTCTCTGGCAGGTCTGAAAGAGATTCAAGCCCAATCGTTACATACTGCTCGTATTTCTTGGTGGCCTGTAAATTGTACTCATCGACGTTTGAAAGTAAGTTCGAAAGTAAGTCTGGTTTCAGCCACTCCAGAGCAGTATCCCAAGCAAGTGTTAACCATTGAATCAAGAGATTGGAGAATGGTTTCAAGCCAGTGGAGAAGCTGTTCACGGCATCCTGTTGCTTTAAGCTGTCAAGGAAACCTCCCCTAGCTTGTAACACAGGTAACTCGTCGGAGAGCATCGTTTGACGGTAATTCAGTTCTAGTAGCGCAAGTGCCCCCTTGGTCTCCAGAATCTCCAGAATCAACCAAAATAAAACCCATATAAACGACTCCAGGTCATCAATTACTTTGTGCACAACTTGCATTCCAGCGTCCCAAGCAAGAATCAGCGCCTGAGACATGAAAGGCAGTGTACCCTAGAACCATGTAAATCACAAGCCGCACACAACAACTAAAGACCCACCGAGCGATGCTTTGCTAATTCCCGCTTCTGATCCATCCAACGAATTGCCTTGTCCCCATCGCATATGAATCCCACACATATAGTAACTTCTCGAGTCACGGCAAAACTGAAGCAAACATAAAAAAACGAAAGGACTGATGTGAAAGATGGTATGTACTCTGCCACAGGCGGCCGCTCAGCTTCATCCATCAGCATGACGTTCCCAACGCTTATGTCGCGGTGCAACCAGCCGTTCTTAAACAGCCCAAAATGCCCTGTCAATCACCATTATAGGTAAATCATGTCCGATGCCCTCTTCGTTCACATACCCAACATGGCGTGCACTATGCAACGCACGAGCAATCGAGGACTTTGTGCAGCTCACAGTGACGTCCCTCGGGTCTCAAAAACAGATCGCATATGTATTCGTTCATCAGGCCTAACCCCGGCGTATGGCTCTGGCGCACACATGGGCCAATATGTTGCATCATCAGGTATGAGCTTATCCATTCCGTCCTCGACAGGGTATGAGGCAAGGATGTCTGGCAGTCCAAATCCGCCCAATAAGACTCCAAACATTGTGCCTTCTTCGTTATGGGTTTTCAATGGCCATGAATCTTTCAGAATGACAGTGTCTGGCAAGAGAAAAGATATGCCTCCCTTCAACCTCAAGGGTTCTCGACCGTCAGTCTCTTTTCCAGGCTGAGAACGTGGGGGTTGGTGACTTCGTAAGTTATACCGGTGAGTGGACGGAGGTTGAGCGGGAGAACCATCGGTGGCGGTTGCACCTTCAAATCCAATTGTTAACTACTGGCCCAGATCTTTAAACATCAAAACGCACCCTTCTTGACCAACAGATACACACGCGTTGCTCGTCCGCGAACGCAACATCGGTCACAAAGTGTTTTCGAAATCTTGAATATACCCCTCTCAGGAATTGCAATGTCTGTGATGGTACGAGTAGTATCAATTCCAGCGTGGTTTTCATCCGTCCAAGAATTAATCCCGACTACTCCGCGGACAAATCCTTTAAAGCCTACCTCCTTCGAGAGGTCAAGTGCGGGCGTAACAACCAGACCCTTGCATGAATAAAATCCGAAGTGCACCCCATTGTTGCATTGTTGAAATGGATAACAGTGACGAAGAGTCCATCCAATCGGTGTGTGAACATACAGCACATGTATGTGCTTGACTGCATGATCAAACCAGGCCAGTTATTCTTCACCTCTATGAAAATTTCAGCCTCGTTCCATGAGAGCCTCCACTTCGGGCCTCGGCTCTCATCAACAGACTGACAACCAACAAGGTCTGGTTTTAGGGGGGAGTCTTTGTCAAGTCCTTCAGCCATTTCCCGACCGTACACGTAAAACTGAAGACCTCGGTGGATATTGCCATTCAGCAGCTTTTCGGAGGAGATGGACAGAATCTTGTTGAGTAACCACTCCAACGGGACATAATAAGCGCTTTCTGGACCAGTGCGTCTGGGCCATTCCTTGAAAGTGTTGGTTGGGCTGTGCCAGAACATGCCAGGTTTCAGTTTGGATAGGACAGTGTTGACAATTTTTTGATCTGCCTGACAGCGCCCTTCAAGCAGAGAATTACTCTCAAATATCGCATCCGAGAACTTGCCCTTCATCAGCTTTTTCAATTCATCCTGGGTCCGAATGTGTGATTCATGAGATTTACTGGAACTGACGCTATATGGTGTGCTCGTCACCAATGGAAGCTTGAGAGATTGGGGCGGTGTTGATGGCATCTGGAATAACAAATACTGAGAATTAGAGGCAGACAACAAATAAAGAACTATGTCATGTGAGTCTGAGAGGCAGAGCTGTCATCAACATGCGGACAAGTCACGTGACAAGTGAACCATCTACATTCTTGCGGTGTGTTGGTGGTAGCGGCCTCAAGGTTAAATACCAATAATGTGCCGTGTGCTGCCTCAGACGGTACTAAGGCCGCCGATCTCAAATATCCATAATTCTGTAAATTGTTCTTTTTTATGTATATAGTAAATCTAATTATTGTGTCCTACTGGCATAATTCTGCTTGCCTCCCTCCCTCTCACATCTTCTTAGCAAGCTTCCTTATAGCCTTCCTAACCGCTCCTTTGATGAAATTCGCGTCACCCCATGACATCCCGATGTTGGCCATGAGCACATCAGCCGTCACCTCCTTCAGTTCATTTAGGAAGTAAACATTGTTTGCTTCAAATTTACCTTTGAATTCGTCAATGTTCCGCCCCCTAGCCTCAGGCCAATTACGGACATGGTCAAGAAACTCTTCGATGCTTGGGTAAGCGATGTCACTGGGAGTCGCAGGGGTCAACTGTTCTGGTCTCTTGTCAGGATTGACTGGAGTAACAGGGTGGTTCAGTACCATGTTCTGAGCAAACATTCGATAGTCAATTGGTGGGAACATCATCATAGGAAATGATCCTTGAAGACCCAATGCAGTGCCAGGCAGGTTCACTGTTGACCCTTCATCAGTATTCTCTTTTAGAATAGAGTCTTTGCGATAATGGAAATCTTCGAAGTGAGCATTGTTTGGAGGAACTTTCAGACCGACCCCGTGAATGTTAGAAACCTAAATTCGCATTATTAGCAGCGAGTAATACATATAAATGCAAAGGTTGTACTCACCAAGGCTGTTACCCAGGACTGGAGTTGGCACCATGATAAATGCGTGTGCTCTCTGTTCTTATTCAGTTTGCAGACTTTTGAAGCACCTGCCGGTTTGCCACAGTTTGAATACTCTGCCTTCAATGCCTCCATGAAATCCCTTTCCCATTTTGTCAGTAGGCCATACTCTTTGATCTCAGATCCTTCAGTGTCAGAATCGGCGTTCAAGTCCTGAATACGAGCTTTCTTCTTTTTGCCCCTGCCAGCTGCATGTGTCACAGTTTTGTCCCTTTTCCTGGAAAGTGTATGCCAAAGTGATGCGATGTACTATAATTCTTATAATATCATATGCGGCTGCCATGCGAAGTCACACGCACATGTACACTTTCATCCAGAACGATGTCTACTTCCACGCCACTGGCATCGCCCTTTTTCTTCCTTGCCTGAGCGCCCTTCACATCATCCTTGAGGTTGTCCCAGTCCTCTTCTTTTGCCAGTTTCGAAAGGTGTTTATCTCACACACCTTTGAGCCGGTAAGCTAGGTGTGGCATCTTTTTCACTGTTTGATAGCACCCTATCGCTTTGAAGATACATTCCTCGACCTTCTTGTAACTGACATTGGCAGGAAGCTTCACATGCTCAACAAACCCTTCAGCTAAGCCAAATTTATTGCCTTAAATCATGCGAGCAAAGAGGCTCTATGGATGCACCATCTCATCTCTGAAATATTCCAACCACTGAATTCACCAGTCAAAATCTTTTCAGACAATCAGGCTGGAATTATGATTGCCTATGGCAATCAACAAGATACTAGGACGAAGCATTTCGACATTCATTTGTATTTCATCCAAGATACAATCAAAAATGAAGAAGTTATGATTGAATATTTGCCAACAGACCAAATGCTGGGAGATATCCTCACAAAAGGATTACCAAGTCCAAGGGTCAAAATGCTCAATGAAAAACTCAGTATATATTAGGTTTGAGGGGGCATGTTGAGTGTATATGTGCACCAGACTTCAAACCCCACATTTCCTTCATAATTGTTGTTCTTGTTGGGTGCATTTATGCTCCTGCACCAAAATCAAGCATAATATGTTCAATTTATTGTGTGGTGTTTCCAATTGTTTCTCACATTGTTCTTGTACCATGCATCCACTTCACCCAGCGGAGTTTGAAATGACTTTGACGCGCGAGCTCTTGAGCGCTAAAGGGCCGGGTGCACGTATATGCCCTCTGAGACAGGATAGTGCTCCTCTCTCAGTGACAATAAATTCACTGAGAGAGGCGAGTAGTATCTTTCATATTTACATAGCATGTTGACTGAAAATCATGTAGTGTATTTGATTCTAGGTATTGTATTAATATAATCTATAGTATAAAGTTGCTGGAAGGGTGGTTGTGGGTGTTTTACGTAATAATGTTACGTAATTTGCTGAGTTTGAACGCGAGCGGCGCAGCCGCGAGCGCCTTTCCTAGCTGCGCAGCCTGCTCTCTCTCTGTCTGCTACTGGCCTCCTCTGTGTCTGCTACGGGCTGTCTCTGCCTCCTGCCTGTCTCTCCTTGCCTCCATCCATTCCTGGCTGTCATCCCTGGCCCTGGTGTGTCTTCTTTTCCATTAATTTTCGCTTTTTTGGCCTTTCTTTATTATTGTTATTTCTTCATTTATTTTTGCTTTTTTTGACTTTTTTTCACCCCAGGTTTCTCCTCTCCTTGCCTCCATCCATTCCTGGTCGTCCCTGCCCCTGGTGTGTCTTCTTTTCCATTAATTTTCGCTTTTTTGGCCTTTTTTATTATTGTTATTTCTTCATTTATTTTCGCTTTTTTTGACCTTTTTTCACCCCAGGTTTCTCCTCTCCTTGCCTCCATCCATTCCTGGCTGCTGTCCCTGCCCCTGGTGTGTCTTCTTTTCCATTAATCTTCGCTTTTTTGGCCTTTTTTTATTATTGTTATTTCTTCATTTATTTTCGCTTTTTTTGACTTTTTTCACCCCAGGTTTCTCCTCTCCTTGCCTCCATCCATTCCTGGCTGCTGTCCCTGCCCCTGGTGTGTCTTCTTTTCCATTAATTTTCGCTTTTTTGGCCTTTTTTTATTATTGGTATTTCTTCATTTATTTTCGCTTTTTTTGACTTTTTTTCACCCCAGGTTTCTCCTCTCCTTGCCTCCATCCATTCCTGGCTGCTGTCCCTGCCCCTGGTGTGTCTTCTTTTCCATTAATTTTCGCTTTTTTGGCCTTTTTTTATTATTGGTATTTCTTCATTTATTTTCGCTTTTTTTGACTTTTTTTCACCCCAGGTTTCTCCTCTCCTTGCCTCCATCCATTCCTGGCTGCTGTCCCTGCCCCTGGTGTGTCTTCTTTTCCATTAATTTTCGCTTTTTTGGCCTTTTTTTATTATTGGTATTTCTTCATTTATTTTCGCTTTTTTTGACTTTTTTTCACCCCAGGTTTCTCCTCTCCTTGCCTCCACCCATTCCTGGCTGCCTTCCCTGCCCCTGGTGTGTCTTCTTTTCCATTAATTTTCGCTTTTTTGGCCTTTTTTTATTATTGTTATTTCTTCATTTTATTTTCGCTTTTTTTGACCTTTTTTCACCCCAGGTTTCTCCTCTCACTGCCTCCCTCCTGTCTGCCATTGCAGGTCAGTTTTATGCTACTGTATCTGCCTTTCTTCATTTTTGTTATGTTTTTATTTCTTATATTTTCGCTTTTTTTGGCATTTTTTAGGCTCTTTGCAGTTGACTTTGGTCCTGTAACTACTGCCCATCCTACCTGGCTATTGCTCCCCCATTCTGGTGAGTGTTATGCTACTGTATTTGCTATTTTAAGTATTTATATATCTGCAATCCCTCTGGTAATTATAGTTGTTTCCTTCTGGTATTTTTGTTGTTTTATATCGCTTTTTCAGCCACAATTTGACTTCTTATGCCAGATTTGTTCTTCAGTCTGTCATTCCTTAGGTATGGTCTTATTCTTATGGAACTTTGCCTTTTTGGGGCCTATTTGGGCTTGGTCCCTGACTGATTTGCTATTTCTTTCAGTCAAGCCCTGCAGCTATTTGGTAAGGTTTTGCAATGCATATGTTGGATTTTCAAGCTAATGTTTTAGATTCTCTCCTTGGTTTTTGGCGTGCTCTGTGCTGTGCTAATCTCTGACCTTCCTAGAGCAGTTCGCGTGGTCAGTTGGTTGTATCGTGGACTGGCATACTCTACTGCATTGCAGTTTGATTCTGGCCAGAGTTACAACTCCAGTGTGGTCTGTGGACTAGGATTGGTTTGGTGGTGCACATTGGAGTTAGGCGGTTTAAGTGGACATTGACCACCTTGCTGGTATCTGTAGTGGATTTGTTTGGTTGGGTGTTTGGTTGGTTGGATTGTGCACTGGGAGCTTGCATTGCAGTTTGATTCTGGCCAGAGTTACAACTCTGTTAGCCAGTGTGGTCTGTGAACTGGGATTGGTTTGGTGGCACACATTGGATTTAGACGGTTTAGGTGGACATTGACTGCCTCCCTGGTATCCCCTATTGTTGGTCGTGAGCTACAGTCATTGTGAAAATGTGAGTATCCTTTATATATATATATTTTGGCTTGATTTGAAACTGACTGTAATCTAAGGGAACCCTCTACACCAGAGCGTGATATGCAGGAGGAGCGTGCTCTGGAGCGTCAGCGTCGGTTGCCAATGACGTCCCCTTCTGTGCGTCGTCGGGAGAGGGTTCTTGCTGCAGCTCAAGAACGTCTTCGAAATCCTGACCCTCCACCTCCTCAGCCATTTCCTCGACCTCTACTCCCTCAGGACAATGCAATTCCTTGGCCTCCTGTGGCTGGACCTTCAAATGCCATTCCACCTGATCTAAGTCCTCGGGATGCTGTACGTGCCATACAAGAACAGTTAGCTGATATGCCTCTTGCACCTGTGCGTCAAAGACAGGCCCAGGCAGCACCTCCTCCTCCTGTCCCTATAGGCTCTGCAGCTGTAGCTCTGTTGCGGGCCCAGGCTGCTAATCTCAATCCTATGCCTCTGCCACAACGAGGACGGCCACGACGACGTGCTCAGGCATTGAATCCAAACCCTGAACCTCTCCCAGATCAAATGCCACTCCAGCAGCAGCCTGCACCACAACAACCTGTGCTTCCACAGCCTCCACATCCACCTGCTCATCCTCGGGCCCCTCCACTTCCACTGCCTCATCAGCCTGCTCCACAACAACCTGTGCCTCCTGTTGCCCCTGTGCCCCCTGTGCCTCCACACCCTCTGCATCCACCTGCTGCTCCTCAGCCCCCTCCACTTCCACGCCTCCACCAATGCCTTTAAGAAACCTTCCACTAGCACGTCGCCCTTTGATTGAACAACAGATTGCACCTCATGACCTTGGTGCTATGGATGACAAATGTCCAAAATGTAAAGCATGGCATTGGAAGGCAGAGCGTCTGGCCGACTCTACCATTGCTGAGCCCAAATTTGGTATATGTTGCTCAAAGGGCCAGATACACCTTGAATTGTTGATGGAACCTCCAGAACCACTAAAGACTCTTTTGGCCAGCCAAGACAGGCGTGGAAAACAGTTTAGGGAAAAGATTCGGAACTATAATGCTGCACTGGCATTTGTCTCTGTGGGAGTGAACATAGATGAAAATGTCGTGAATAGACCTGGGCCATATGTCTTCAAAATTCAGGGAGGCCTCTATCATATTCATGGCGCTCTTCTTCCTACTCAGGGTCAGGATAGGCCACCCAGCTATGCGCAGCTCTACTTTTATGATCCAGCAGAGGCTTTGCGACGTAGGGAGGCCAATAACAGTTTTGATCCTTTGGATTCAGATGTTTTAAGTGACCTCCAGGAAATGATGCAGGCTCACAATCCATTGGTTCCAATCTATCAGCAGGCAATGGAAAGGCTTAGGAACCAGCCAGATAGGTTGACTGTGGAGGCCAGACTCACCTACAGAGCACATACAGACCAGAGAAGATATAATATTCCTACAGCGGATGAGATTGCCATTGTGCTCCCTGGAGAAGGTGTGCCTGGAGGCACTAGAGACATTGTCATTCAGCTTAGAGGTGGAGAACTGCGACGAATTCAGGCCGAACATGCTTTGTATGCGCCACTACACTATGTCCTTCTCTTTCCCAGAGGTGAATCAGGCTGGGATTGGGACATTCCACGGATAGACCAAGCTCTTCCACGACAAGGCCAGGAGGGGGAGGAGGAGGAGGACCCTTCAAGTGACAGGCGTGTGACCATGTCAAAATACTATCGTTATCGTCTTTTTCCAAGGGAGGGTGAAGCTGAAACTCTCTTCCTGGCTGGCAAGCTCTTTCAGCAATACATTGTGGATGCTTGGGCAGCGACTGAACAGCAGAAGCTAAATTGGATCAAATACCATCAACATGAGCTGCGAGCTGAGGTCTACAATCAGATGATTGATACATTTGGACCTGAGGACAATCAGGCCAATCCAGCTAACTTGGGACAAAAGGTCATCTTGCCTGCTACATTTACTGGGAGCGCCAGGGATATGAACGAGAATTTTCAAAATTCAATGGCAATCACTAGGAAGCATGGTCCAGCAGATGTCTTTGTGACAATGACAGCAAACCCCCAGTGGAAAGAAATCAAAGATGCTCTCAAGCCAGGCCAGACTCCCAGTGATCGTCCTGACTTGGTTGCAAGGGTTTTTCATCTCAAGAAGGAGCAATTGATCAAACGTATCATGAAGGATGGTATCCTTGGTCGCACAGTTGCACGTGTCCATGTGATCGAATTCCAGAAGCGGGGGCTCCCTCATATGCACCTTCTTATATGGTTTAAAGAGGAGGATAAGATCAGGACACCGGAAGCTGTGGATGCTTTGGTTTGGGCTGTCTTTCCTGATCAGCAAGAGCATCCAAGGCTCTACAAATTAGTTTGTGATCTAATGACTCATGGCCCCTGTGGACAAGCGCATCCTCGGGCTTCTTGCATGACAGAGGGCAAGTGTTCCAAACATTTCCCAAAGGAATTTCGTGAGGTGACATCTGTCACTGAAGATGGCTATCCACAGTATCGCCGTCCTAATGATGGCAGACAGCATAATGTCAGAGGCAACATCATGGACAACCGCGACGTGGTTCCCTATTGTCCCACCCTCCTCTTGGAATTTGAATGCCATATTAATGTGGAACCCACTTTCAATGTGCGCTCTATCAAGTACATTCACAAGTATATGTACAAGGGGCCTGACAGGACCACAATGACCATTAATAAGGAGAGGGATGAGGTTAAACAGTACCTCGATGCACGCTATGTCAGCTCACATGAAGGTGCTTGGAGACTGCTGGAATATAAAATGCATGTTCAGGTCCCTCCTGTCATGGCACTTCCAGTCCATTTGCCAGGCCAGCACAATGTGATATTTGATCCTCATATCGATCCAGGCATGGCTTTGCAGATGGCAGAGGATGCTAAGACCATGCTCATGGCCTATTTTGAAGCCAATAACAGATATCCTGAGGCACGTGAACTACTCTATGTGGAATTTCCTGAGCACTATGTTTGGAAAAAGCAAGCCAAGCGGTGGCAACCTCGCCAGCGGGGTTTCAGTCTCGGTCGCCTTCATTTTGCAAGTCCAGCCTCTGGAGAGCGCTTTTTCTTGCGAACCCTCCTTACAGTTGTCAGAGGCGCAACGTCATTTGAGGAGCTTAGATCATTTGATGGTGACCTTTGTCCTACTTACAAGGCTGCATGCCTGGCAAGGGGCCTGTTAGAAGATGATTCAGAGTGGACACAGTGTCTTCAGGAGGCTGCACATATACAAACAGGTTTCCAGCTCAGGAGGTTATTTGTCACTATTCTCCTTCGGTGTAACCCTGCTCGGCCTGCTCAAATCTGGGAGGAGTTTCAGGAGCATATCTGTGATGACCTGGAGTATCAGCTTCAAAATAGGCATGGCATTCACCATCCTACCAATGATCAAATCTATGACTTTGGTCTCTTTCTCATTGACAAGATCATACGTCAGGGGGGAAGTCTCTGGATGAGTTCCCAGATATGCCACAGATAATGGGGCACTGGGAGGGATTGGTTGGGAACCGTTGGATAGCTGAGCAGCGGGACTATGACCCAGCTACAGAGCTGGAAAAAGCCGCCACCAATATTGACAAGCTTAATGCAGAACAGAGGCGTGTCCATGATGAGATCCTCCATTCAGCCATAAATGGAGAGGGTCTTCTGTTCTTTGTCAATGGCCCTGGTGGTACAGGCAAAACTTTTACCTGGAACACCCTGGCTCATTCTATCAGAGGAAGGGGTCTTATTGTCCTATGCATTGCATCTTCAGGAATTGCAGCATTGCTTCTGATTGGGGGCAGAACATCACATGCTATGCTCAAGATTCCAATTCTGATTCATGAGGGTTCTCTATGTGACATCAAAAGAGGCTCACCATTGGCAGAACTTCTCAAGCAGGTCCATTTGATCATATGGGATGAGGTGCCTATGCAGCATCGTCATGTAGTTGAAGCTGTCGACAGAACCTGCAGGGATGTCCTAGAGCGTCCAGATCGTCCATTTGGTGGTATTACTGTGGCTTGGGGTGGAGATTTCCAGCAAACTCTGCCTGTCGTTCCTCGAGGTAACAAGGAGGAGATCGTGGGTGCTTCTATCCAAAGATCTCCTTTGTGGCATCATGTCAAGGTCCTCCATCTTACTCAAAATATGCGAGTCGACCCTCATGATCCCCAGAGTGAACAATTTGCTCAGTGGCTCTCTGATGTTGGTCAGGGAAAGGATCTCCCTTTGGACAATTCATTCACACTTCCTCAGCACATGATCTGTGGACCACAGGTGTCAGATCTCATTGCAGCTATCTATCCTAACATTGGTACTGGGGAGGCACTCCAAGACAAATACTTTTTGGAACGTGCCATCCTTTGCCCTCGCAATATTGAAATGGATGAGATTAATGCTGAGGTGCTCAATGTATTCCCTGGGGAGGAGCGTCTCTATCCCAGTGCAGACTCAGTCAAAGGAAATGAAGATGGCAACGTGTATCCTGTGGAGTATCTCAACTCACTCAACATGGGTGGGCTTCCACCATCTCAACTCAGGCTTAAACCTGGAGTGGTACTCATGCTTCTTCGGAATATTGACCTTGGTCGTGGACTCTGCAATGGTACAAGGTTGCGTCTCATCAATATGACCAACAGGGTACTCTTTGTGAGGATCATTTCAGGACCATTTTCAGGAGAGACTGCATTTATCCCTAGGATTACAGTGACACCCACCTCAGACCAATTGCCATTTGAGCTCCAGCGTCGCCAGTTTCCTGTCAGGCTGGCCTTTGCCATGACTATCAACAAGTCTCAAGGGCAGTCTCTTGGCACGGTAGGCATAGACTTGCGATACGTGGTATTTTCACATGGACAGTTGTATGTTGCAGTGTCAAGAGGCACTAATTGGAACAGAGTCCATATTCTTTTAGGGGAGGGGAACAAAACTTCTAATATTGTATACAAAGAAGTGTTGCTGAAGCCTGATTAAATATGTATTTCCATTTGTATTTAATGTATGTAGTTGCATTTCACCAAATAATTCTTTGATTCTATTAACTACCCATGTGCAATGTTAACCCTAAATAACCCGGTGCGAAGCACGGGTCTATTGGCTAGTAGTGACAATAAATTCACTGAGAGAGTGTATTTGATTCTAGCTTTCTAAGAACTCTACCGAACCTTCCCTGCCATAACCCCTAGTTGCTAACAGTTCTTTCTTTCGATTTTGACCTGAAATCATGCTGACATTCATTCTATGATTTTTAAAAATTTCCTTGATTTTTTTCGAGGCTGTATTACTATCCCTTTTCATTTTTGATTAAACCGACACTTTGTGGGTGGTTGTGGACGAATTTGGTTTTGGGCTACATGTAGAGGACAGCAATTATAGGGAGTAGGTATGGACTTGTTGCTCAAAAGAATAGACTAGAAATTAATTCACTCTCTCAGTGAGTTTAGTTGTCACTGTAAATATATTATACACTACAGAGAATTTCTAGGTCAATAAATCGAAAGAACACTAGACTAATTTACTCGCCTCTCTCAGTGAATTTAGTTGTCCCTGAGAGAGGGGGAAATCTGTCTCACTGTGCATGTACTACTACCCGGCCCTTTAGCGCCCAAGAGCTCGCACGTCGATGTCATTTCAGACTCCGCTGGGTGCAGCCGCTTGTGAAAATAGAAATAACAAGATGAAATGGAGAGGTAGGGAGTGACAGGAAAATTTCGAAAATAAACAGAGAAATGGGTGCATGGTACAAGAACAATGTGAGAGGAGATTGAAACACCATACAGCAAATCGAATATATTATGCTTGATTTTGGTGCAGGAGCATAAATGCACCCAACACTACAGTGGTTCCCTAAGGTGTTATGTTCTTAGGCCTTCCGGTGTCTGACCAGTGCTAAAAGGCCAGAACCATGTATATGTGAGTGAAATAGGCCAATGCATAGCCTCCCCTCATCAGTGTTGACTATCACTGAGGAGGTGAGTTTATTAGTGTATCTTAGTAGTATTTTATTGAAAAAAACATGTAGCACACTAAATAGGTAGCTTTCAATTATATTCTTAGTGTTCACTATCACTGAGGAGAAAACTGAATAGTTCATAAGTCTCCAGTGTTAGAAACACTGAAGAAACACTATATCATGTCACTACCCTCATTACTACACTCGCCGATATCAAACAGAACCAACTACCCACACCCCCACATGCATATACTCACTCCAACCCATCCCCGAGATCGCCGAACTCCAACACACACGTTCGAACCTACTCAATCCACGCACCAGATTACCCCGATGTTGCAGGAAGCCATACCATATGCTCTCACAGCCCAGAACTCCCCTATACGCCCTACACAAGCACGCCGAGCCCGGTCCCAAGACCTACACACCGTATGATCACGTGATCTGATCAAGGGACGTGACTTGACGGGTCGGCCCTGTATAAATCTCGAACCTCCTCCCCTATTCCTCCCCACATGCCATACACCCCTTTTATCGATACAATTCAACCCCTAACCGAAATGTACACGTCGACATTAACCTTAACATTTCCCTTTTCGTCTATCCTTTATCCCAGTTGCATCACATCCAAGAAAACCAAGAGTTTCCTTCAGTAGTTAAATACCACGACTTGTACGCTACATTCTAGCAGTGAAATCCGATCCTATTTGCTCTACATCGCAATAGCTAGGTCTTGATAGCATATATCATCAGACACATATACTTGGTTATATGCGCAGATATTTTACTATCTCTGATTCACACTCGATTTATCTCATGTTCAGAGATTAAATCATATCACTTTCAATATTATTTTCAAATACTAACAAGATCCAGAAGGTCCCATCGCTCAAATTCCTGGTCTATAATATTCCACTGTGTCCAAACCGAGTTGCTACAACAAGTGCCACATGTGCTCTTTTAATATAGAGTAATGTAACATGGCAACAGTTTAGATACTGGTGTGACCCAGGCTGTGACTCTTCTTGAATTCCTCGCTCTCAATTCTCAACTTCAAGCTTCAAGCTTCATCCCCCATGTACCAGGCTGTCACTTTCTATAGAAAATTCATTACCAAGGAGACAGCCCCCTCTGCTACAAAAGATCTACACTATTGGCAAATATTGTTTTATGATTAAATATCAGATTAATGCCTTGATAAAGAATTCATATTGCTTAGCGGTTGGGACCGCTACTGCCCTTTTGCTATGTGCTGACTAAGCTCTCCGAGGCATGTCCAGCACTGACTAGGTGGGTACCCACGCTTCGCGTGGGGTTTAGGTCAAATGCATCAGTAAGGTCAAATGCATCATGTACAATATATCCTCTTCTCATGTCTCCCTTTATGTCATGTGCTCCCTGTGTGTATATCCTCAAAAGGTGTGATGATTATAAGCATTTTCACCATATTGGATGTTCATATATACCTATCATCTACTTCATAAAGGTCTGGGTCATACACCTCATTATCAGCTGGGTTGCCCAAGGTGCAGGGATACCAACTTAAGGGCCTTGAGGAGCTTTGATAAAGTGTTTCTATGCTGCAACCTGCACTGTGGTTCTCCTAGTGCACCCAGTATGCATAGGGTGTTCCCTGGTGTGTAGTGTGCGTACACAGATGCGAACATGCAGACCTCCCTCTCTACATCTGTGATGGTCCTCGCAGCAACTCTAGACATGAAAGTGGTAATGGTCTTGACTGAATCATCAGATATTATAAGATTGTGCCTATTGTCATAATCCACAGGTTTCAAAGCTTTGAGAAGGCTTTCATCTCGAAGAACAGAAAATTGGCTCCATTCCATGGTTGATGTGCCACTTTGGGAGTCACTGCACTGTCTTGGAACCATGCAGGAATGCCATCAGGAAATCCACCATGAAAGGACTCATCAAAATGGAATCCATGCACACCAGACACATGTCAAAAGTGAACAGTTTACATGTTACATTCCAGTAGCAATTCCTTGCCCTTGTGCATTGTGAAATAGATCCAATAGTGACCTTGGGGATCCTTAATTTTGACAATGCTTTTATATAGATATTCCAGCTGATCCTCCGGTGAGAAACAATACCAAAATCAGAAATGGGGTAAGACTCAAAATGCAGTCAGATTTGATGTGCTCTGTCCCTTCCTTGGTTGTTGTTGAGTAAATCCCAAGCATGAGTCCCAAGGCAGACCGATGTGATGATAGGCAGGACATTTCCTTCTCTTGTGATGGGTGTCCTCAGTTTAATCTGCACAGCTGTGGTTGGTGCTGTAGGCCACCTATCTCTCCCATCCAAGTTGCCTTCATTGATCGGTGTTCCAAGCTTGACAATAAAGGCAGTTGATCCATCAGGGAGTGGTGAATTGATCCCTTTGTATCTGAGGGCTGGGTGCCCCTCGCTCACACTCATGTGAGCTAACCACTATACATGCCAGGACTGGAAAGTCAGATCTATGCGATCTGTTTTGCCTGGTGACCAAAGAGGCAGTTGAACAGCTAATAACCTCAGTAGATAGCATGTCCTCACACGTAGCGTGGCCTAACATGTAGGAACTGCTAATAACCTCAGTAGATAGCATGTCCTCACCCATAGCGTGTCCTCACCCATGGCATGTCCTCACCTGTAGCGTGTCCTCACCCGTAGCATGTCCTCACCCATAGCATGTCCTCACATGTAGCGTGTCCTCACATGTAGTATGTACTCACACGTAGCGTGTCCTTGCACATAGCATGTCCTCACACATACCCTGTCCTCATACACAGTGTGTCCTCAGACATACCCTATCCTCACCCATAGCATGTCCTCGCACGTAGTGTGTCCTCACCCATAGTGTGGCCTCACCCATAGCGTGTCCTCACACATGGCGTTTCCTCACCCGTAGCATGTCCTCACACATAGTGTTTCCTCACCCATAGCATGTCCTCACGTGTAGCATGTCCTCACGTGTAGCATGTCCTCACGTGTAGCATGTCCCCACACGTAACATGTCCCAACAGGTAGCATGTCCTCACATGTAAGGTGTCCCCACAGGTAGCGTGTCACCATACGTAACGTGTCCTCACAGGTAGCGTGTCCCCACAGGTAGCATGTCCTCACATGTAAGGTGTCCCCACACATAACATGTCCCACACATAACATGTCCTCACACAAAAGGTGTCCCCACACATAACGTGTCCTCACAGGTAGCATGTCCCCACACATAATGTGTCCCCACATGTAATGTGTCCTCACAGGTAGCTTCTCCCCACAGGTAGCATGTCCTCACATGTAATGTGTCCCCACATGTAACGTGTGGTCACAGGTAGCATGTCCCCACACATAATGTGTCCCCACAGGTAAGGTGTCGTAGCGTGTACATGTAACGTGTCCTCACAGGTAGCATGTCCCCACAGGTAGTGTGTCCTCACACGTAACGTGTCCCCACACATAACGTGTCCTCACACATATCAGGGACATGTATCAGTATCTATTTTGTGACATATAAAATAGCAAAAGAAACCACATTTAAGCAGCTGTTGTCATTAATTTTAGCAAAGTCAGGATAATTTATTGATATCTACCTTTTGAAAAAAATGTCAAAAAAATGTACAGTACATTTAAGCTGAAGCTGGTATTAAGTTTAGCAAAGTCAGGATAATTCATTGAGATCTATATTTATTTTTTGAAAACAGATAAAAAAAAACACACTACATTAAAACAGAAGTTGTTATTAACTTTAGCAAAGTCAGAATAAGTTATTGATATCTATTTGCGAAAAAATATCAAAAAAATGTACAGGATATTTAATTTGGCTGTTATTAAGCTTAGGAAGTTAGATTTATTGATGTCTATTTGCGAAAAAATATCAAAAAAATGTACAGGATATTTAAGTTGGCTATTATTAAGGTTAGCAAGTTAGGTGTATTGATAGCTATTTGCGAAAAATATCAAAAAATATACAGGACATTGAAGCAGAAGCTGGTGTCAATTCACAGCCAAAGAAGCCCAGAGACACACAGAAAGACACCAAGACCCCAGCCAAAGCAATAGTAAGCCCACCAGTACATCCAAAATACAGGAGGACACCAGTA
This sequence comes from Gautieria morchelliformis, assembly GCA_015179125.1. Lineage (NCBI taxonomy): Eukaryota > Fungi > Basidiomycota > Agaricomycetes > Gomphales > Gomphaceae > Gautieria > Gautieria morchelliformis. The sequence goes on along the minus strand of WHVA01000102.1, from coordinate 24,350 downwards.
GGGAGAGCGGTTCTGCAGCATCGCTCTCTTTATACCAAGCAAAGGGTCGTGCACAGACCACCCTCGCGTATGGTCGCGAACCGGTCACGTGACCTGGAACACTGCTGCGCCGCTCGCTCGTGATTGGACAGGTTAATGGTGCTGGCTCGCGATTGGTTGGCTGACTAATATTACCAATCATAGCGACGCCCACAACTACCCTGACCTGCGCTTTTCACTTTTTGATGGATGGTGATCACATGACCGCGTCGACGAAGAAAAGGTCTCGATCGAGAGGACAGTTGTCTCAAAAGGCTTTGCTTTTGAGATAGTTTAGAGTATACAATAATAGTAGATTCTCAACGAAGAATTGAAGAAAACTATCGAGATTTAAGTTCTGTAGCTATCAAACAAGACTACAGTGACTTCAGGGGGTGAAACAGTGAATTCTGGATGATCGGTTCATACATTTGTGGTAGCTACTTATACTATACTAGCGATAACTACCAGTGTTCAAGATAGTGGGTAAATGGGTCAAAAAACTACATGTAACTAAAGGGGTGACTATTTATAGTCCTAAAGCCATGAAAAAGATGTGGATAATGGCAGGGGTGTTAGTCTTTGGAATAAGGTCTTGTACCTACTATACAAAGCCCCTGTCTACATGATGTTAAGATAGTAATCAGCTGGTCATGTCATGGAGCTCAATAGAAAGTAGAAATTAAGTTTCTCTTGTGTAGCATAAATGCTACTCTTGGTGATGGGGCCACTGTCTCTGTGCCTCTTCTATGGGGCAGCTGATCGAGCATATGTGCTTGGAACAACATTCTATCATCATTCTGCAACGTCCAATGCTCCTGCGCAGTCTATACTCCTCTGGGGCGTTTGGTGCCCACACCTCCTCGGTGCCTGTGGCTTGGCGCCTGTCGACATCATGGCTGATGCCATCTGTCAATAAGCACGCTGTCTCTGATCAGCGACATGTGGCCGATGCCTTTGTTCCTGTATCTTATCTGATCTACAGATAAGATAGCTGCTTGATCGTGAGTGTTGTGTGCCATCTGCGCGTGTCGATATCTGTCATGAGTGTTGTTCCCATGCATTGGTAGATTCTTCTTCTTTTTCTTGTTTCTTTTATTAGTTTCTATATATATGGATGACTTGAATAATATAATTGCGTATATCATAACATATTGTTCATGATGCCATATGTACCTCACCCTTGATCACCACTCCTCAGCTAAATTATAATACATTAAGGCTATAATGACAAAGTGAAAACTCCAGAATTGACCTAACTTGTGACTACTGCTAGAAGCCCCTGCCTATATACTGTGACCCCATAGGGCATATACTCTTGCACCACAAAGCCTGGAGTAGTAGAAGGTCATATGATATTTCTTCTATGAAGATGTGTGTTGCACCATTTTAGACTGCAAACAATATTATAGTGATGAATGTTGAGTCTTCGACCACCTCTGCACCTGTACCCTAGTTACAAACGCACACAAAAGCACACAGCTTAATAGCAGTTCCAGAAACTGATGGCTGTTATGATAATAGTGACATCTCAAAGAACAGTTCACTTATGGTAGGACTGGGGGTTGATATGCCTGTGAGAACTGGAGAGGAATAGCTTTGGGGGTGCGGGATACATTGGAGAGACATATACTACATGGTCTACATTGATGCTATCCTAGGACATTCCATGATGCTGCATGTCAGACAGACAAACAGGTGAACATGATTCATGAACATTGTCCCAGGTGGCAGTGATAATTGGTCCAGGAAATCCCACCTTTCCACTGTGCAACAGGCCTCATAGTCAAGCCCACGATAGTGGCATCACCTGCCATGCACCAGGAGCAGCTGTGATAAGTTTGAGTGGCACATATTGATGCAGTGAGGGCAAGTGTAGATCACAGATTCCATCCTGTCTACTATGCAGAGAGGCATGTAGCACATTAAGTGGATGGCAACCATGCATGGTATGTACATTGCAGCTGCAACTCAGCTAGATACACATGAAATTAATTGCATGGGCAGATAAAGTAAACATGCAAGCTGCTATGTCAATGCTGCTGGTGTGTCTGTGGGTTTGGTATAGGCTTTGCAAGTGGCCCCAGCCCTGGCTTGCTCACACTGCAGGAAGAACACACACTTAAATTCAGTTCCCTTGGAACTCATAAAACAGTTCCAAAGGAAATTTAATTCAGGTATTTTAGGACCAAACAAAAGTGCTGATTGACTCTAAATTTTGGTAACAACTGATTACAGAGGGGGTGGCTTTTCCTGTTAATTCTAGTACAATGGTTCAATATGGGATCTCTCAACCACTGGAACCACCCTCATCAGATGAATACCTGACTTCCTTGGCCCATGACTGCACATCTGGAGCCTGTTCAACATTGCCCATTTACTGTTCGGCATCTTTGCTTTTCACAAACCTGTTTCATATCATGGCAATTTGTGGATTGGCGCTAATTTACTGGTGATTCAATGTTCTGAAAGTCGCAAGAAGTAATGCTCGTGAGGTTTTGGCTTCTGCTTGGCTTCTCGTTCTCAAGCCTCCTTCCATCTTCACTCCTGTGTGCAAGTTGAGCCCCAATTCCCAGTTTGCCTCAATTTTCTTCCACTCTTTCAAATTCTTGTGACTCATCATATACTTGAATGCATTGGGAGCATCCTGAAATCCAGCATTCTTGTGCAGAGTAGAGAGATTAGCTTCCAATTCATTGCCCTTGAGCTCAGCAAGGCTTTCATCATCTGACCAAACCTCATCTGCATCCATTGCAGTCATCAGAGGGCTTGCAGTTAATACCACCTTCATACTTGCAGTCAGAATTTGAATCAGTTTCATTGGTAGTATTAATATGGTGATAGTTTCTGGCTTTCTCCAGGTCTGGTATGATTTGACCATAGATGGTGGGCGGCAGTAAGGATGACGGTTATGATTTGGGGTTAGGGTTAGAAAAATTGAATGAGCCAGATTGGTGGTTGCACACAAGTGGTGGCGCCTAAGTGAGCAGCACCATAGCTATAGCACTTATAGTTTTAGGAACAATTAGATCAGCAATAGAGAATAATTGTCTTGCAACTGTGCAAGACCGGAAAAGGTCGTGAAAGAGCTGCTGAGTAATCAGGGGCATCTAGCGCCGCGGTTTGCTACTCCGCTGTGACTGGTAAAGTGAAATGGGATGTGACACCTAACTGTCCGGTCACCATCCGGGTGAAAACCCATGTCAGTCTGTGCTTCCCTGGTCCATAACTCCTAAAAGAGTGATCCGAAGTCTCCAACGTAGCTATTGATTACTGTAAGCAGTGCCGCCATACCAGAAGGCAGATGATCTATTTGAACACTTCTGATTCTGCTGCCAGTGCCAGTGGCATGTGGGTCCTTCTTTCTCTGAGCTACCGGAGGCGAGATTATGTCTCGAGAAGGACCCATTATCGATGAGGGAGCATATTGAAACCTACTACTAGGATGGGCGACGAGCGGACCGCCGGACTGATAAGAGAAAGATGTGGGATCAATCAGACAAAGGAGAACCACCGCATGTATGGGACGTATACAGCCCAACACAAATCCCATCAATACTTCTGCCCAGTGCTTGCGGTGCATCACAATTGAATTATGTAATACCTGAAACAGAACACGCGGTTTTGAAGCTTACCCTTTATTAACTCAAAAGAAGTGTGATTTTTTAATCCGGTCTAATGTAGTTCAGTTACACAAAACAACGTTTAACTCCTTCGGGATTTTCTATAATATTAAACCATCACGCCTCAATTAATAGAGGGCATCATTAGCAGTATTAAAGGCTTTTCCTGAAATATTGTAACCTAAAGATTAACCCTTGAGGGCTGGGGGCTATAGCAGGGGAGGGAGGTTTTTCATAGGAATAGGTAGTGGCAAAGTCAGTATTCGTATTAATAAAGCTCCTGAGAAGTATCCCAGAGTCATTCGAGTCATCCTTGACTGTTTGCATGTTCGTACTGGCAGTGCGCGTCCCTCGATGGCCCCACTTACTGTATTCTCGAGTACTGCCAGGGTTCTGACGGTAGTGATGGTTTCGCTTCACATTTTCTTTTCTCTTATACAATAATACTAGAGAACAGCAAGCAGAACCCTGGCAGTGTCTTCAAGACACTTCTCAAGCGAAGATACCTCCGCGAGTATTGTCGACGCACGTGATCATCACTGCCCTCCAGGATTGCAACAGTACTCAAGTCAACCCAGATGGTTCTATTCCAAGTACGCGTGATATCACCAGAACTTCCCGCAAGCAAGGTACTTGCTCCCTTCAGACGACCAGGAGAATCAAAGGTGTCCTATACTTATATCCAATCTAACCGAGCCATGAGTCCTCCACTGTTGAGTATCGTGCAGGCTTTCTCTTCAGCACCATCTTTTGACCAAACGATGGGATTCCAAGCTTATAGTTTCCCCTACCTCTATCCAAAGTGATTCCACCGTTTTGGACATTGCATCGGAACAGGCAGCGGTGAGCCATTGAGCTATTAACACGGCGTTTCCTGCATCTTACCTCATCCACGTTTAGCAATCTGGCTCTTGGACGTATCTAGAAATGTTGAATGCACGGTGTCTTTGCACTGGATAGGCATTGAAGCGAAACAGTTTCCCTCGCAGCCCCCAAGGAACGTAACTCTTTCCATAGGCTCTCTCCTTAGCATGCCCAGTATTTGGACCAATTCATTAGATCTTGTCAGTCAACGGCTACTTATCACAGCTGTACGAAGAAGAGAATGGCCTGTTGCATTGTCTGAAAGATTCCGTGTTTTGAAGCCGGGGGGCTGGGCCCAGCGGGGAGAAATTGGAAAAACGCATCTCCCGGGGCCGAAGACACGCCAGCACCAGTCTCTCCTGTCGAAACCGTTCGCTCATCGCGACATACTCCTCGACTGCGCAAATCAGCTTCCAGCTATGTTGATTGAAGCGGGGTTTACGGATGTGAGGATGGAGACACGCTTGCTTCCACTGGGAAAGGTGGGTGGCGCAGACGGCGAGAATGCCAGAAAGAATTTCATGGGTGTATACCGAGGGATGAAGACACCGGTGCTGAAGGCAGGGGAGCTGGGATTTTTCGATGCTGAGATGGAAGGAGAGTGGGATACGAGAGTATACTCTGTTCTTGGCTCATAAACTCACTATTTAAATATATATCTCCCTAAAGTATAGTGTGTGTGTCCACCCCCACATATAGCATGTGAAGTGTCCCCCATGCATACCATGGCCCCCAAGTATAACATGCATATCATTAGGTCTCGGCGCCGTACTGTATACGGTTACAGCCGTATGTCGCACGGCCAACTTACGGTTGCCTCTGTACCATATCCGTACCGTATCCTGGGTCACCAAACTGCTCGACAGTCCAGGTATGGCCGTATGACAGCTGTATTATGGGCATATGGGCTTTACAGGATGTGTGTGACACTTATTACAGCCATGGTAAATATCCAGGTATATGTTCCTTATTCATCCAGCTTCACCTGTGCCAACTTGAGGGATTGTTTGACAATCATCAGTATACGGATAGTCTGTGCAAGTTCAGACTCACATGCTGCAAGGATATTGTATCCCGTCCACCAGCCAGAGAAGATCCACTCCACTGTGACAGCAGAACCTGGACATGCAGCATATCAGTCAAAGAGCTGGTACAGTAAATAAATAAAAATGCCTACCAGATATTGTCATGATATCACATGCGAGTTCACTTCAAGGGGCCATGGGGTACGCATCTTATACCTTGCAGTGAAATTAAATTTTATTGCTGATCACAAACTACCACTCGGTGTGTGGGATGATAACATTTGCTTTCTGAATCATGGACCCTGAGGGGTCGATACCGACAACATGACCAAAGCATGTTAGTTTGGCTGTGCCTCACCTTCATGGAAACTCAAGGTCTATGGCAAGCTCCACTGGGCATGGTTGCTTCACTGATGATATGTGTACATGAATTTGTACACATGCCATGCACTGTCCCTGCACATGGCACCAGAGCATCCACACCCAGGGGAGGATATCAATGGCCATGACGTGTGTGTCCATGTGCAGAGGTATTCAAGGGGCAGCGTGAAGTCGGGCTGGGGAGTGTGAACCCGAGCATGGAGAGGGTGCGGCGGCGAGTGTGTGGGCACTGGGGCCAGAGGGTGTGGAGAGGAACGGCAGGAGGTGCATGCAGTAGATGGCAAAGTGTATGGTTGGAAGTATTGGGTAGTACGAACGGGGTGTATGGGTACTTATGCAATATTTGAAGCATAGTTACCTTACATAACTGCACCACTCATACACTGCATACATACAGCTGTATTCATATGGTGTCATAGGGGGGTCATTCCCGCCGTCACCATCATATGGTCAGATATGCTCCAGTGAGCAACGGTATGGGTACGGCACTCTATTACGGGCACCATAAGTATGGTTAGTACGGGTACAGTGCCAAGCCTTACATAGCATGTCACTTCAAAGTAGTCCATGCTGGGACGTTGCGTAAATCCCTGCACAACCACCCTCGCCTTTCCTAGCTCAAATGCACCCTCTGCATCTGTTTTCACTGCACAAACCCACCAGCTGCTTACCACATTCCTCCTGTCCGGTATGTAAACCAGTTCCCATGTCCCCACCTCTTCATGCTGCTTCATCTCGATCTCCATAGCCTCCCTCCATATCAGGTAGTCATCCTGATGCAACGCCTCTGCATAGCACATCGGCTCTGTCACAATCTCTGTTGCTGACAGAGTCCACTCACCCTCATGCATGTGACAGTAGTCAGGAGCGGGTTTACCCACAATCCTGTTCCAACCTCCCAATATCTGGTGTCTTGCCAAAGAAAGCCTGGTAGGGTGTCATGTCCGTGCCAAGTGCGCATGTAGGCAACCTGTTCTTGATGTAACAGGTGTAAGCAATGGCCTCTGCCCATAGGGTCTTGGGCAGTGGTTTAGCAAATAGCATCATCTGAGCATGTTCTAGCAAGGTGCAGTTCAGTCATTCCATGATGCTGTTCTGAGCTGGGGAATAAGGGGAAGTGGACTCCATGATAATCCCTTTCTCAGCGCAGAAAAGCTTGAATGCTGCATTAATATACTCGCCGCCACCATCACTTTGCAGGCGTTTAAGCTGATGTCCTTCCTGTGTTTCAACCAGGGCAGCATACTCTTTGAACCTTTCAAGCACACCATCCTTGGTGTATCTGAAATAAAGAATGTAATATCTGCTTTTAACGTCGGGAAATGAGTAAAAATACCGCTCTCACCCCGGACCCTCGTATTCACTGGCCCCCAAATATCAGAGACGGACCAGCCACCTATATGGGCAACAATGTCCTCCAAATGTTTGGGGAATGGGTCCACATGCTGCTTGCCCTGAATGCGAGCAGCACGCTGTGTGACCGGCGCAGATGTGTCCACCTCCATTCCAGTGACCAGTTCACACGATTCCGTCAGTTTGATCGTGCTGACACTCACATGTCCAAGGATCCAGTGCCAGGTATCCCAGGACCTCAGCTTAGCCACAGTGGCGAAGTACATCTGGATACCATGATGGACCTGGGTGCACATGAGGTAAAGTGTCCGGCTTTGCATCCCTCGGCGAAAATAGTCCTGGACTGGGAGTGAAACCTTACACCCTCGTCAGTGAATAGGGCAACGTGCTCCATGTCCATGAGCCATCCCACACTGAGTACGTTATTCGGTGCGTTGGGGGCATGCTTCACATCTGTGAGTCTCACTGTGAATCTGCATTCACCGGCATGGAATTCCATTTTAACAACCCCACACCCAAGGGTTTTCAATGGACTCCCAGGTGTGATACCATCAATCTCGGACAGTTCCACCTCAAATTCAATGAAATGGTCCTTGGATCAGGCTATATCAGTCATTGACCCTGTGTCCGCCAGCCAGTCAGATGTGGAAATGCTGGCATGACACGTGAAGTCTTTAACTGGTGAGGAATGGTGGTTGCCCAGGTCTGGATCAGCAGATTCTATAATGGCAAATGCGAAGTCATCAGCAGACTTTTGTTTTTGGTAGCCTGCTTCGTCTGGTCTGAAGAACTCTTACCTTTATCACCCTTCCACCACTTGGGTGCCTGCCCCTCCTTGCCACCACCCTTGGCCCAACAATGTTTAACCCAATGTCCTTTCTTCCCACAATTGTTGCACTTCCCTTTTATGGCGCCATCACTGCCTCCATTTTGACTATTTCCACAACTTCTATCTTGGGCCCACAGGGAAGTCTTGGTACCATGAGTAGATTGCTGGGTACGGACCTCCTCCAGGACATAAGTGATCAGGGCATTGGAGGAGGGCATGGGAGGGGAGGAGTTGATGGTGGTAAGGAAAGTGAACCAGGAAACTGGTAGTGAGGTAAGGAGTGTGGTGCAAAAGTCGTGATCAGTAATTAGTTCACCAAGCACATGGTGTTGCTTCTGGAGGCTGTGGAGCTTACAGATATGCTCCTCCATATTTGCCCCCTTGCTTGCAAAAGTACGGAAAAAGTCTTGGCGCACATTGATAATACCCAGCGGCCCTTTTGCTTCAAAAATGGTGAGCAAGGCTAGCCATACCCCATGTGCCGTCATGGCACTGTATGTGTAGACTAGGTAGTCGTCGCTAATCTGTAGACTAATCGCCGCAAAGGCTTGTTGATCTCTTTTCATCCAATCTGTGAGTGTTTGACTTTCAGGGTTGGTCACATTCTGTTTATCGGCCGGCTCTGGCATCATTGCCTGTCCCGATGTGTGCTCCCACAAATCTTGTTCGAGTAGGATCCAACGCATCTTTCTTTCCACGCGGTATAATTATCTCCGGTGAGTGGCTCGATCCAGTATAAGGAGCTCGGTTGCATGAGTGCCGACATTCTGGCGGTTACAGATTTTTTCTTTCTTCTGGGCTAAGTTTTAAAGTGCGGGGCCCATAACCTAATGGGCATAGGTGATGGTAGAAGAATAAGATTGCATTCTCCACTCACAAGGCCTCAGAAAAATATACAGAGTCTAGCTACTGTAACTAAGTGATTTGGTAGGAGCTCGAAATGGGGGAACCACGAGTGACCATAAGATGAGTAGAGCGATAATAATTCAACAGCCTTTACACACTGGAGGCATATAAAGATTTTCTGGGCTGAAAAACTGTTCAAAAAACTGTAGAGATACTCCAAAAAAATTTAGGTTTTTAATGGAAAAAAACTTTAACAAAATTTTGTGTTTTTGTTAGAATTTGTTGAGCAAGAAAATTGTAAAGAAGTTTAAAGTTTTTTGTAGGGTTTTTTATGTCTTTTTATAAGTTTCTTTGTGAAAACACAAAGAAACCCATAAAAAACCCTGAAAAAAACTTTGAATTTTTTTACAATTTTCTTGCTCAACAAATTCTAATAAAAACACAAAATTTTATTATAGTTTTTTTTACATAAAAGAAAACACTGAAAATATTTGGAAAATCTTTACAGTTTTTTCAACAGTTTTTCAGACAAGAAAACTTTTATATGCCTGCAGTGACATAGGCTTCAAGAGGCTGGTGTCGGACAAACCATAATGTCCTCACCGAATGCGCTCGTCCCCCGGGACCCCCGGCTGCCAATGCCGCGGCCCGAGACTCAACATCGATGCTTCCACGCAATTTTATCTTTGAGCCTGGGATCGTTCGTCGTCATCTCTCGCGAATGCTTTTAATATTAGCATCTGTGACCACTGATCTGTCATGAGAGCCTGGCGCTCGCCACTGGGTTTTGAGCGCTGATCCGCCTCATTGACGGCGCACAGGTTGACTTTTACTCTCTTGAGCTTTGGTCTACATTGGCTTTCACTGCTAAGCCTCCATTCACGCCTTCATCGATCTTCATCAATGGTTCTTTCAGTTGGCATATCCAACACCGATATCGTTGTCGGAGCGTTAGCATGCATTCTCTTGTTCTTGGGTACACGATCAACGCGCATTCCAAGAGGTATGCATACCAGATATAGTCAATCATCCTGTATTTGAGCTTTTATATAAATCACAGGCGCGTCTCTCCCGCCTGGGCCTCCCAGGAAGGCGATCGTTGGAAATTTCTCTGATATCCCCGAGAAGCACGAATGGGAGACATACACCCACTGGGCCAAGAAATATGGCAAGATTGTGTAGGTTCGAGAACTCAATTGATTTGTCTGACCTATATCTACCAGGGGAACTCGTCTACATCAAAGTCTTCAGGCAGCCAATAGTGTATATCAACTCTGTCGCCGCCGCTCAAGACCTCTTTGAGAAGAGATCGTCAATTTACTCTGATCGCTTCGACTTCCCTATGCTCATCGACTTGTACGTTGGTTTTTGCTGGCTTCATTCATGATAAAACCATTGTTCTTTTTCACATAGAATGGGATTCGACTGGAATTTCGTCGCAATGCGTTACGGCGACAGATGGCGACGCCACCGCAAGATGTTTCATCAGAAGTTCCACCCCACCCCTGTCGGAGCATATCATTCAATTCAGTACAAACATACACTGTGTGTAATACATCTGGAAGCCATTCATCAGCCAGCATCCTGGACTAATGTGCTAACAGAGACCTCCTCCGCCGACTCCACAAGTCGCCAAAAGAATTTCTCATACATCTCCGACACCTCACCGGTGCTATAATAATGGAGGTGGGGTTATCATTCTCTTCGTGAAACCTCAGATACATGCCAATGTATCAACCGCAGATCATTTATGGCATCAAAGTGCTTCCCGCTGATGACCCCTACATCAAACTTGCCGAAGAGGCTCTGGCAGCTGTCGGGTCAATACCTACCAATCCCGGGGCATACCTCGTTGATACTGTCCCAATATGTATGTATAATTGTTTTCAGCACTCGGACGGTTAAAACCACGCTAATAAGTGAAACATGTACCCGAGTGGATGCCAGGCGCAGGATTCAAGACGAAAGCGCGCATTTGGAGACAGGCCATTACACAAATGCCTACTGTTCCATTTGACGCTTGCAAGAAAGCTTTGGTGAGTCAGAGTTATGTCGCTTCCACCCATTTTCAGTATATTTATGGGATAAAAGAGGGAAGGGAAGGGGGTTCCTTCGTTCACAGCTTCATTTTTAGAAAGTACGACTCATTTGCATGGCCTGGATGCGCAGCAGGAAGAGCATACCATCAGAAATACTGGAGCTACTGCGTTCGGCGCAGGTGCTGATACTGTACGGCGTCCCTCTTATTCCATCTCTAATCTCCCATTGGGATGATGACTCTTCCAGACTACCGTCGCTCTGTCCTGGTTTGTGCTCGCCATGATCCTTTATCCCGATGTGCAGCGCAAGGCGCAAGCTGAGCTCGACGACGTTATTGGAGCAGACCGACTCCCCGGATTTGAGGATCGTCAGAACCTTCCGTACATAAATGCCTTGTGCAAGGAAATACAAAGGTGGTTCAGTCAATACTGAAATGTCTGTGTAAGCTAACGGACGTGCGCTGTAGGTGGCACCCAGTGTTTCCGCTTGCGATTGCCCACGGGGTGATGGAAGATGATATATACAATAACTATTTCATCCCCAAAGGCAGCGTCATCATTGGAAATTCATGGTGGAGCCATCGTTCTTGGGAGCGGTGGCAGGTACTGACTAGAATTTCCTCGAAAGGGCGATGCTTCACGATGAGACTATGTATGGCCCGAGGCCTGAACACTTCGAGCCTGAACGCTTCTTTAGACCAGGTGTCAAAGATCCTTCTGCCGCATTTGGATTTGGGCGAAGGTTGGCTTCATGAGTGCATGGCGTCCCAATTTTATCGCTGACATACTATTTTATTACAAGGATATGTCCTGGCCGTTATCTAGCCGATAACACCATTTACATAGCGACTAGCACGATTCTCAAGCTCTTCAATATATCTCCTGCTAAAGAGGCCAACGGGACGGAGATACCCATAGATGTAACATTCACGTCGGGGACCATTTCGTGCGTTCAAGTCCTAGCGACCAAGACTCAACCCTCTTCTACTGTTCTCATTGCATGCGCTTTTAGGCGTCCCGATCCATTCGAGTGTTCAATCACACCGCGGATAAGGTCATCTGAAAGTTTACTGGAGCATTATCAGGGCCTATGGGGAGACGAGTTATAGCGTATGATCCAACTCTCCGCTGTGGATAGAAAAGAAAAAACTCTGTGCATTGCATTTATTCATATACTAGGCGTTTACCATACCATCACTGTGTCCTGTTCCTCGGATAACTGTTCGTCCGAGTCCGTAAGTATTCATTACTTACAGTTTCCGCGAGTTCCAGTGTCAGCATATATTCGAGTTGCGTGAGGCCTCGCCCTTGTCGACGTCGATAGGCATACTGATAATATTATCAGGCATCAACCATCATTATTGAAATGCTAGCTATCCTGGACGATAGAAAATGTAGAGATACGACCAGTGGGTGGAGAGCTTCCTATTTCGGAGCAACCTCGCGCACGACATCAGTGGGTCCTGGATCTCACTGATCGTGACGGTGCGACAAGATAGAAAAGAAAAAAAAAGGAAGGCGGAGGGTGGAGAGTAAATTTCAGGGTTTTGACACTCAGCTACTAGTGGAGGCTTGAAGAGAAAAGGAAGTGATTAGAAATCAACCTTTTCTCCTCTTAGTAACTATTCACCTGAGCTAACAAAGCAGTGCAATGGGAAGTTGTACCTGCCATGCCAATTCCATCTTGTCTCCATGACCTTGATATCCAGCTCTTCGGCAACCTTCCACTGGCCCTGATTCCAATAGGGTGAGGCAAGGTTACACATGGCCCTCAGGGTGTCAGGATGCTCCTCACCAAGGACCCTCTTCCTTGCCTCCATGACTTGACCGTCCAGCTCTTCAGCATTCTTCCACTGGCCCTGAGTCTGATAGGTTGAGGCAAGGTTGCCCATGGTGATCAGGGTGTCAGGATGCTCCTCACCAAGGACATTCTTCCTTGCATTCATGACTTGAACATCCAGCTCTTCAGAAACCTTCCATTGTCCTGCTTGATTGAACACTTTAGCAATTTTTTCTGCCATGTTTGAATCTGTAGCTTTTGAATGTAGCTCATTGATATGAGACAGAAGAGATCTGCTAAAAGCATAATGCTCTGTATTCTACACGCTTGCTTATTCTCCTGCTCTGCCACCTCTAGGTTATAATGAGCCCAGACGTGCACTAGGGGATGAAGGAAACATGCACTGTCTTCTTCATCAGTACTAATCAATGAGTATGAAGCTAATTCATTAATGATCTCCTGAAATTAAAAATCACTCCAGCCACCACCTATGATTTGAAAGATGCTTTCAGAAATCCCCTTATATAATGTAAAAATGCACACAGGTAGCAGGGTTGTGTCAAGATTGGTTTTTAGGGGTTAATATCATGTATTAGTGAACACAGCGAATGCCTGAATGGCTTGTCCAATGAAGTGTGTAGTTCAATGAATAGGATGTACAAATAAATGTTTAGAAGATAAGAGGGCTGCCCGAATGAGGCTTGCCCTATCTACAGTCATAGTGAAATAGCCCGTGACACTTGGCGATGTAACATTCAAGGTCTCACCGAAAGGTTGTCCAGTAGTAAAAATCCTTTCGCCGGCAAAGGTGCTCCTTCGGAGCCCTTCGCTGACAGCACAGATAACAGATAATAGTATGAAGGCTAAGGTAATGAAGGTGAAGTACAAAAACTCACCAGTGGTGCTTAAGTCCTCCTCTTGTCTAAGATAGGAGGCTCTAGAAGAGGGCTCAAGGCGGTGATCACAGTGAGGTCAAGCTTTTGCACAAGATAGACATATGATAATTGATGTAAATACATTTATTTACCTGTATTGCTGCGAGGCAATACATAATGACTTGTAGCTTACATAGCACCAGTGGGTCCTCATGGACCCACTGTATAGTTCCTGCATGGGAACCCTCTGGGATCCCCAGCTTATCTTTATTTGTAACCATCACTACGTCATATTAGAATCACCACCGTTTGGTCAAGTTCTACTGCCTTGTGATACCACAAGTACTAAGCCAACCACCTTACACTTTTTGGAACTTCCAACCGCTGTTTGCACAGCAAACAGTTGAAGAGTGGTTCCTGCAGCATCTTAGACAAGATCGCTGTGCTGACAATTGGAAAATTGCCAGAAAATGAATGTAGTATAACATACTACACTCGACTGTGCGCCTGCGATGTACCCACTCAGTCGAATGACACGATCAGGCATTTTGCGCAACAAAACCCTGGTGCAGCCTAGTGGGACCACGGCTGATGCTGCCTTGGGCTCAGGGTCCAAGGAAATAGAAGACAGCAAAGTCATAGACCTCACCGCACCCGTCCTAGCACCAGAGGATGCAGACACCATCGACCACATGTCTCCGAGCATGGACAAAGTGGAAGAACAGGATGGGGACAAGTCACAATCCCCATCCCACTCACCCCTGCCTTGTGACAAGGGTATGGGTCGAGCAAAATCGCCCGTCAGCAACGATGAAGGCTCAGCATCGGACCAGACGTTGTGACAAGTCAAGAGCCACGATGCAGCCTGTCAAGATTTGGTTTTAGGCGTTAATATCGTGTATTAGTGAACACAGCGAATGCCCGAATAACTTGTGCGAATAAGTATGCCATTCGGCGAATAGGTGAACCAATAAATGTTCACAAGGTAAGAGGGTTTGCCTAAACGGGGCTCACCCTATCTACAGTCATAGTGAAATAGCCCGTGACCCTTGACGATGTAGCGTGAAAGGTCTCACGGAAGGGCTGTCTAAGTCTTGACAATCCCTTCGCCAACAGCACAGAAAATGGTTCGAAGGCTAAGGCAATGAAGATGAAGTATGAGAACTCACCAGTGATGCCTAAGTCCTTTGCTAGTCGAAGATGGGAATCTCCAAGAGAAGGCTTAGGATGATGACCACGGCGAGGTCAAAGCTGCGCAAGATAAACAATGTATGATAATTGAACTGGGGAATATACATGTGAATGTAAACTACTTATATTGAATGCTCGTAAGGTATTGGCGAATAGGAAAGAGGCCGTCACAAGTCAGGGTTGGATAGGGGTGCGCGGTCATGATACTAGGTAGATGGAATAAACATACAATAGAGTGAGGGAGAATGAGAACATGAAATGACGGAGAATAAAGGGAGCGAAGGCATTTATGGACAAAACCATGTCTTGGGACCCGCATACATGCTACCCTGCATGGACTCTTTGTTTACTGGGTTGATCCCGCACGACCTATGGAAGAGACGTCCTGCGATCACACCTTGGCCATACAAACACCCAATGGGGTTGGATTAAGAAGATGATGGGGTTAATGATGAGCCATCATGCCGTGAATGGTATTGATCGTATTCGATGGCGTGCCTGCTGATGAAATGCGCGAGCAGCGAATAGCGATTCGGAGAATGGGGCGAACAGCGGGTAGAGTGGACGCAGAGGGGAAGTGGTCGGTAGGTGTGGTGAACTCTGGCGAAGATGCTAGGGAGTGACGAGGGGGAACATAGAGGTAGCGCAGTAGGAGAAATAAACCGGTCGTGACAATGCTATTATGTGTGCTACCAGACACTACCCTGTATGCTACCAGGTACACAACCCTGTGGGCTACCTTGTATGCTACCCCATATGCTAACCTGTACACTACCTGGTACACTACCCCATATGCTACCCTGTACGCTACCCTGTATGCTACCCTATGCGCTACCCTGTACACTACCATGTGCACTACCCCATACACCACCCTGTGTGCCACCCTGTGCACTACCCTTACGCTACCCCCTATGCGGTACACTATCCTGTGAGCTACTCTGTACGCTACCCTATAATGTACCCTGTGGGCTACTCCATACACTACCATGCTACCCCATACGCTACCCTGTACGCTACCATGTTGTAAAGATGTCGATCTTATGCCTTGTATCACAAGGGCACAGCAGAACTTGACCAATATGTGGTATTCTGAATGCTACGTAGTGACAGTGTAAGGGTAAGATGCGATGAGGACCGCTAGCCGGTTCCCACGCATAAACTATACAGTGGGTCCCTAAGGGGCCCACTGGGATTATGTAATAACTAATGTACATGTAGATACATGGGTTATTTACACCCTCCCCCTCTATAGACAACTATAGGGGTTAATGCCTACTCATAGAGGTCGTCCATGAGGGAGTCCTCTAGAGTGGCCGATACGACGACGTCGTCGCCGTACGGGGCCGGAGGAGCATGTGACTCCTCTGGGGGCACCTCTGCGTCATCGGTGGTGATTGGGCGAGGCTGGTCGGCCTCACAAATAGCGGCGGTCTCCGCGTGGGCACTGGGGCCCGCGTCCTCACGGAGCATGGCCTCAACGGCCGGGTCCTCTGTTTGAGGAGGGGGCTGGAAGCGCACCAGCTCCTGGTCGAGCTGAGCGTGAGTGAGGGGTCGCGGCACTGCGGCCCTCACGTGGCTGGTCTTGATGACCTTTTGTTGGCCCTCACGGGCGGCGGCGCTGAATGCCGCGCCAGTGATGCTGCGCTGAACGTAGTGTTCAATGCGCACCGCTCGCTCACGAGTGACTCCCGCATAGCGGGCCAGCCATCTCGCGATCTCTGCGAGTGGGATGTCAGGGCCGGCT
Organism: Gautieria morchelliformis; assembly: GCA_015179125.1. Taxonomy (NCBI): domain Eukaryota; kingdom Fungi; phylum Basidiomycota; class Agaricomycetes; order Gomphales; family Gomphaceae; genus Gautieria; species Gautieria morchelliformis. The sequence goes on along the minus strand of WHVA01000102.1, from coordinate 7,782 downwards.
CGGCCCTCCACGGGGAATGGGCCCGTGATTGAGAGCCGTAGGGTGGTGCTCTGATGCGTCAGCACTTCCCTGATGTCGACGAGGCTCGACCATTGGTCCGTCAAGCCGAAGAGGTCGAGTAGCCTCGCCCTGAGTGGTGATGCGACCCCTTTGACCCGGGGTGCAAGGGCCTTCAACCACATCCAGACGTCTATGTCGTCTAGGTTCAAGGTGCCATCCGCGTTGTCACGGATGGCGGAGGGGATTCCTTCAGGGTTGTGTATCCAACCCTTTAGAATGGCCGCGATGTCATGCGGGGTACCGCCCGCTATCACGAGACAATCCCTTTTGGGATTGCGAGCGTGAACAACGCGCTCGATGTGTTTGAATACGCCGATCATCTCGCGCGTACGCACGATCTGCGGCGTTTCTTTTGCCTGCGCTATGAGTTCGACGAAGCGGGGTTCGTCCATCGGGCAGACGTCGTACCATTGGGTACGACGTTGTTGGGCCTTTCCTACCGGTCGTGGTAGGAGGCCCGTCTCGGAGATCGGTGGATCTCCAAGTGGGATGAGCCTTCCCTCCCCCGGGTAGGGAGGATGAACCGACTCAACTGTCCTCCCCCCAATAGTCGCCAGCTGCTGCAGCGCGAATTTGTCAAACATTAAGTTGACCATATTGGCACCTGGACATCATGAGATGCAAGTAAGTTTGTAGGCGGACTCTTGGAGAAGATGGCACGACGCACTGAAAATACTGGCGTATGGTTACCGAGGTAGTCATTAGCGTTGGCGTGACATATAGGATGTATTTCATGAACTTGCATTAGAAAATAGGCTAAGCCATCTCTAAGGCATACGTGAGAAGAGCAGCGCGAGCCATGCACTATGCGACAGAGTGAATCATACCGGAACAAGACGCCGAGGACAGGGCTCATGCTGAATCCAAAGCCCCTCAGAAACTCGCGCATTTTTACCAGCGTCATTGTGATATACACAACTATGTAGGTTCAACTTTCAACTAGCGCCCGCTTAGAGTGGAGGCAGGAAACGAACCTTGAAACAAGGAGCAGATGCCCCTGCCGTGCGGGAAGCCACCCCTGCATAAGTACCAGTGACAGGGGATAACGACACTGAGGGGGCGTACCAGCAGGGGAGCGCATATTTATACTTTGGAGGGGTAAGGTTGAGGCAGGAGGGTATGAGACCGGGTTGAACGGGGGCTGGGAAAGGAGCCTCCTCCTTGACAGCGAATATGACCAGTACAACAATTGTCTATGGATGGTTTGGGGTTAATCAGTTCAGCCAGGCATTGTGGCAGAGTAGTGCGAATGTGCTCACTACAACTTCCGCTGATGCCATGATCGAGACTAGTTAATAGAAGCCATGCGATTCAAGGGGGAAGGAGGCTGATCGAAATTCTCATCGATCGGGCACATCAGATAGTTGGCCACTACGGCCATCTGAAGACTTCAAACTACGTTCGAAGAGCATATTGGTGGCCGGGCATGAGCCCAGACATAGAAGTGTTCTGCACATCGTGCGCGAGGTGTCAGATGACGAAAACCGGGTCACAACGGCCCAAAGGCCTACTACACAGCCTACCCATTCCGGATAGGCCGTGGTAGTTGATTGGCATCAACTTCATGGGGCGCCTGCCCAAGTCCAACGACTGTGACTACCTGATGGTAGTCATCGACCAACTAACGTCGCTCGTACACCTCGTGCCAACCACGACGAGCGTGTCAGCCAAGGGAGTAGCCTGGCTGTTTCTGAAAGAGGTCATCCGACTACATGGAATTCCCAACTCCATCGTCTCGGACAGAGACTCAAAGTTCACGTCGATCTTCTGGCGTGAACTCCAGCAACTCATGGGGACTAAGCTCCTCATGTCAACTGCCTTCCATCCACAAACGGATGGAGCAACCGAGCGGGCAAACCACTCGATCGGCCAGATATTGCGCGCGGTCGTCAGAGATGATCAGAAGGATTGGGCAGTGAAATGCCCAATGGTTGAGGTCGCCCTCAACAGCAACGTCAGTGCGACCACAGGGTTCGCACCTTTCAAGCTGATCCACAGCTATATGCCGCGGATAGACCTCCCCATAGCCGCGGACACCCCATTCAAGGGGGTGGCCCGGTTCGCACATCAGGCAAAATGGAACCTGATGGCGGCACACAATGCAATCATAGAGCATTGAGTGACGCAAACGTTTCACGCAAATAAGAAACGTATGGCGAGTGACAGGTACGCGGCCAACGACCGCGTCCACCTTTCGACACAAAACCTAACTCTCCCGAAAGGAAGAGCCAGAAAACTAGTCCTGCGGTACATCGGACCGTACCACGTCGTCGAGGCTCACAATGACGCCTCGACGGTGACCCTTGATCTTCCCGACGAACTGAAAAGCCGTCGCATTTCACCGGTCTTCCATTCCAGCCTCGTACGGCGATACAAGGCTAACAACGACGAATTGTTCCCTCGTCGTGAGGCCAAGTCATTTTATGACTTTGGAGCAAATGACAACGAGGAGTGGCTCGTTGACGAGATTATCGCACATCGATGGATAAACTCGACGGACCTGGAATTCCAGGTCCGTTGGACCCTAGGCGATGTGGCAATGGAACCTATGTTGTCCTGCAAGGACCTTGAAGCCCTGGATAGCTACTTAGAGCTTCGGGGGGTGGGCAAGCCACGCGACCTCCCCAGACGCCGCTAGACACGTCTGTCACGTGCAGGCCACGTGACGCGCCGGCCACGGCGCGGTTAAATTTTCACCTCGGATCTTTCCGAGGGCGCATCGCTTCTTGGAAGCAACCACCACCATCATCTACCCACGAAGATGATGCCCCCCAAAGATGGGATGGACGTTGACCCGTCAATGTCCACAATGCGAACAATGGCCCCGAGACAAGGGGCCGCAGACATTCTCCGTGCTCCGATAGACCAGGAGCACTGGACGATCGTGGGATGGGAGGACGCCCTCGCCATCGTCCACCCGGATGATTGCGCAACATGCGCGGACTATGCCGTGCACCGCAGTGCCGCGACCCCTCACTCACGCTCAGCTCGACCAAGAGCTGGCGCGCTTCCGGCCCCCTCCTCAAATGGAGGACCCAGCTGTTGAGGCCATGCTCCGCGAGGACGCGGGCCCCAGTGCCCAAGCGGAGACCGCCGCTAATGGTGAGGCCGACCAGCCTCACCCGATCGCCACCGATGACGCGGAGGTGCCCCCGGAGAAGTCACGTGCTCCTCAGGCCCCGTACGACGACGGCGTCATCGTATCGGCCACTCCAGAGGACTCCCTCATGGACGACCTCTATGAGTAGGCGTTAACCCCTATAGTTGTCTATAGAGGGGGAGGGTGTAAATAACCCGTGTATCTACATGTACATTAGTTATTACATAATCCCAGTGGGCCCCTTAGGGACCCACTGTATAGTTTATGCGTGGGAACCGGCTAGCGGTCCCCATCGCATCTTACTCTTACCTGTCACTACATAGCATTCAGAATACCACTCATTGGTCAAGTTCTGCAGTGCCCTTGTGATACAAGGTCCTAAGATCGACACCTTTACATATACAGTAGTATTTATAAGGAGAATAATAGATGTTATTAGATGATTCTATATATATTTAAACATTGCGTCCCCGCCGGTGGAGGTAGGGCCACGCCAGGCCCGATGTACTGGGCCTCGACCTGCGCTATCCGCCGCTGAAGGGCGGGGTCGTGGATGGTGTGCGACGATGACACCGCTAGGTAAGCGCTGATTGCGCTTTCCTTCGCAATGGCTAACCCATTGACGGTATGGAGGGAGCCGCGCAATTTCTTGCGCTTCTTCTTTGGCTGCTCTGCCAGCCGCTGTGCCCGTTCGGGGTCGTACGTCTTCCAGACGGACGAGTCGGACTCCCATCCATCTAAGACGCCGTACGCAGAGTCGGAAGGTGCGCTCTGCCCTTCCGTTGTTGTCGTGGTTGGCGTCGGCGCCGACAATCGGGACGCGAGCCACGATGTTGCGCGCGCCGGCAACGGCGCCGTCGCGCGAGGTGAAGATGGCCCGGCTACTGGGTCTGTGGCCGGGTCATGTCGCGGCATTTTTGAGGCAGCGTGGACCAGGGTAACCTGGAGCTGGGCTGCACTCAGCTGCTGCTCCAGTTCCTTGATCCTGGCGTGCTCGGTTACGAGCGCGTCGTTGCGGTCCTCGACCGCGCGTTCTAGCTCCTTGACCTCTTTTTTGAGGTCGTGGACGTCCCAGAGGGGCTCTTCTCGCGCGTCACGCACAATGCCCCTTGGGAGCCATCCCCAAGCTGCATCGACGGTGTCGCCGATGTCTTCGTCCCGCAACTTGACCTTGCGGGTGCCGGTCGCGGCCCTAAGGTGCACGGCGTAGTCCGCGCACATTGCGCAATCGTCCGGGTGGACGATGGCGAGGGCGTCCTCCCATCCCACGACCGTCCAGTGCTCCTGGTCTATCGGAGCACGGAGAATGTCTGCGGCCCCTTGTCTCGGGGCCGTTGTCCGCGTTGTGGACGTTGACGGGTCAACGTCCATCCCATCTTTGGGGGGCATGATAAGAGTTGATATAAATGTGTTTGGGTTTTATTCAAGCCTCGAGTGAAGCTGAATCGAGTAGAGGTCTGAATTCTGAGAGGATTGCTTATACTACGGGGACTATTTCGATCAGGAATCTTGAGACGGTGGAGAGGTAAAACTATTGTTATTCTTATTTTACAGTTACATTTGTTCGTACTATTTAACTACTGGAAGGGACTCGGCGTTGATACGATTCATATGGTATGTGACGTAGAGATAGGGGGGTGTGGAGCATAGTCTGGAGTGAACTCTCGAATGAATACTACAAGGGAATGCTAAGGATTTGTTGTGGATAAGACGATGGTGTGGAAGGACATGTGCGCAATGTATAGGGGAAATGATGGAGCTACGGCTTGAGCCGCTCAGGGACGATCCGATGCATATCGTGTCTCGGTCGCAATTGAATTGGTGCCTAAGCGGGGATTTGTATTCTGGGTCGGTTTCTCGATCGAGATTGATGGGATGGACATTTGTAATGTGATGCTGATCGACTTGGCGTGTCCTGTGCGCGTGCATGATAATGTATTGGTCCGGCGTCGCGTATATGCGAGTCAGGAGATTCGGGGATATTTCTATGTATCTGCGTGTGGACGCGGCCATGGATTGTGGGGATTGTATGGTTCGGTGACGTCAATATATTTTTAGGTTTGGATCTGAGTGATATCATTAACGTCGTTACTTGAATATCATAACAGGGCATCATCTTCGTGGGTAGATGATGGTGGTGGTTGCTTCCAAGAAGTGATGCGCCCTCGGAAAGATCTGAGGAGAAAATTTAACCGTGCCGTGGCCGGCGCATCACGTGGTCTGCACGTGACAGACGCATCTAGCGGCGTCTGGGGAGGTTGCGTGGCTTGCCCACCCCCCGAAGCTCTAGATAGCTATCTAGGGCTTCAAGGTCTTTGCAGGACGACTGTCAGGGTTCACGCGTTTCCTTCCACAAGTTTCTATTTCCTTCCATGAGTTTCCGTCAGTTTCCGTCAGTTTCCGTCACATGTCACATTCCGTCACATTCCGTGACCTTCCATCACTTTCCGTAACCTTCTACAAGTTTCCGTCTCTCCTATTATGTAAGCCTTGCCAGCGCTATAAGACTGTAGCCCGTGTGGTGGCGTTTCCTCAGCTTGATCTCTGAGGATACCCACTACACAGGCAAGTCCCCATGTATCTATCGTTGGTAGAGTTATAACCTGAGGATACCCACTACACAGTTGGTCATTGTCCTAGTATCGGCTCTTATCTCCTTGAGTATCTTTGGTTGTGGCTTCGTCATTAGTGTTGCCCTCACAACGACATGGGTTCCCATGTCACGTCGCCTAGGGTCCAACGGACCTGGAACTCCAGGTCCGTTGAGGTTATCCATCGATGTGCAATAATCTCATCGACGAGCCACTCCTCGTTGTCATTTGCTCCAAAGTCATAAAATGACTTGGCCTCACGACGAGGGAACAATTCGTCGTTGTTAGCCTTGTATCGCCGTACGAGGCTGGAATGGAAGACCGGTGAAATGCGACGGCTTTTCAGTTCGTCGGGAAGATCAAGGGTCACCGTCGAGGCGTCATTGTGAGCCTCGACGATGCGGTACGGTCCGATGTACCGCAGGACTAGTTTTCTGGCTCTTCCTTTCGGGAGAGTTAGGTTTTGTGTCGAAAGGTAGACACGGTCGTTGGCCGCGTACCTGTCGCTCGCCATACGTTTCTTATTTGCGTGAAACGTTTGCATCACTCGATGCTCTATGATTGCATCGTGTGCCGCCATCAGGTTCCATTTTGCCTGATGTGCGAACCGGGCCACCCCCTTGAACGGGGTGTCCGCGGCTATGGGGAGGTCTATCCTCGGCATATAGCCGTGGATCAGCTCAAAAGGTGCAAACCCTGTGGTCGCACTGACGTTGCTGTTGAGGGCGACCTCAACCATTGGGCATTTCACTGCCCAATCCTTCTGATCGTCTCTGACGACCGCGCGCAATATCTGGCCGATCGAGCGGTTTGCCCGCTCGGTTGCTCCATCTGTTTGTGGATGGAAGGCAGTTGACATGAGGAGTTTAGTCCCCATGAGTCGCTGGAGCTCATGCCAGAAGATCCACGTGAACTTTGAGTCTCTGTCCGAGACAATGGAGTCGGGAACTCCGTGTAGTCGGATGACCTCTTTCAGAAACAGCCAGGCTACTCCCTTGGCTGACACGCTCGTCGTGGTTGGTACGAGGTGTACGAGCGACGTTAGTCGGTCGATGACTACCATCAGGTAGTCGCAGTCGCTGGATTTGGGCAGGGGCCCCATGAAGTCGATGCCAATCGACTGCCACGGTCTATCGGGAATGGGTAGGCTGTGTAGTAGGCCTTTGGGCCGTTGTGGCCCGGTTTTCGTCATCTGGCACCTCGCGCACGATGTGCAGAATGCTTCTATGTCTGGGTTCATGCCTGGCCACCAATATGCTCTTCGAACGTAGTTTGAAGTCTTCAGATGGCCGTAGTGGCCAACTATCTGATGTGCCCGATCGATGATAATTTCGATCAGCCTCCTTCCCCTTGAAGAACAGAGCGGGAGACGGCAATGACGTCTCTCTTGAGCTGATTCTTAGTCCAGATCAGCCCGTCCCGGATCCCGAATCTCGGGTGCGCGTCCGGGGTGCCATGATCTTTGTGAACATGGTGTCCCTGTGGTATGCGTCTCGTACGACCTTGGACAGGTCTACGCCTTGCTCGATGATCCGGCGCAGGGGTGCGCCGTCATTTCCCGTGGCGATGGCTTTGACGTCATCGTCGTCGTCGCGGGGCGCGGTGACGTTCGCGGGCTCTGGTGAGCCCTCGTTTAATGCGGCGGCTTCCATTACTCTCGCCTCTGTCTTCTCAGCGAGGCGTTTAGAGCGCTCGACATACCGGTCGGTGGGCAGTAACTCACCGCCGGGTCTAAACGCGCATCCGCGTTCACGAAGACGTGGTCCGGGTGATTGTCATCACTCGTGTCGCTCTCGTAGTAGCGCGACAGGCAGTCCGCTACCTTGTTCTCTACACCGTCAACGTGAACGGTGTTGAAATTGAACCGGGAGAGAAACTCCCACCATCTGACCTGTCGGTCAGATAGGCTCTTTTGGGTCTCGAAGTACTCGAGCCCTTGTGGTCTGTGACGAGGGTGAACCTTCGCCCCAGCAGTTTGTCCTCCCATTTCATGAGAGCCTCGAGCACCGCGATCGTCTCGTGCTCGTGAGT